>JAWWMP010000057.1:5697461-5709707 GCA_035047865.1 Dendrocincla tyrannina | reverse complement strand
GAGCAGCTGGGTAGGACACCTTTCTAATAGTGTGGTGCCCAAAACTGCCCCAAAGGACAGGATGCTCCAGCAATGCCCCTCAGAGCAGCTGGGTAGGACACCTTTCTAATAGTGTGGTGCCCAAAACTGCCCCAAAGGACAGGATGCTCCAGCAATGCCACTCAGAGCAGCTGGGTAGGACACCTTTCTAATACTGTGGTGCCCAAAACTGCCCCAATATTCCAGCTGAGGCCACCCCAGCTGGGACAGAGAAGGGACAATCCCCTCCCTCGATGCCCCCTGATGCCCCCCAGGCCCTCCTGCCCAAGCCATGCTACACCCATGGCATCCCAGCCTGAGAGGAGCTCCTGGCATGAGACTTCCCCTGCACCCAGTGGGTGGGATTCTGGTCCCCACTGAGCTCCCTCCTCACCGACTGGAAGTTCTGGAGTTCCACCAGGGTCTTCTTGTCCACGGTGACCTGTCCTTTCAGCTTGCAGTGGAATGCCTCCTCTACACGCCTGTGGGATGGGGCTTCCTCCAGGGAGAGCAGGAGTGGGGGCAGCTGGCTGGGCTGGGCTGCCACAGCCAGGGATGCTCGGCGCTCGATGGCTTCTGAGCAGGGCACAAGAGAACAGGACAATAAAGGCTCAGTTTCGGGGTCTGGCCCACGAAGCCACCAGTGAATGTTTGCAGACTGGCCACAGTGGCTTCCCAAAAGCAGCAGCTCACAAAAGCACAAAGCCCTTTACCTTTTAATATCTCCTTAAACTCCTGCAGAAGGACTTCTCGGGTGACTTCAGCTCCAGGGGCTCCCGGGGGGCCCTGGGGACCAGGAGGGCCTGGGGGCCCAACGAGGCCACGCTGAGGGAGGGACCAAAGGCAAACAGGTGAATTGGAACCAGAGACAGACCAAAAATTCTCTCAGCCAGGGGGCAGTTCTATGTGAGGTGCCCCCTCCAACATCTGTTCAGACACAGACCCTCAAACTGGCTTTGTATCCAGCTGTGAATTCCAGCCCTTGGAATTTGCTCCTGTCTTCAGGTGGGAGGATAAACTTTGCTCAGGTAAAGCCCACCTGGTTCTGCAAGCACACTGTGAAGCACAACAGGCACGAGGCTGAGTTTGCTGCCCCTGGACCTTCTCAGAAGGATCATCGTGGCCTTTCAGCCCCTTATCTGAACTGGAAGATCCACCTTGCCACGCTTGACCTTATTAATACATTGCTCAGCCCTAGTGATCACCCACAGGGATGTTTGCTGGGATGGCAGAGCTCTCAGAAAGGAAGAGGAACATTCCCAGCACCTGCAAAGGTCAGCTCCTCACCCCTTAGAGCTTTAAACCAGCAGAGCAAAGATGCAGCAGTGTTGTCAAGGCTGTTGGGAGGTCTGTTCCTGTTTCCTCAGGAACCTGCATGGTCAACTCCTGCCTATCAGCTCCCTGAGAAATAAAAGGAAATCACTAAAAGCATCCAAAATTATCTAAGCAGAGGATTAAAAGTGCCCACACGCTCAAGGGTCACTGAGCAGGTGATCAGTGGCTCATCAATTGGAAATAAACTTGATTAATATATCCTCTGAGATGCTCAATCGCAGAGGATGATTTCATTTCTGCTGAGCAGAAAATTAAACAAACTAAGCTCAGCCCAAGAAGAGCTGGTTCAAAGAGAACCGGCTGCTGCAGAGAATTCCCACACCTTATCTTCCAAAGCACACAGCACTTACTGGCTCCAAGTTCCCCAAAAGACTTAACTGAACACAACCAAATGGAAACTCAGCAGGCTGTGGGGTGGGAAGGGAAAGCTGGATCCCCCAAAACCCCCCGAGGAGCAGCAGAAGGGAGAGCAGCCACAGTGAGGGGCAGCGAGAACCCACCAATTTCTTGTCTTTCCCTTTGCATCTCCTCTTGGAGGTGTTCCCGTCGTCGGGGCGGTGCACGAAGGAGATCCAGGTGCGCCGAGGGTCGGTGATCCGGGGGTCTGGGGACTCCAGCATCTAACCAGAAACAAGAACAGACACTGAAACCACTCTTTGGCCCCCACGTGGAGGCAGAGAATGCAAAGTGTCCAGAGCAGACTCTTGTCACCTCCTCAATCACAGCCCCAGCCAAGCACTGAGGGTGTGCTTGAGAAATCAGTGAGAACCAAGAGCTCTGAGTGTCCCTCAGAGACCCTTCTCGAGCTGCTGGGACTCTCAGCCCTCTGCCAGTGCTCAGACATGTCACAGCAGACCTGCCCACATGCCAGAGATTGTTCCCCACTGTCATCTGACTTTTATCAGTTGGCTCAAACAAGGAACACAGATTGACATCCACAGAAAACCTCGAGGTGCTCCAATCACAGGCTGCAGAGTGACAAACGTGCACAGAGAAGAAAACACAACTCACAGGGACACAGAAAGTCCATGGCTGGCCACAGAAAAGAGGTTCACTGGCCCATGTCACTGCCTTGGCCATTCCTGTGTGCTGCAGGTGGATTGGCACCACAGAGAGACCATCCAGGGGAGCTTTGGCACCAGTGCCTGGTTCTGGGTCCCTCCTGAACAGGCTTTGGGCAGAAGAGATGCCACGAAGGGCACTGAGCTCCTCCAAGACTGTCCCACTCAGGGTCCTGAGCAGTGACAGGGACCTTGCCAGGTGCTTCCAGTGCCTCTGGGTTGGCTCATCACCACTGCCATTTGGCTCCCCAAATGCCACTCCTCAGAGAACCCCATTGAGTTTTGGTAACACTTCTACTCCCACTTATTAGAACAGATTCCCTTGCATCAAAGAGGAGAGAACAAGCCCCCTTTGGAAAGCAGGTGAGGTCCCAATAACAGCAACCCATCTCACTAAGAGCAACAGGACTGCAGATTTTAGCTGGGAATAACAGGGCAAGCCCATTTGGAGGGGGAAAGACCAGAGTCTCTGTGATCTGCTGTGAAAACTCCACAAAGCATGAACGGTTTCAAAATTAAATCCTAGAAGGCTGCTGGAGTTCCAGCTTGAGGTTCTAAGGAATGTTGGTGCTTCTGAGTGGATGCAGAGCCTGGAAATCCATCCATCCATCCATCCATCCATCCATCCATCCATCCATCCATCCATCCATCCATCCATCCATCCATCCATCCCTCCCTCCACCCATCCACCCATCCACCCATCCATCCATCCCTCCACCCAGGCACAGGGCTGTAGTAGGCCACTTGCCCATGGATCCCTGAGCTCACGGGATCACAACTCTCTGTTTCAAACAGCTTTGGGTGATTTACAAACGAGCAGCACACAAGCAGCTTCCCAGAAATCAGGTGTGCAGTGAGATGAGCAAGGGTGGTTGTCAAACATCTCAGGTTCTGTGGAGCCAACTGTCTGAGTTCCAGAAAATCAAGACATTTCCCCATATTCATTCTGGGGGAATTAATCAGAGTTATGGTTATCCACACTCCCCACAATGCTCAGATTTAGTGTAGATTGAACACAAGAGCAAGACTATTTACTTCATTATTTCTGCACCAAGGTCAGCCCCCAACACACTTTTTACTCTGTAACCACATTTATGGTCAGCCATAAATTGTGTGTTCACTCAAGGGCTTCTGGTAGGTTGTTTGAGCTCATTTATTCTTTGCCTTTTTAATTACTTCACCCAGGGCTTGAAGAGCTTTCCAAAATTCCACTGGAAAGGGATGTAAATGGAGCAGCAAAGAAACACCAGGTACTGTGAGACCAGTCACCTCAGTGAAACAATTCCATCTTCCCACAGATTGCTTGGCTTCAGATTTTTGGGAAGCAAAGAAAGGAGTCAAAGACAGGCTGAGAGGGAACCTCCCTGTCTCCTGAAACATGAGAGCATCAAACCCAGAGGCAAAGACCCAAAAAGTTTACAAAACTCCTTAGACCAGCTGCTTATTTCTGCACCAAAATGCAATCTATTTCCCAGTTTCCTGGAGGTTTAATGGGAGCAGCTGCTTTTTCCCTACCCCACTCCACGTGGGAACAGAGGGGTGCAGCATCAGCACACACGAGGTCACACCTGCAGAGGACTTTTAGGAGGATTTCAGTTTATAAAGCTCATAAATGCAGGAAAAATCTTCCTGTGCTGTGCCCAACGGTGCCTTTGTGGGGACTGCCAGTGTGGCAAAGCTGCAGAGCAGGTCACAAGGCAGAAGAAAACAATTGATTAACAGAAGCCCCCAGCTCAGGCAGGGTATTCCCCCCCAGTGTCCCAGGAGGCAGCAGGAGGACAGCTGGGCTGCACAGAAAATGGAACTAAACCCAGTCCAGCCTTCAAAAAGGGCTGGTTCCTGTGGCAGGAACCTCCAGCACACACGAAACACGAGATAGAACCTCAGGGACTGGGATGGGAAAGGGAAGATCCAAATATTCCTGGTTTCCACTGGGTTGCAGGGCAGGCACAGAGTCCCCTCCACTGCACAGGGGGGCAAAGAGGGCACTTGGAAGCAGAAAGCAGCAGCCATGGGCAGGCTGGGAAGGCAACCAGATGTCCTCAGCCCTCCTGGAGCTCCAGCTGTGAAGGAACAGGCCAGAGCACATCAGGGAGAAAAAAAAAAAGAAATCCAGATGGCACACCATCCCAGAAAAAATAAATTAAACCCCTCCTGCAGTCTAAAAAAAAACCCCAGTAAAAAAAAATAAAAAAATAAATCCCCTCCCTCTGCAGTGGCTTGGTGAGATCCCAAATCCCTGCACAAGACAGTCATGGCACTCCCCAGCTCCTGCAGCACCAGGCTGATTGACACTCCAAATGAATGTTCCATCCTTGTGGTGTTATTATTTAATTACTATGGCATGCATGAGCAATCCCAGCAATAAGCAGGCAAGCCTCTGTTTTTCTTGGCAGCAGGAGCCTCGAGCAGCCAGAGAGACCTTGCAGCCAACTCAGGTATCAGTGGGGACCGAGAACAGCCCGGGAGTCCCAGCAAAGGGGGATTTGGCCCTGCTGGGCTGGTTTTGGCAGAGCAGGGATGTCCTGCAGGACTCAGCAGGAATCCTCATGGTAACTGCAGGGAAATCAGGCCTTGCTGCTTAAAAACAGCCCCTCCAAAATCAGCAGAAGGGCTGCCAGCAGTTTGTAATGAAGTTTCAATCAGGTCTTTTTACCGTGACTTTGGAACCTGAACACAATGGCACCTTTCACTCCAGGAGCAGCTGGTGACACTGGGCAGGGACCAGCCCAGTCTCTCCCCGGTTTCCCTCACAATAAAGGACAGGTTGAGCTGTGATTCAGGGCTGGGCACACCCAGAACCTGTGGGTCCCCCTGGCTCCAGCTGCCAGGACAGCACCCACTGCCCAGGGACACCCAGGACTCAGCCAGCAGGCAAGAAACTCCCAGCAGAGTTTGGATCCTGAGAGGGTTCTGAGCTGTATCTGAACTTTCCTGACATTCCAGCATACTGGGACCTAGTCTGCATCTCTGCTAAAAACCAGTGGGAAAGGGCTAAAACTCATTCCAGAGTCTGGGTGCACATTTGTGCACCCAAAAGCCTCTCAGTGTGTTCCCAGACGGGTCAGGGTGGAAGGAAAGCAGGAGAAGGTTCTCACTTTGTGAGAGAAATCTCCCTTTCCACCTGCCATTAGCCAGAGATGGGTATCCAAGAGCAGACCCCAAACCACTGCAGTGCAGCCCATGCCTGAAGTTCCTGCCCTGCAGTTCTGCTCAGTTATCCATGGATTTGTCCACCTGGGAGGGAATTACATTTAAGAATCCTTTGCTTAGTAGTTAAGCAGTTGCCAGGCACAAAATGAACTTGGCTAAGCATTTCACTTTTCTTAAAACCCGTTTCTGGGTTGCTACACCTGATTTCCAGCAGCAAGGGCATTGTCAGCTTCACTATGAAATTAGGAGGGAATTCTTTATTTCAGTAGTGTGTTTGCCTTGGACCAGGGTGCAAAGTGACAGACCACTCTTAGCTGAGCACGAACCCCCCTTGTGTCAGCTGCTAACAACTTCCAGGCCTGCCCACTCCTGGTTATTAATGAGATGGAAAACCAAGGTCCTGACCACTTGTGGTTTTCCCAGATCTCTCAAGAATTTTCCCTAGAGCAGAAGTGTTAGGTTTGGTATCCCAGCCAAATCCAAGAGGGAATTCCTCCCTAAATTCCCACTATGGTTTGTGATTAAAGATTCCACTTCGCTGCTCTGAGCAGTTATCTCAGAAAGCTTCTCCCTGCCCTCGACCACAAACCGTCTCCAGCGGTCCCACCCCTTAATGAGTTTAACGAATCTCCTGGACCGGGTCATTCTGGGTGAGAAAACATGAGGTTTCTCACAGTGCTTTCAACATCATTTCACAGGGGCCATGAGGAATTGCTGGGATTCTCTGTTATTTGTTTCAGCCCTTCTTGTCCATAATATTCCAGAGCAAGACTGACAGTGGTGTCAGATCCAAACCTTAAAAGGTACCAGCAGCTGGTACAGAGAAGTCCCAGTCTGGTTTCTCCCACGTCACTGAACCAACTGGAAGCAAAACACCTCAAAGACATAATTCAGGGAGATTTAAGTAATCAGGCAGGTAGATTTAGGCCTTGGTATCTGGCAGAGGCAGGATTCCAGCTGGGAGGGACATCCCCAGGTTGTCCACTTCATATCCACACAGGGGGATGGTGCCAGGCTCTGCTCAGCAACAGGATGAGGAGAAATGGCCATAAACCAGAACACAACAAGTTCCCCCTCAACACGAGGAAGGATTTCTTCCCATGGAGGGTGCAGAGCCCTGGAACCAGGGAGGGTGTGGAGTCTCCCTCTCTGGAGCCATTCCAAACCCACCTGCTCCAGGTGACCCTGCCCTGGCACTGGGTGATCTCCAGAGGTTCCTTCCAGCCCAAACCATCCTGGGATTCAGGGATTCAACACCCCCTGCTCTAAGATGAGCCAAAGCACCCTGTGCAGGCAGCTGAAGGCAAGCCTGGCAAGGGGCAGCTGCAGGTGCTCCACCAAACCCAGGGAGAGGGAGAAGATCCAGCAGATTAAACCCTCTGGATCCATCACTCCTGTTCTGCTCTCTCTCTCCCAGTCCCTCTGTGTCAGAGAAGAAAACCCTCAGGCACATCAGACTGTCAGCAACTCAAAGATAAGACTGGAGAAAACCTATTTTTTTTAAAAAAAAGAAAAATTAAAACCCCAGCAGACTCACTATTTCCATGGAAATACCAGGTTTATCAGATTTGAGGCTTCTGCTTCCCTGTTTCAGCAGAGGTTTCACCACATGACTCATGGGCTGTGAATGTTAAAGGGGAGCTTTCTCCACTCCTGTTTTAAAAGAATTCCCAAGAGGGTTTTGTCCCAAACTGTTTTACTTAATTAGAAGGAAAACACATCTACCTTTTCAACAGCTCGAATAAAAATCACTACTCCCAGCTCATAATTCTTTCCCTGCTCCTTCTGCTCTGATAAACCCACCAGTTGGCCACGGAGCCTTCCAAGGCAAACACAGCTTTAATTTTTACTGCACAAGGCCACAAAAATCCCACCTCTCCTGTAATGTGCAGCAGAGGATTCAATGGGACAGGCAGGGCATCCTCCCACAGAACAGAACTGCCCCAGAGGCACCTCCAAGGCTTGAAAAGACAAGTCCTGCCCAGAGAACAACCCTCCATTAGGTAAGGACACCTTAACTGTGGGTTTGTTTCTTCCCTTAGTGAGCATAAATTGGGATGGTTTGCTCGAAATGGCAACTTTTGCCCCAGGAATGGTGACAATTCCTAAGCACTACATTTTTAGTTTGTGTAAAACCCTCCCTTAGCCCGGGCAGGTGCTACAGAAATATAAACCACAAAAAATGCACTATTTCAGAGCAACACTTCAGCTCCAATAGACCCCAAGGAGAAAAGCTCCCCCCTGCAAAATTTGGGAGCGATTCCCAGCAAAGCTTTGGGTTGTGATTCCCAGCAAAGCTTTGGGTTGTGATTCCCATCAAAGCTTTGGGTTGTGATTCCCATCAAAGCTTTGGGTTGTGATTCCCATCAAAGCTTTGGGTTGTCCCGTCCTTCCCAAGCCCAACCTGCCTGAGCTGAACTCGCCAGCTCGTCCTGCAGCCAAACCTTTGCCATGGATATTTTAAAGCAAAGGATTTCAACACAGAAACTGCAGCTCCCAAACAATGTCTGCTTTAATGAATGCCCACGAGCCTCTTGTGTTTTTCCAGCCCCAGTGCATGTGGGACTGGATCAGAATGAACCAGGGCCAGTTCCTGCTTGTTTTTGCAATGAGGATACATCCTGCTCGGGGTCCAACACACCAAGGCAAATTAATTCCAGAATAAACTCCTGTTCAGCTGCACCAGCTCCGTGTCTGGCCCCTTTGCAAGGGCAGGGGGAGGCAGTTCTGGGGCGAGCAGGAGTGATTGATTAGGAGCACCTCAAGAATTGGGGGTGTGCACAACCTGTCCTGAGAGAGCCCTGCTGGGGGAGGCTGCTCCCAGCCCTGCACAATCCCCCGGGCACAGCCAGCCTGGGGAAGGAGGGCTCTTTCCCAGACCTGCCCAACCTTAACCAATTACTCTCCCAACAGCCCTGAGTGGGATATTTAGGATGGCAGCCCAATTGTTCCAGCTCAGCCCCTCGGCCATGCCCCAGTTCCTGGCAGGTTTGCTCCTCCATTGCTATAGTGACTGCCAGCCCTAATGCTGCTGATCAAAGTCGTGTTCTAGAGGTCACTCTGGCCTGACAAGGGACATTTTTGTGTGAGCAGGGGGGGAGAGAGGCTGTGTGACAGGGGACACTCCCTTCCTCCTCAGTCTTGCAGTCTCCCTGCCACTTCATCCTGCTCCTAATCCTAAAACCTGCTCTTAATTCTCTGAGCCCCTCTGCTATGCCCAAGCATTCGAGGCAAAGATTCATCCTAAAGGATTCAGGAGTGCTCTGTGACTGGAAGGTTTTTTGGGTGATTCTCCCACATATGTAACTGGAGGGACCCTAATCCTGCTCCTTTCCTGGAGCCACCAGCAGCACCTCAAACACAGCCCCAGCTCCACCCAACCTGCCCAGCTCTGAGTTTCAGCCACGTTCCCTTGGGGAAGGTCTGGCATTCTCAGCTGTTTATACTCTTGTATTTGCTTAAGAGAGGTTTAAAATAACATTTCAGGGCTAAGACATACATTAATGGGCCAGCATCGTTACTGTGATAGCCCACTGGCTTGAATTTTAAGCTGTTTCTGACACTGTTCATACATTAGAACTCTAAAATGTCTTGACTCTTAATCAGCTACGATGGGACTGGAACTCCAGCCATGTGTGTTCCAAAACAACCATAAATTGGAGTATTTGCTCCAGTAAGCCAGAAAATCAATCATGCAAAGGCAGAAGAGGGAACATTTCCCTTTAAAATCAAACAGCCCTTAACAAGGTTGCCTTCAATCCCCCGGGGAAAGGAACCAGCATCACTCTGCTGGCACAAATCAGCCCTGCCAAGCGCTGGCAACACCCAAACACCCACCTTGGGATGCCCGTGCAGCTCCTCACTGTTGGAGAGGGTCGTGTTGAAGGGCTCTGTGTACTGGTTGGGCTCTTTCTTCACCTTCCTCTCCCTCTTGGCTGCTGAAACCCTGCAGAGGCAAAACTGCTGACAAAGTAAAGTTGCCACAAACACCCAGGTGCACCCCTTCATTTTGGGAGGGGAGGGAGGGGCCAAGCCAGGCAGGGCACTGTCCAAGCACAAAAACCTTCAGCACCAATAAAGGAAGAGGCAGAGATTTCTCTCCCTGCAAAAAAATCAAAAATAGCGAGGTTAGGAGCACTCAAGAAGATCCTCTGGGCTATGCAGTGTCAAATGGGCAGCAAGGAGGGATGTGCTGGTTGCTGGGAGATGTCTGCTCAAGCAGGACACATGGAAATGGGACAGATAAACTTGTTGAAAATCTGGCTTCACTCGGAGGAAGAGGTAAGTCCATTCAGCCTCTGGGAGCTTACATAAATACAAGAGGCCCTGAGAAGTCCTGCCACCCACCTCGAAGGGTTGCTCTCCCCTCTGCCCCCCTCGAGTCAGTCTTCAGACTCGTTTCAAATGCACTCAACTATGAAACCTGCAGAAGTCAAACTGCTCTGGGCAGCAGTTGCTCAGGCCAGAGCTGACAACACCAACTCATTAGGGGGGGGCTCTGCTTGTTCCTCTTCACCAGGGGATTTCACTTGCTGTCATTCCAAGCATC
The DNA here is from genome assembly GCA_035047865.1 of Dendrocincla tyrannina. NCBI lineage: Eukaryota > Metazoa > Chordata > Aves > Passeriformes > Dendrocolaptidae > Dendrocincla > Dendrocincla tyrannina. The sequence continues at coordinate 5,699,591 of JAWWMP010000057.1, read as the reverse complement.
GTGTTCAGATCAAAGCAGGCTCGAATCCGTCCCATCCATTCCCCCTCCTCAGTGCCAAGTCCTCATCCTTTCCTCGCAGGGTGCTGGGGAACTGTAATCCAAGGTTGCTACAGCCCCTGCTGCTCACAGAGGGCTGGAAGCATCACAGCTCAGCCCAGGGCTCAGCCTCGCCAGGAGAAACCAGATTGCTCATCCCACTGCAGAGAAAACAGGGAGCAGCAAAGAAGCTGAGTGCATCCCCAGGTCCATGGGGAACAGGAAAGGTTTTCCCAAGTGTAGCTTCTCTCCCTCTTCAGCTGAATTTGTCCTCCCTTTGCTCTGAGGAGGAGCAGCAGGTCCTGGTGCTGCAGCTGTCAGGGGGCAGAACCTCGTGGCTTCTGCATCCTCATCTCCCCCAAGCCAGGCAGGATCCCAGGGATCTCTGAGTGTCTCCCTTCTCTCGCTGCTCCTTCCCCCAGCTGCACTCTGGCAAAACCCTCCCCAGCTTTTGCTTCACCTCAGCAAAGAAGTCCTTCTTTCCTGAAGGAGTTTCCATCAACTTCAAGAAGAGGAGAGAAGAAAAAAAAAGGGGGGGGGAAAAAAGAGAAAAGAAAAAAAAGAGGAGGGCTCACATTCTAATGAGCTGTCAAGCCTATTCTCTTCACATTCCTATTAGACTCCCTGATAAGTGGAGCTGGCCCGTGTGCCAGGCAGATTTAAATCAGTGCCCATTCCCTGCTCCCTCCCCTCAGCCCTGTCCTGTCCCTCCCCTTCATTATCTCCGAGAAATCACCCTTTTTCTGGGAACTTTGGGGAGCTGCACAGGAGTGTGTGTGGTAGAGCTGCAAATCTGTGGCTTGGACTAAGGGCTCACCCCGCAGGATCCAGCAGAATCCTGCCTGGTTGCCAGCTCCGACCTTCCCTGCTTTCCCCCAGCAGAGGGGGGCTCAGGGGGGGCTCGTTCCAGTCCAGGGTGGGTTGGTGGGTAAAAATCCCAGCAATCCAGTTGTTCCCCCATCCCCTACCAGCGTTTCAGGGGGGATCTTGATGTGCTTGGGCACTGCAAAGCTTTGCCGCCACCCAGAACAAATATCCTGCTCTACAAACACGGAGTGAGATGCAAAGATTTCCCTGAGACTGTGCCATGAGTAACCCCAAAAATGACAAAAGTTTGAATACCACATCATTTGGAGTCCTTTATTTTAGCCAGCAAGCAACAGATTTGCTTTATTTTGACAATTCCTTTACCATAACCTCGGTAACCCAAGGGATGATTGTCAGCTCTTGCTTGGATTTGGCAGCCAGGGTGGATGGGGAGCAAAGCTCTCCATCTGTGGCTCAGGGAAACTGAGGCACAAACAATCCGAGCTGCAAAATCAAGAAGCAGAGCACGGATTGTTAATTCCTTTTAACAGCATCTTCGGGGAGAAATGGAGTTTAGGGAAGGGAATGAAGTAAGAAGGGAAATCACCCAGCAGCTCAAGAGTTAACAGCACATCACCCCTCCCCCAACCAGCTCACATTCCATCAAAACTACGTGGCAGACTTTATTTGTTAATAATATTTAACTTTCTTTGGCGCCTTCTCATACTTAAGCCTCTTTTTTTCAGGTTACTTGTAGACAAGCCATGAATTTGTAAAAGTGCACTTGATGACACATTAATAGGACAATCTGTCATATCCCGGCTAAACAGCCTGACAGCTGCACACACCGCGGCAGCGGCGACAGCCAGGGCTGCAGCGGGGCTGGGCTGGGCTGCTGCAGCTCCCGGGGCTGCCTGCAGGACCTTCCCCACCCTGCAGGACCTTCCCCACCCTGCAGGACCTTCCCCACCCTTTCAGGACCTTCCTCATCACTTCAGGACCTTCCCCATCCCTGCAGGACCTTCCCCATCCCTTCAGGACCTTCCCCATCCCTACAGGACCTTCCCCATCCTTGCAGGACCTTCCCCACCCCTGCAGGACCTTCCCCATCCCTGCAGGACCTTCCCCATCCCTTCAGGACCTTCCCCATCCCTTCAGGACCTTCCCCATCCTTGCAGGACCTTCCCCATCCTTGCAGGACCTTCCCCACCCCTGCAGGACCTTCCCCATCCTTGCAGGACCTTCCCCATCCCTGCAGGACCTTCCCCATCCCTGCAGGACCTTCCC
>JAWWMP010000057.1:5656765-5697361 GCA_035047865.1 Dendrocincla tyrannina | reverse complement strand
GGGTGTCAGGGGGAATTTTAGGATTTAGTGTTTTGACAGATTCCCTGTCATAATTCAGGTATTCCTTGATAAAGGGGTGACAAGGGGAACTTTAGGATTTAGTGTTTTGACAGATTCCCTATCCTAATTCAGGTTTTCCTTGATAAAGGTTCAGGGAAACTGATGACCTTCCAACAGTTGGTTTTCTTGTTTTATGAGGGTGCAATAAAACCCTTTGTTTCCCTACTGGTACAAATCATATCCATCCTTATTACAGACAGGGCTTGGAGACACCTGGGATAGTGGGAGGTGTCCCTGCCCATGGCACTGGATGGGCTTTTGATTCCCTGCAAAAAGGGGCAGAATTTTCCCCAATTGCCCTGAAATAACCAGGCATTTTCCATGTGGGCAATCCCTGGGGTGCCCAGGGTGTTCAAACACCCCCTGGCACCCAACAGAGGGCACTGGGTACATTTGGGGTTCTTCATTTGATCCACAGAGCAAGGGGGTAGGGGCGGAATGGGATGGTCTTTAAGGTGCCTTCCAACCCAAACCAGGCTGTGATTCCGAGACTTGAGGGGTTTCAGTTTGCTGAGGGCTGGAAAAATTGGGATTTCCTGGGAGTTTCATGTCAAATCTCCCGTTTTCCTTGATTGCCTCAGGCTTCAGTCACAGCAATGGGAGAGTTTATACACAAAGTGTGCCCAAGTCCCCTCTGTGGCCACATCAAATCTTCTTGATTTAGTGAAGTTCATCAAACCAAATCCTTTGCTTTGAACTGTTTTGACTTTGAAGCTGGGAAATGTTTCAAGGAGAAATGATTTACTTAAAACCAGAAGCAACAGTTGGTCTGTTTACTTTTAGTCTCTTACACTGATTCATCCTCGTATCTAACCTGAGCTCCCAGTTTACAAACACTTGCAGGTTTTGCAGAACAGAAGGAAGTGTTTATTTTAAATTATTATTAGACTTCCAGGTTTCCAGTGCTGTACAAAAACAAGGTATTATTGGAATGCTCTTCATGTATTTCACCTGATAACCCCCCCAGGCAGCTCATGCAGTATAACACATACTAGTTTAGTTCATTTGACCTGAGGACCTTTTTTTTTGCCTCAGCTACAGCATTTTGTGTATTTTATGTGCCTGTGTTCACACTGGAATTCCTACTAAGTCTGGAAATATGACAGACTTGAGCCTGGACACTGAAGCAATCCCTGGATGCTGAAGGGATTCCAGAGCTCCCATTTACACCTCTGGCATTCTCCCTAATGTTCCCCAGTATTTCATGCACGAGGGTGTCCTCATTAACATTCCCTTCATCCCTCTGGGATGTTCTTCTCCACACTAATGACAGCGTGGAATGAGCCTTTGCTCTCACAGGAGTTTCTTTCTTGCCAGTTGTTTTCCAGCATGCAAATGAATCACACTCTAGAACTTCCTCTCTGTAAAGTGTCTTGGGGGTACTGGTGGTGTGTCTGGAAGGCATATTTAAAACCTGGCCCTGGGAAGTCACTAGAAGTCCCATATTTATGTTCTTAAATCATTAAGTGCACCAAGTAAATAAGTACAGACTGTTAAATTGACTTGGGAGGTGATTAACTCCAGGACAGAGACAAGGGAGACAGTTTTCTATCTCATAAAGGCTGGACCTGGGTTTTAATTGGCTATGAGCCTGTCAGCAGCATCACATGGCTGGTTACAGGACAGGAAAACATCTTTATAAGCTTGTGAACACAGACCTTGGTATTATTCTTTAAAAATGCAGGAGTGCCTGACTTTTGCACTGCAGAAAATTTCCCTTGAATTGTAACTGCAATGAAAGCATTGCAGGTTTTCAGGGCAGACACCAATAAGAGGAACCAGGATTTGTTTCATGGGTAGTTTCTATACACAGAACAGAATCAGAATTCTCTTTGTGGGTGCCTTTGATAAGTCCTTGGCTGCAGTTTCTCCATCAAATGAAAGCAGAACTTCATGCCCCACTCCACACATGCAGTCACAGGAGCATTTTGAGGCCGACCTTGGTGGATGAAGAAAGAATTTGAGAAAGAAAATGCTCCTTGAGGAGTAGAGTGAGGGTTAATTAATGTTCCCAGGCTCTCCGAGGGAATCCTGCCTGGTAACCATGTCCAGAAGGACAGGGAATGCTTGGAAAACCAGCTCAAGGCTGCTCAGAGCTGGGGGTGCTGCTGAGATGGAGAGTTCTGGTGTCCCAGAAAGACATTGGATGTATCCTTGGGGAGGCAATTTCATAGGATCTCAGAATATCCCGAGTCAGAAGGGAGCCACGAGGGTCACTGAGTCCAACTCCTGGGACAGGGGCCTCAGGGAATGGAAGGGGGGAGACAAATCCTGCCTAAAATACTTCCAAGACTCAGAGGAAGCCACAAGGGATCGTAAAGAAGGAGGATTGGGAGCTCTACCCCAAGGAGGGGTGGAGGTTGCCAAGCACACTGAAGGTGAAGGTGGGGTTGGACAGAGGGAAAGGGGCTCAGATGGAACACGGAAGGAGAGAAGAAACTGGGGGGAAATCCTCAAGGGCCTCCGAACAAAAGGGATGTGGTGACCTTGATCAGTAAGGCAGACACAGGACTGGAGCTCTGCAGAGCCACGGGGAAGGAAAGAATGAATCTTTAGGATGTTGTGAAGGAAGAACAGTGACCTTGAAGAATTTATGCTGTGAGTAAGAGGTGATTTAGCTGAGGAAGCCACAGAGACATCTTCTGTCATTGAGCAAGGGAGCAGCATTTATGAGCCTGGCTGCTGTCAGTGTTTGCACAGCTGCAAGTTGCTCAGTGGTGCTGGAGAAGCCCTTTTTCATTTCTGCTACCTCAAAACCTGTGCCAGACACTGTCCTCTCAAAGGCCTCAGGGTTTTGCTTTGTGCTGTGATTTAACATTAATAAATATTGCTGAAGTGTATTTACTCTTTTTTAAAGGGTATTTCTTCATTTTGGGGGCTTCATTTTTACAAGTCCAAGGTTTTTTCTTGTTTGGGAGGAGCTTCCAACAGAAGAAATTTGGAATTCTGAACATTATTAAAGGCAGAAGGATATTTGCTGTTCAGTCTTCTGTGGAAGGAATCCTTCCCTGGGAGGGTGGGCAGGCCCTGGAATGGATTTCCCAGAGAAGCTGTGGCTGCCCCATCCCTGGAAGTGTCCAAGGCCAGGTTGGAAAGGGCTTGGAACAACCTGAGCTAGTGGAAGGTGGGTGGAATGGGATGATCTTTGAGGTCCCTTCCAACCCAACCCGTTCCATGATTCTGTCGTGACTCTCCCTCTCCGACAGCTGCAGCTCTAGAGCAGAGAAACCAAACCGCTGTCCCAAGGTCATGTTTGCCCTGACTGATCACACATTTCCCCCTCTCTGAGCTTGCACTCAACCCAAGAGAGATCCTTGAGCAGTAATCCTTCAGAGATCTTTCTGTAAGAGCACAGAGCATTAATGCAAATGTCTTGGCCAGATTTAGTAGGTAATTACCTCCTGCCTCCCTGAACTCCCCTCCAATTTCAAGTGCATGTGAGATGCATCACTTCCAGGTCTGACTATGAGCAATGGCATTTGCATTAAACATCTTGCTCCTTTCCCATCTAAAAGTAGTGCCATTTCCTTGATGCATTTTGTTATTATTTTCCCATAAAGTCCTGCTAACTTGGCTCTCTTTTAATTTTACCCCAAAGGCAATTTAGAGGTATTTTCTCTTTATTTCTCTTTCTTCCTTTTGGTTCTGCTCCCCTTGAGGGGTTTTATTGCTTTACCATACTGGCTTTTACAGAGTAGCTTTCCTGCAGCGATTCTTTTGTCACATTTGTTTCATGATAGGACAGAAATAGAATGTACCATTATCTAGTAGAACTGTAGTAATTTCTAAAATTTCCCAAACCTTTTGATTCCGTGGGAAGCCGATCCTCATCATTTTTCTTAATGGGAACTGAGAAGTTGTTCCGAAAGAGCTTTGACGTGGGTGATCATCCTGAGCTTCAGAGAAGGGCTCTGATGTTCCTGAGTCTCACTGAATCATCCCTGATCACGAGGGGATCATTCAATTGTTTTGAAGCTCCCTTTTTCTCCTTGTTTAAAGAAGGGATAATATGATTAACCCTCTTAATCACTTGGTGAGTGTCACTGAGCTGGAGCTCTCTGGACTAAAGGTTCCACATCAGCAAGTGTCAAACATGAATCACGACCTTTGTTTTCCATCATCGCTGCTGGAATGATAACAATCGATGTTGCTCATTTATGGGACAGGTTAATATTTCCAGACCTCACACTCGCTGTGATTTACTTCCTTTTCCCTGGGTGGGAGAGGCAGCAAGCAGTCAGCCAGCCAGAGGTGACCCAAATAAATGGCAGGCAATTCAACCTGAGCCCTGCTAAATCCCTGCCAAACTTGCTGAAAGCAGAGCATTTTCCCCTTTGATTTCCTCTCCTGCCTGGCTGAGGTGGGGTGTGACCCGCTTTGGGATGATTGACAAGGCGATAGGATGGCAGAGGAAAGAATTCTGGCATGGTCCTGAGTCAGGAAGAGGAAAGGTCAATCCTCTTCCTTATTTATTCCCCCTGCACCAGGTCGGGAGCTCCAGCAGGAGGATGCAGTTCCCTCCATCCTGCCTTTCCCAAAGGATAATTGGTCCCAGCCCTCAGTGGCCTCGCAGTGACATCACCTGAGGATGCAGAGACAACTGGCGTGACATGCCTTTGCCCTCGCTGGCCCTCACTTTCCCCTGGAGCCTTTCCCTGCTGTCCCAAGGGATTGACATTGCCTGATTACACTGCTCCTCACATCCCAAGCGCCCGGCATTAGAACCTCATTAAGCCATTACCTTGGATGGGTCCCTTCACAAGCGCTTCTAATGGCTGTGGTTTCTTTATTGCCAAACTTCCTTTAAAGCCCGCTAATCTCTGCCCAGATCTCTCCAGATAAACCTCCTCTGTGGAGATCAGCTGCAATTCCGTAGCAGGTTTTTGCGGCAAAATATTTTTTCTTGCTTACTATTTAAACTAGAATTAATGTTATAATGGAAGAAGAAGAATTTAGTCCTCTGGGAAGTCCTAGTTGAGCTGAACAGTGCTTTGTTCCCCTCCTTGAATGGGCTGTTTGCTAAATTCCTTTAACAAATCTGCCCCTCTAGACCTAAAGGAATCCTTTCCAGTGCTGACAGGAGGAGCCGAGCCTTCCAGTGATAAAATATTTCCTTTCTAAAGCTTCCTAAGCAACACGGAGTGGCCACTGAATGCCCCCAGAATCCTTGGAGCAGAGTCAGGAGCACATCCAGGCTTTCCCAGCCAGGCTCTGATCTAGCAAGGTGTAGATAAACAGTTCATTCTGTGATGCAAAGTTTTGGAGGTGCTGCAGCCTCGCAGGAAGACACAGCTTTGAAGAAGAGCAGAGAAGCTTTTTGGAACTATTTTTGGAACGGTTGCTACAAATAAATGCTTAGAATTTGGCAGCACAGTCTCTGGGCCACTTAATAATAACTATATATCAGAAATAGGAGCAGGACAGCCTGGGTTTCTTTTCTCATAACAGACTGCTGTTCCATCTCACAGTTCACACAGAATATTCATGGCAGTGGATCCCGGAGAGTTTTCTCTGAGGGATGCCCAGGGCGTGTTCTGAACTCCGTGACAGATCAAAGAGGATCCCAAGAGCTGCTGATCTGTCAAATCAAAGCCCATGTTTTTAGTGGAAGAGGATAGGGAGTTGATGTTTGCTGCCAAAACCTGCTGGAAGAGTCCTGACGAAAATGCCAGGGCTAATGAGGAAAACCAGAGTATTTGATGCTAAGACACATCTCAAAATTAATACCAAATGCATTATTTGCATTGTAGGTCTGTCAGTCCTTGTGCGAGGAGTGAATGGATTCTCTCCAAGAGGAGACAGAATTTCAGAAAAAGTATCAGGGAAAGGATATACACACATGATGTGCCTTCACTTCTGCAGGCAAATCGAATGACTTGCAAGGGAAACACAGATTACAAGCATTCCTTATCTCTAAATCTCTGACAAACAGGCCTGGAAGTGAAAATAATCTCCAGATCTGATCCTGTGGTGCTGATGAAGTGAGAAGAAAGTCTATTACATTAAGCAATAGGCGTTGCAAGGAGCTCTTTGATAAGCTAAAAGCCAGAACATTTGGGATCTGATCCAGCAGCACGTGTTGGATTTTACCTGCAGCTCTGCCCCAGCAATTCCAGCCCCAGTTTCCCTAACGCAGGAGTGCTTGGTGATCACCTCAAAGTGCCAGATGGCTCTAGGAATATCTCATAAACCCAGGTTTTTACGTGCTGGAGGGTGAGTGCAATTAAGGAGCAGTGTCCCAGCCCGACTCAGCCGGTGCTCACAGGGCAGTGACATCAGCGGGGCTTGGGACAAACACCCATTAACCCTCGGCTGGGCACTGGGGCTGGCTCAGGGCTGGGGCAACAGCCACTCACACCTGCCAGGGTGCCACAGCAAGGCAAGAGAAGAGTTCAAGGGTTTAAAGCTTCCTTGAATATTTATTATTATTATTATTATTATTTTCGTCCGTGTTTGTCAGTGGAGGTTTGGATTTCTGGCCACTGGCTAGGGAAAATTAAACATATCCTTCTGCATTTGTTTGTCATTTTGGTTGGGAGTTTTTGGGGTCTTTTTTCTTTCTTTCAATGTGCTGGAGAATGGTCAAAGTGTGCTTGGCAAAACAGAGACCCCTTGACAAACAAGTTGTGAAGAATTTGTAGACTTCTGCCTTTATTTGGGGTAAATTCAGTGAGAAAACAGAACCATGGAGTGGTTTGGGTTGGAAGGGACCTTAAAGCCCATCCAGTGCCACGCCCTGCCATGGGCAGGGACACCTCCCACTAGCCCAGGGTGCTCCAAGCCCCGTCCAACCTGGCCTTGGACACTCCCAGGGATGGGGCAGCCACAGCTGCTCTGGGAAATCCATTCCAGGGTCTCCCCACCCTCCCAGGGAATAAGTTCTTCCATTTATCCACCCTAAATTTCCCCTCTCTCAGTTTGAACCCATTGCCCCTTGTCCTGATGAGGAACATCCCTAGGCCGGGTTGCTCCTGGTTACAAACAATCCCTGGTCCATAAAGTTTTGGGGGTTATTTGGGGACTTCTTTGGGGAGTTTCTGTCAGTGCTGAGCAGACAGGTCAGAGCAGGAGTGTTTGGGCTGTTCAGGTGGACTGTTCACGTTACTCACAGCCAGGAATGGCTGTGGGACTCCCATGGCAGCCTTTCTGTGCCTTGACTGACTAGTGGAGATTTTTGGGGGCATGAAAAAAATGAAATTCAAGTGATTAACAGCAAATCTCAGAGTTTAGAGGCTGAGTGTGGTGAGTTCTGTGTGAATAAACTCACCCCAAACATCAGAGCAAACCCAGACCCAGAGCAAAGGGGCAATTGTGGGTCTCCCCAATAATTTCTGCAACTTTGAGTGAATCCAGAATAAATCCCCTCTGCCTTCCTTACACTGGCCTGGCATTTTGGGTCACCTGTGGCATCATTTAAGGGCTACAAAATGAGCTCTTTTTAAAAACTAGGTCTTCTTTTGAGCCACAACACTTCCCTGAGGGTTTACCTGCATTCAGGGAATTATTACTGGGGTTTTTAAAATTTCTCAGGTGTTTTTTTCAAAGCATAGAGCTGTTTGTTTGCAATCCCTGACTCCAGGCATGGATAGAACCGTTCTGCGAGAAGGTGAAGAAATCCTTCAGGGGCTGCTGCTGGAAAACACGGGATTGCAGCTGAATTTAACCCCAAAAAAGCATCCATTTAAAGAGGCCTGGCAGCTGACACAGCCACTTATGTAATAGCCAGTTTCAATTACTGATTTGCTAATGACTGTTTTGCCCTTGCGCAGTTTGTTCCCGGTTTCTTCATTCCCTCCTTCCTCGCTGCCACACTGGAGTGCCTCTTCCTCTTGTTGACACCTGTTCCAGTTCCCAGTAGGAAAACCTGACGTTGCTGGATTGATTAACCCCAGGGAATTGCTTCCAAGCCCTGGGAGCCAGGAGGAGACCTGCTTGCCTGGTGCCAGAAGACAGGAGCCACGAGAACCATCTACCTCCTTTTCCAGGAGCTTCAACGACTGCTTGGGGAGATTTTGGCTTCCTTCCTGGCAGAGTGATGGTGGCTGTGACTCCAGGATGGTTGCATCTTGCATGTCCACAGAGCAAGAAGGCTTTGCTGATGTTCCAGTCCTAATTCTCTCAGCATTCCTCCAGATCCTGCATCTGGGCTGGAGGAGGACAGAAAAACCTCCCCCAGCAAGCAGGGTCTCAGCAGCGTGTGGATCTGTGAGACTGGCAGAGGGCTGACAGGTCTGAAGTGGTGGGACAGCATCGGTGAACTAAAGAAACAAGACCAGGGAAGAGGAAGAGAGAGCCAGAAGCAGGTGTGATCCAGAGGGATGACAGGAGCAGCTCCAGACCTCTTACTCAGAGAGGTGAGTGAGTGGAAATGAATGCTTGGTCATCCTGGGAGCCAGCAGGGCTTGGGTGCTGAGCCTGGGCTTTAACCCCCAGCTGGGGGCTGGACCAAGGGCAGGGCTGACGTGGGGCCTCTGCAGAGCAGGGCTGTAATTAAGGAATATTTCAGTGGCTGGTGAGTAGCAGAACATGCATGTGCTCATTGCTGGGACTTCTGGGCTTCCTAAGGATGTGCTGGAGAGCTTTAGTCTTCCTAACTCAGGCACTGCTGGGCATGAAACCATGGCACAGGGAGCTCAGCACAGCTTAAGGGGTGTTCACCTGCTGCCTGGAGCAGGTTTGGCAGCATTTGAAGCTGCTTTGGCAAAGGCACATGGAGATACACCAGTTCTGTCCTGTTTCTGCAGGCACAGCTCGCTGGGGTTTCCACCCAGAGAGCCCTCAGCCACGGCTCAAAGCATCACACAAAGCCAAGCAATGAATGCTGGGATTCCCAGAAGAAATTTGGGTGGGCAGAGCTCCACACAGATCCAGGGAGATGAGGAAAACACCTGCAAACCAGAGGCAGTTCAGCACCATTTAGGGCAGGAGCACAAGGAGATGTGAAAGCAACGTTTGGAAGCTCTCCAGGGCAGGGACTGCCCTTGTTCTGCCTCTTGAATAGACCTGAATTCTGGTTTGAAAAGATGACAGAGTGGTTTGGGATGGTAAGAGCTGAGGGGAGAAATAGAGGAGGCAGAGTCTGCTGCGTGCCAGTTCAAGTCCATGCAGGGCAGGGGCACCAGCAAAGGCACAGAGGCATCACTGGGAGGCTCCTTTTTCTGGAGCTGCCCAAAGAAGTTTGTCTGCCTTGGAGAGGGAGGAGGAGCAGACTGGCTTATCCAGTGGCCGTGAGGAAAGCACTGGGAGGGAGGTTCCACAAAACCAGAGGCAAGCAGCACTGATTTCAGAGAGGAGAGCTGGGCTGGCGAGAGAAAACGTGGGAGGAAGGTTTTGACAGAGTAATCTGGAGCATTCCAGGAGGATAAAGGCTGTTCTTGCAGGAATAAGGGCAAGAGTTGCCAAAAATGAGGATGAAACCATCAATCTGCAAAGCCCACTGAAGGCAGGAGGGTGTAGGATCTGCTCACAGCCCTTCCACTGCTGGAGGAACTGGATGCCAAGGGCTGCTTTTCTCACCTCCCAGACTGGGGAACCATCTAGAGGAAAAAGGGAATCTCTGGAGCAAAGAGAGTAATGGGACCCTCAAGTGTGAGAGAGCAGGAGAATATGGGAAATGCAGGCAGGGAGAAAGTTAATCCCAAAGACACTCTGTGTGGTCAGTGGGCAGCAATTACAGGGGAGTCTGCAGGGTGCTGTGGCCCAGGGAAAGCTGCTGGAAGGGGGCAATTCATGGCTCACTTCAGTTTGCTCCGACTGGGAGAGTCTTCAGGAACAAGAAACTGAAGTGTGCTCTGGTGGGATTTACATCCTTAGGAAAAACATGCATGTCCAGTCAGACCCTGGGTTCTGGGGCACCTCATTTTGGACATTTCCAGTGATACTGGACACAATATCTGAGCTCTAAAGGACGAGCCAGGCACAGCAAGAGGGACACTGGGGATCATCACTGAGCTGCTCCAGTTGAATCTCTGACTCTTTCTCTCAAGCCTCTACAGAGAGCAAAATGTTTTTCACATGCAGCACCTGTAAGGAAATATTTAAGGATAAGTAACCTGATTATCTGGCAGGAGATCTGCCCAGTTGCCTGAGTCTGTTCCTCAAGGAACTTCAGATCAGTGAGTAACTTTTGCCCTTGTAAGTCGCTGAAGTCTCTTCTCTGCCTGCAGGACACACTGAGCCTCTTCTGCTGCTCTGGGCATCTCTGCACACTCCAATATCTGTTTGTGTTTTAGCAGCCTGATAAATAGGTGAAAATCCTATTATCATCCACCTGAGCCTATGGAATATATATAATAGTAAGGGCTAGTGTAGAGCCAGGGGCCAAGAGTGGCTTTTGGCCAGTTCTTGTCCCATCTGAAAGCCATGAACAAGCTTACAGGCAAAATGACAAGAATTCCCTGTTTTCTTTACCTTTGTCAATGAAATGGGGTGATTCCATGAATATCAACCAGAGTATCAATACTCCATTAATAATATTCATTGAACTGGCGTCTCAATACCCCATTAATACCAACAATTCAATGAATCTCACCAATTCGCCCCTGGTGTGTGTAACCCATGCAGAGGGGCAGTTCTGCTGCTCCCCAGCACATCCAAAGCACTTACTCCTTCCCTCCCCTGCAGTCCTACAAGCACTAAGAAACATTTTCTGCCTTACTCAGAATAATTAGAGCCCAGCCTTCCTGCAGCCCCAAAGGACTTTCTCAGGGCTCTTATCTCTGCAATCTCCTTCTGTGTTTGGAAAGAAACGCTGAGTTTTGAAGTGGAGAAGGGGTTTGCTCCCCTTCTGCTCCCAGCTGAGGCTCCAGGATGACCAGTGAGCAGGTGCAAACCCAACTGGTGTGTCGCTGGAGGGTCTGTGCCCTCTGTTTATCAAGTTCTCCTCCGTTCCCTGCAGGACAAACCCCTGGCTGGCTCACCAGGGCTTGTTCTGATGTGCTGCCAGAGCCTCCCTGCACCAAGGCCTGCAGCCATAATGAGGCAACAGGAGTTGTCTTGTGCACGTTGCTTGTGCAATGATTTCATTGTCAAGGATTTATTGTTGCCATTTTCTATTGCACAACAGAAGATGAGGAGAGGAGGAAGGGTGGGGGACAAAGGCACGGCCGTGACAGAATTAGGTTTTCGGTGTGCTGAGCTCTTTAATGAGGATTTAGCTCGTTACTTCATCAATCAGTGACAGGGGGCTCTGCTGTGGCTGTTCATTCAAGAGCCAACTGGGTTTCTTTTTCAGTCCAAAGTTTCATTTTTACACTTCCAAAATCCTGGCTTGTTTTAAAACCTAAAACCTGTGCCAAATATGTTTTGTGACATTTTCATACCAAAGATAAAGAGGGGCAGAACACATCGATAACAGCTGGTGAATAGAATTTGCATCTTTTAAAATAGTAATTTAAAAACTTGAGGTGGAGCTTCTACACGTTTTGGTTCTCAAAACCAAAATCCGGCCCAAATCAAGTGGCAAAAGCCCAAACGGGGTTGAAATCAGCCCCAGTCAGAAGAGTGTGTTCCCCTTCCTCTTTGTGCTTTCTCCCTTCTTTTTGAATCCAATTTCACAAGAAATTTCGGTGGTATTTCACAAGAAATCTCGCTTGGATTTCACAACTTCCAGCGTGGGAGAAAATCCAGTTCTGGCTAATTTTGGAAGGCAGGCAGGAGCTCTGCTGGGCTGGTTTGGGGCTCTAAACATGACCTGCATCCAGAGGATTGATACTTCCTTCTCACCAGCTCCTTGCAAAGCCCTTGCAGAGCTGTTTCCTGAGCAGGCAGGTGGCAGAACTCATCGTGCAAACAACCCAAGGCTGGTTGAGCTCTCCCAGGGGCCTGAATCCTCTTCTGAAGGCTTTTGCAAGCTCTTCACCAAGCCGTGTTCCAAAGCCAGGCTGTTCTGATGGAAACTCTCGCGGGTGGTTTAGTCTGTTTGCACCTCTGAGGGGCTGAAGGGTGAGTGGGGCTGGCAGAGCCCACGGGGGAGGAGGCTGAGCAGCGTTCTTGGAGGAGCAGGAAGAAATGCAGGGCCACGTGTGCCTTGGGCTGAGTGGGTGATCCCTTCGATTACGCTGAGGAATGTAATTCCTCAAGCACACCTGTGGAAACCTTAATGGCTCCAATTAGCAGGGATCGTGCAAGGCTCTGGAAACCATGGCAAGAAGGCAGAAAGCTGCTTCCTTCATGGGAAAGTCCAGAGTGGAAAGAACCTCGTGGTTGTTTCCCTAAATATTTCTAGAAATTGTGGCTATAAAGCCATTCTAGTCATTGGGAAAAGGGGAAATAAATAAAAAGAGATGAACACAGCACCACCCCTCAAAGCAACTTTAACTCAAGTGTAACCTTCATGTTAACTTGTTTGTCCAGTTTATTCACTTCCTATTATTCCCTGGATCATGCTTTGAATAATTTCCATGATCTGTTTCTTAAGGCCTGCCCCTTTTGATGTCATCAATTTGATCCATATAGGCTGGACAGCTCCCAATGTCTCTTCAGTTAGAAATTGGAGAGCTTTGGACCGGGACTCATCTTCTTCTGCTCAGGACAAAGGCAAGGGCTGAGTTTAGTGGCTTCTCTAAACCCCCCAAGATAGACTTTCTGCCAAGGTACAGTGGGCTGGTGGTGATTTGCTGTGTGTTCCTGTGGATGTGGGATTGATGTGTGGCTGGAGATTCCTGTCCACGTGTTAAATATTGGACTGCATGGCATGGCTCTGTGTGGAGTGGGTGCTGACCATTGAGTTGCTGGGATGATACTGGGAGCATGTTTTTATTTGCCATTAATTTCTTCTAACCTGCAGCCTTTTCCAGGCACTTCCCCCAGGCAGGACAGGCTGTTGCTGTCACAGGTTTTGTTAAATCCCAGTTGCTGTGTGGGATAAATTAGTGGTGGAGGGAGCTGTGCTGCTGCCTGTACACACGTGTGCTCTGAAAGATTCCCTCTGCCTTGTTTTGCATTATTGTATGGGTTTTTCATTCTAGTTATTTTAAGAATGCAGATTTAATTGGGCTGAAGTAGCCATGGCTTTAAAAGCCCAGTCAGGTTGTCTCTGAAAGCTGTGTGTTGTCTCTGAAAGGCAGGCTTTGACTGTTTATCAGCTGGGGGTTCTTTTAGATTCAAAATTATACATCTAAAAATGTGTTTGATAAATATTTTTAGCATTCACTTCTGGTAACTATGGCCTTTTATTCTCTTTCTCTCATTAGAGCCAGGCTGACTAGTGAGATGAATGAGGGGCCTGAGCTTTCATTTCCTTGCACCAATTCTTTAGTTATTTGTGCCCTCCCTGCCTTCCAAGTGCCTTCCTGTGTTTGGAAGGTTTTTGTTTGGAGCTGAGGCTGGACCAAAGTGTTGTCCTCAGTAAACTTTTGTTAATAACATAATAGGAGGTGATTCACAGAGTGCTGTAATGTTGGAAACTCACACCTTACAGGACCTGGTGTCACGTTCAGTGAGTGGAAGTCTGTCAGCATTAGTCCAGTGTCCCAAACTGGCCCCAGAACCCGTGGAGGTGCCCTCAGTCTGTGCTGGCTAAAATGGAAATGATGGGCAGCATAAAAAGGCTGGAATTCCCTAGAGTAGCACAGGAGATGTTTTACTTACTGGGCCAAAGGAGTTATGGATTTTCATTTCTAGTTCCGCTGCTCTCCTGGAGTGATTTTTGGTTTCTGTGCTTCCTTTTCACTCCTGTAAAGCAGAAGACAACTCAGATTCCTGGAAGAAACTATTTATAAAAGAGATAGGTGATAAAAGGACTGTTAATAGCAGCAATTAATGTATTGGTGGTCTTCACAAACAACCCCAGAGCATTTTATTCTCAGTGGTGTCTACCATGCCTTGTCCCCATCCTGGTTTGGTTCAGCCCCTCTGTGGTTTCACTCGGGGTGGTGTTTTCCTTCACTGCCTTCATAAGGAGCTGGTTCTGCTCCTCTGAACTCGGAAACACCTCCTCTCTTCCATCCTGGAAGAGACTTTGGGGGTGACAGAAATGAATCCTGTTCATTCTGCAGGATGAGCCACCCTCCAGCAAAAATGAAAACCAGAGCCCAACTTGCCCCTTTCCTTCACTTGCAAGTTGGCTTCATCCCAATTCCTTGCCATGAGTTGGCTTTATCCCAATTCCTGGCCATAAGTTGGCTTTATCCCAATTCCTTGCCATGAGTTGGCTTCATCCCAATTCCTTGCCACAAGTCGGATTTATCCCAATCCCTTGCCACGAGTTGGATTTATCCCAATCCCTTGCCATCAGGAGGAAGCCACAATGCTGGTTCTGAGCCAGCCTTTTCGAGGCCCGTGGGCCAGAACATTGCCCTGGCCATGGAGTCCTGGTCAGGAGCTGCAGAGCTGTGGGAAGGTGCAGTGAGGTGACACTTCAGGGTGAAATGTTGGTCCTTGGTGTTCTTAGAAAGAAGAAATCTGCCCTCCCTTTGGCTGTGCATTAGTCACTTTGGCTTTGCATGTCCACACCGACAGAGAAGTCATTTGTAAGTGTGGAAGTCATTTGTAAGTGTGGTCAAACACCTCAGGTTTCCTCGTCAGCAGCACGCAGGGTGTTTGACCTCTTTGCTACTTCCTGGTGTCCACACTCTGGAAGGGCAGAAGAGTCTCTGCTCACCTTTCTTGCCAGATTTTTCCACAGCAAACTCACTGGGACCTATTTGGAAGAATCCATAGCTGGGTTGTGGTTGTTCTGACAAGAAATTTTGGGTCTTCTTTCCTGAGCAGAAAGACACGTAGAGGATGGAGCAGGAAGTGGCGAGAGAAGAAGAGAGGAAGGAAGGTTTGATTGAGTTCTATGACTCCTTCAAGGACATGTTCGAGTTCTTCTGTAAGAACACGACCATCCACGGCACCATCCGCCTCGTGTGCTCCGACAGCAACAGGATGAAAACAGCCTTCTGGACCCTTCTGCTGCTCAGCAGCTTTGGGATGCTCTACTGGCAGTTTGCCCTCATGTTCAGCCAGTACTGGGCCTACCCCGTTGTCCTGACCATGTCCATGCACTCGGAGCCCAAGATGTTCCCAGCCATTACCATCTGCAACCTGGACCCCTACAGGTATCCTGTGCTTCCCCCTCGTGCAGCCAGAAAGGGTCGAGCACCTCCAAAGTGCATCCCACAGGAGGCTGGAGGGACAGGGAGGTCTCTCCTCACACAGCTGGGAAGGGACTGTTGTTCTTTCCAAACTGGTTTGCAGATAAGATCTTGTTGGGAATTGTGCAAGGACGTGTAGCAGTTCATTCCACGCCCTGAGTCAGGATAGAGGGAACTCTGCCTTGGTGCTGATTTGGTGCTCTGATAAAAACAGCCTTTCCCTGAAAAACTGTGGCTGCTCTGTGGATTCCTTGCCCACTGAACTGCTCATCTCTGGAATGGGGCATGTTAGAACTGATTCTCCTGGTTTTCCACTCCAAAGAAACGGTGGAACATGGAAATAAGACAGGAAATAAGGCACAAATACAACCTGTGTGGCTCTGCTTGTCAGGCAAGGCTCACACAGTAGTGGCCAATTTATCAAGAAGTTTCACAGTACATAGTAAAGGAATTATGTAATTTCCTTGGAATAATTAGCTAATTGCCTGGCAGGGAGGCCAGTTTGTGCAGCTCTGCACAGCTGCAGGTTCTGAGGTTTGCAGTGGAGGATCCAACATCTGGAAATTCACCTACTGGAGCTCCTAATAAATTAATTTCTTGGGGTGCCAAGCACAGGCACCATAATTGCTGGATTGATGTCCCACACAGACATCAAGCTCTGCAGGGACCAGATCAGCCTTTCCGTGGGTACTGAGAGCACCTAAAATACAGTGCTGCTGTCTGATAGAAACTTGAATATTCACAAAGAGCAAATAACTCTGTTCCTGGCAGGTTTGAGCTGGTCAGTGAACATCTGGTGCAGCTGGATCGCATGGCAGAGGAGTCCATCACCTTTTTGTATGGCATCAACACCTCAGCCAGGTTATTCCACATGAATGACAGGAACATCCACGTCAAGGACTTGTCCAACATTGGGAACCTCAGCAGGTCGAGCTTCAAGCTGAGCCAAAACTTCTCCCTCCTGAGAACGACTGACCTCAGGTCGGGGAAGAAACATTCCAGCGTGGGCTTCAGGCTGGTGAGTGTGTCCTCCTCGGGGTTTGACCTGGCTAAAGACACAAACAACAGGACTTGCTGCTCCCTCAGGGACAGGGGGAGTCTCCCAGTGGGGCAGGATGGGGTCCCACCCCCAAAAAACTGAGTGAACAAGCAGGGAAAACTCACCGAGAATGTCAAGGTCCAACCAAGAGTCCAGCTCAGCAGGGAAGGTCGTGGTGATGAGGCAGGTTTAAATTCAGGACGTGAAATTAGGCATCAGCAGGGTCTGTGGTGGGGCAGGAGCCCAGCAAAGCCCTGCACCACAGCCCAAAAAGGGGTTAAAACACCCCAGCTGGGCTTCAATGGGCCCAGGGGCAGAGGGTGTGGGTGGGAGCCCCAGGTAAGGCTTTTCAGGGCCATTTAAAGGTCTCACAAGGTACATTAAGAAAAAAAATAGTTTCAGAGCTGTGTAATGACAGATTGGAGGGTGTTTCTGGAGAGTCCCTCCATCCCTGACTCAGGTCATCCATCCCTGCCTCAGTTTATCCATCCCTGCCTCAGTTTATCCATCCCTGCCTCAGTTTATCCATCCCTGCCTGAGGTCATCCATCCCTGCCTGAGGTCATCCATCCCTGCCTCAGTTTATCCATCCCTGCCTGAGGTCATCCATCCCTGCCTCAGTTTATCCATCCCTGCCTCAGTTCATCCATCCCTGCCTCAGTTTATCCATCCCTGCCTCAGGTCATCCATCCCTGCCTCAGTTTATCCATCCCTGCCTCAGTTCATCCATCCCTGCCTCAGTTCATCCATCCCTGCCTCAGTTTATCCATCCCTGCCTCAGTTTATCCATCCCTGCCTCAGTTTATCCATCCCTGCCTCAGCCCAACCCTGCCCATCAGTTTGTGCCGCTTGGGAGGGTTGTTGTGAATGATCTGACCCAGCCCAGCTTGGAAAGTCCTTGTGGCAGTGACAAATTCCTCGGGGAATGGCAGCAGCAGGCTGTGGGAATCCCTGCAGCCCTTTCTAAAACTATCCAAAGTTATAGGCTTACAAAAAGAGAGATTTAGGGGGTGATCCTAGAAATAACAGAGCCCCAGCATGCAGGATGTCCTCGGTGTCCAAGTGTGCTGGAAATGTTGCAGCTCAAACAAAACAGAGCAATGACAAATCAAGAGGGTGGATACAATAAATGTGTGTCTGTGACTTGGGAAGAAAATGCAAATCCTTCAGATTCTTCCCATCAAAACGTGGCTTAGTGTAGATCCAGGAATAGAAGCTGAGCTTGATGTGGGTGGAAAGACCAGCAATTTTTGCCTGATTATTATCATCCTGCCCTGTCCTGGAGTCCTTCAGCAGGCAAACTTTCCCCAGGACCTGTGGGTGTTCGGCTGTCTGAGGCCTGAGTAAGAAGAGAGGAGGTGTCCCAGGGCTCTGCTCATGATTCATGGCCTGTAGAGGATTCCCACCAGCCCTGTCATTCCTTCTCCCAAGGTTCTTGAGTTCACTGCCTGCTCCCTCCTGCTGCCTCTTCCCCCTGCCCTCACTCCCCCGAGCTCAGCTCATCCAGCTCTGGGGAGAGAAGCTGCTCACACCTGACAAGATGCTTCCAGAGGGTCCTTCCAACCTCAGCTATTCTGTGAGAACTAAAATCATCAGAGACTTCACTTTCTGAGAACCCCAGAGGTTCCCTTTGTCCCTGTGTCCAGTATTGCCTTTTCCCTGTGACCTCTGTCACCTCTAGTCTGTCAGGTCCTGGCTGTGCTCAGTATTTCCCCCCTTTCCTTTCTCCCAGTGCAATGCCACAGGAGGGAATTGCTTCTACAAGACCTATTCCTCGGGGATGGATGCAATCCTGGAGTGGTACAGGTTTCACTACATGAACATCATGTCCCAGCTCCCAGTTATAATCAACATTTCTGACCACGAGGAGCAGATCGAAGACATGGTCTACTCGTGCCAGTACGATGGGGAGCCCTGCAGACCCAGGTATGGCAGAGCTGGCATTTCACTTCCCACATCCCCTGCTGGACATACACACAGACAAAACACAGCCTACAGACTGGCCAAGGTGTTGCCACACTGATGATTAAACCCCATCAACCTCTCTCTTCGTTTCAGTGACTATGTTCACTTTCACCACCCAGTCTTTGGCAGCTGCTACACCTTTAACAGCAAAGGAACAGACCCGTTCTGGACAGCCACAAAGCCAGGAATCCCTTATGGTATGTTACCTGGGGGAAAAGAGCTAAGGTTAATATCATTTGGCTGTGGATTAAATATATCTTCTGTATGTGGCTTACTGATATATTTAGCTCTCTCTTCTGATCTGGTGACACAGATTATTTGCTTGCTTGATAAGTGTTATCAACTTCTGTTTTCAAGAAGAATATTATTGCAGTATTTTATGGTATTATTGCAGGATTTTATGGAATTATTGCAGTATAATATGGCATTGCTACAGATTTGGAACAGGCTGGTGCAATTGCCACCTGACCACTCGCCAGGGCCTCTAAGGACAAAGAATGGCTCTTCTGTGAGCCAAGACAGCAATTTGACCAGTGCTGAGGATTCAAGATGTGATGGTGTCCTTGTCTTGGCCCCAAACAAGTGGTCCCCTGTGTGGTTTGCAGGCCTTTCCCTCATCCTGAGAGCAGAGCAGAAGGATCACATCCCGCTCTTGTCCACGGTGGCCGGGGTGAAGGTGATGATCCACAACCACAACCAGACCCCGTTCCTGGAGCACGAGGGCTTTGACATCAGACCAGGCATTGCCACCACCATTGGCATTCAGCAGGTTGGCCACTGGTTCCAGGGCTTTGTTTCTCCTTGTTTTTGCAGGGCTGTGAGGAGCTGGCACTGACTGACCCACACAATGGGCTTGGGGGACTCGTGTTTATTCTTGACTCGGTGTATATTCACACAAACCTCTTTTCTCTCTCTGTTGGGCTCAGGTTCCCATGGGAAAACACAATTATGCCAAATGTGGCCTTTTGGTCCTCAAATTGGGGCCTGATTGGTTTTACACTGAGGCTTTTACACCTCCTAAATATCATGCCAGCTCTACACAAGTTGCTGCCTGTGTGTGTTGGGATGAGAACTTTCAGAAGTGATGTAGCTAATTTGGCAGGATGAGGTGGTGCCTCTCAGCTGAGCCACAGTGACTAAACCAGGGCAGGGTCAGGCTGGATCTCAGGAAAAGCTCTTCCCCCAGAGGGTGGTGGGCTCTGAAGAGGCTCCCCAGGGCAGCGGGCACAGCCCCAGGGCTGCCAGAGCTCCAGGATATTTGGAGAGGATAACACTCTCAGGGCCAGGGTGGGATTGGTGGGGTGTCTGTGCAGGGCCAGGAGTTGGAATCCATGATCCCCGTGGGTCCCTCCCACTCAGGATGTTCTGTGATTCTATGACTGACCATCTGACCTCCCCTCCCTCTGCCCTGGCACTTTCTGTGTTTGTTATCAAGCTCTGCTTTGTAATAAAGAAGCTCTATTACAGCTCTGCTGCTCACCTGTATCACTGCCCTTCCTGCCCTCTCCTGCTCCATGCAGTGAGGTTTAGATGGTGGTGGCTGTGTCCAATTAACACTCCTAATCACTCTTCTCTGTGCCCACAGGATGAGGTGAATCGCCTGGGTGGCAATTATGGGAAATGCACGACTAATGGGGATGATGTGAATGTGAAACTGCTGTACAACAACTACACCCTGCAGGTACTGGCAGAGTGCTGGCTGAGGCCCCAGCTCATTCAGCTCATGCCTCAAACAGCTCATGCCTTCCTCTCCAGAGAGCTTTCCTGAATCAACAGGTTCCCTGCTGGAGAACAGAGATGTTCCTGCCCCTCAAAAAGAAGCTCCCAAAGAGGGTGGTGTCACTTGGAAGGAGTGGGGGATAATCAGTGCCAGACACTGGGGCTGTTCCCTGCTGCTGACACAGGGGAGGTCAGGCCAGGCTGAGCCATCAGGTGGTTTTTTTGTGTCAGTAGTTGCTCCTGCCTCTTATTTTTTGGGCTGTTTAACTGAAATATTTCTGGGCATAGTGAATAAAAGGGAGCTGGGAAAGTTCTGTCGCACTGATTTCAATATTGTTTGCAGAGGTGAAGTCAAGGAATGAGAAGTAAAACCTTTTGCATCATCGTGCCTGGTGGCTTTTTGCAGTAACCAAACCTGTGCCTGGTCTCCCAAGAGTTTCATCCTACAGACTGGGCATTTGGGCACCTGGGAATTTCTGGCTTATCCGATCTCCTTTTGCTTTCTTTATTTTCCAGGCTTGTTTGCATTCCTGCTTCCAGCACATCATGGTTCAAAAATGTGGCTGTGGCTATTACTACTACCCTCTGCCTCCTGGGGCTCAGTACTGTGACTACAACAAGCAGCCTGCCTGGGGTAAGAGCCAAGGACTGCTGGCTTGTCCCCCTTGGAGAAGGGAACCCCCTCCTCCAGTGCTCCTGGTTATGTGACCCCTGAGCTCACTCCTACTTGGTGCCTGCACCCTGCTTAGACAATTTCCTCACATGGACTCGTAGAATCACAGAAGGGACCCCCAGACCAGCTCCAGGCCCTGCACAGGACACCCCAACAATGCCAGTGTTGTCCAAAGGTTCCCTTAATCCCTGAATCCAGCTGGATGACAGGGACCTGGGTGTGCTTTGCATGGGTATCAGGCTGGGGCATAAAACCCCCTTATTAAGGACATTATTGTAGGGTCAAACTCTTTCCTCTTATCTACACTGGGGGCTGTGCTGGTGTAAGAAATACGTGGATGAAATTGTTCCCTGGGAGGGTGGGCAGGCCCTGGCACAGGGTGCCCAGAGGAGCTGGGGCTGCTCCATCCCTGGAACTGTCCAAGGCCAGGTTGGAGCAACCTGGGCTACTGGGAGGTGTCCCTGCCCATGGCATGGTGGGAACTGATTGATCTTTAGGGTCTTTTCCCACCAAACCTTCTGTGATTCTGTGATTCTAAGGCAAAGCTTTGAATAAACCCCCTTGGTTTCCTGGCTGGCCCATCCTCAGCAGATCCTCACAGGGGAGGCACAGGGGGTTACCTTGCTCCTCTGCAGCAATTCCAAAGGGACAGGAACTGCCTGAGTGTGTTCCTTCCATTCCTTTCCCCAGGTCACTGCTTTTACCAGCTCTACAGCAGGCTCAGAAACCACCACCTGAACTGCTTCGACCAGTGCCCCAAGCCCTGCAGGTGGGTCCCAAAAGCAGAGCTCAGCAATTGCCTCCTTGGAGGGGAAACCACTCCAGGGACTGTGGGCAACAGGGTGGAAAAATCTGTGCATCAACTGGCATGTTCTGAACCAGAGAGATTGGAGTTTGGTGCTTGAACCCCAGTGCTGAGAAAGGGAAAAGATGAGAGCATGAGACACCTTCAATAAGAACCTTGTGTGTCCGTGACAGCAGGGAGGGGAAAGAGTTTTAATTATATGAAAATATTTCTGTTAGGCCCAAACCAAAGAGGTTTGTGTCAGTTTTCAACCTTTATTGTTTTATTTTCACCTTTTTTTTGTTGTGGGTCACTTTCAAGATGGAAATACACGATTTTAAAGCCAAACACCAAATATTTTCGTTTTGAATGTATCAAAGAAGAGCTATCAGGGTTTTGAAACCATTCTAGTTTTCCTCCTGACCAGTTTTCAGGCAGCCTCTGGTTTTATTTTCTAGTCTGGCTTAGAAAGCTTTTGCTAGGATTCTCAAGAGCTGCCCCTCGTGCTTTGGGCAGGAATGAGCAATGTTCAACTCCTTCGTGCCAGCACTCATCCTGCTCACCATCTCCACTTGTGTCTCCCCAGGGAATCCCTGTACAAAGTGTCTGCTGGCACAGCCAAGTGGCCATCGGCAAAGTCTCAGGTACTGTGAGTGTGGAGGGGATGCTGCACCTCCTGTGGCTCTTGGGACAGCCAAGTTCAGGGGGAAAACGGGGGCTCAAAGCAAACTGGGCCTAAGGGAATGACCCTGTAGTTAAATAGAACAATATAATCCGAGAAGGGCTTGGGTTGGAAGGGACCTTAAGGATCCCTTGGTTCCACGCCCTGCCATGGGCAGGGACACCTTCCACTAGCCCAGGTTGCTCCAAGGTGCTGGAGGGCTTCAGCCAACCCCTGACCTATCCCAAACTTCCTTGTGACCTTAAGCAATGTCCCTGCCTCCGTTGCCACCTCCAGCCTGCAGTGAATGCCTCTGCTCCCAGTTGTGGTGAGACAGCTCACCCGGGGCTGTTTGTGGGGTGCTGCACTGGGAACTCTCTGAGTCAGCAGCTGACTAGTTCTCGTGTTCTCCTGGTAAATGGGCAGGTAATTATCTCGTGTCGGTGATAATGGAGATGTAAACACGAGCAATTGCATTCTAAAAGAGGAAATTATCTGGCAGGGCTGCCATTAAAGGCAGAATTAAGAACCAGAATGTTTTTGCACACCTAAAACATCAGCTTGTATTTCCTTGATATCCTGGCAAATACTGCTAGTACTTGATAGCTGTCACTGTATGTTATAAATCAATCAATTGCATCCTTTTTCAGTACTCACAATAGCCATTTCCTTGCTTAAAACCTCCATTTAAACTATATCAAACATAGAAAAGCTCGTTGGGCAGGGTTGCCCCTGACACCCCTCTTTGCTGCAGGACTGGGTCCGCCAGGCTCTGAGGCACCAGAACGGATATAACTCCACCAGCAACAGGTTAGTCCCTCTTTGAACTCTGCATTAACTCTTCATCCTTGCAGAACCTGCAGGTGTTAGGCTGGAAAGAGAGGACAAGAGAAAAACCTGCAGGGTCATCCAATAACCTTCCAGTCTTTCCTCCCAACGCTGTGAGACATCAACTCCCGTGACCTTTGTCCAGGCTCGTGTTAAACACCCTCAGGAAAAAGAGTTGTGGGAAGGGGGAGACCTCTCTTGCCTGGGAATCTGTGTGTCACATCAGAGCAGCAGGTGCATGCCAGGTGATGTGCCACCCCTCCTCACTGCCCCCTCTCTCCCATGCAGGAAGGACATTGCCAAGGTGACCATCTTCTACCAGCAGCTCAACTACCAGTCTGTGAACGAGTCTCCTCTGCTCACAGTAGGTTCCACCACTTCAGCTCCAAACACTGTCCCCTGCCTTTAGCTCTGGTGTGCTGGCAAGGTTATTTACAGCTGCCAGGAAGGGATTATTGTTCTGAAAGAAGAGGCTTTAAGAGTTTTCCCATTTTACACAACCACATAATTTCCCCCCCGCCCCAGATGGAGGCTGCAAAGTGACCTGCTGGCAGTGGGCAATGATTTCCTGTTCCCAAAGCTCTGCTGGGTTTGACAAACACAGCCCTCTGGTTCTTTTCACAGGAGAATCTGCTGCTGTCCAGCATGGGAAGCCAGTGGAGTCTCTGGTTTGGCTCCTCGGTGTTGTCTGTGGTTGAAATGTTCGAGCTGCTCATCGACACGCTGGTCTTGTCTCTCCTCTTCTGCTACCAAAGGCTCAGGTCAAAGAAGACCCTGAGAGTGGCCCACAGTCCCACTGTCCCCAGCGTGAGCCTGGCCCTTGAGAACTACAGGGCTGTGCAGGAAGAAGCTGGGAAAGGGGAGGATTCTGCTCCAACTGCCCCCTCTGGAGTGGCTGTCAGCAGGGACAGCAGTGGGGACCTGCACCTTCACCCTCTGTCCAGCAAGGTGCAAACGCCTGGGAGTTGCCCCGAGGTGGTGCTGGATGGGTTTAGGTGCCCCAAGGACAGCAATTTGGGAGGGGAAGCCAAGAGCTGAGTTGGTTTGTGTGCATGGAGAAGTGGGACACTGAGAACTCCTCTGGTGCTGCCCAAGAGGTGCAGACAATCCTGGCTCCATGATCTGTGAGCACCCACACAGCCCCCTGAGCGTGGAAATCCTCCTCCAGCTCCTGCAGGTTCCCTCCTAACCCACCATGAGTCCTGGATCCAGTGGCACTGCATCCTAACCAGGGTCTGGGGAGGGCAGAGCTGCCCTCCTGCTCCTGGGCCAGCCCTCGAGTCCTCACTGCAGCCTTTCACAGCTCTTCATCTCCGAGCCCTTGGGAGGAAACCAGCCCGTGGTTCAGCCGGGCCCATCTCCATTTCACAGAGAAGCCAGCCTGGCTGTTCATGGAAAGGATTCCAGCAGAGGCCAAGGATTGTGTGGTTTAGTGGAAAGTGTCCCTCCCCAGGGCAGGAGAATGGAACAAGATGAGTTTTAAAGTCCCTTCCAACCCAAACCATTCCTTGAGTTCATGAGTCATGTCCAGGGTTGTCTCGAGGGTGACAGAGCATGTAAAAGGCTCTGGTTCCAGCTTGGCTTCCAAGACCCTTCTTGTCCTGAGCCTGTTCCTGTTGCATTTTGAGGCCAAAGCACAGGATGCTGCTGCTGCTGCTGCTGAGATGCTTTTGGACTGACCCCAGATCATTTCAAGGGAGTTTGACTCTCTCAGGGGCAAAGAGAAGAAATGGGGTTGGTCACTTTTGTACGTCACAGAAAAGGCATCTGGTTTGTGTAGAAGGTGAAACAATGCTGCATTTTTGTTGCAGTCCATTTATAAACAGAGATGGTTTAATGTTAATATTTGACAGTAACTTATATGTACATAGAATAACACGTTTATTTTTGATGCTGACCTTTGCACAGGAGCGTTTTACTCTGTTGGAACCTTGTTTATGACTTTCTGCAGAAAATGAGAGTTAACAAGAAATCCACAAGCTTTGTTTTGTAACTGTTTTTTAAATAATAAAATGCTCTGAACACAGACCGTGACAGGGGGTTTAGCTTGACTTTGTTTTGCCTTCAGCTGATATTTGGGGTTGTTATTGCCTGATTGTTATTTCAAGGTGTTGGCTCTGGAAACATCATCTTCAAAAGGTCCAGAGGCCTTAAATGTGTAAGGCCAAATGTCGGGAAGAGTTTGGCTTCCAGACAGAGAGGTGGGACCCTCCCAGCCCCTCAGTTTGCTGCTGAGAGCCCCAACATGGTTTTGAAAGTCTCAGTTTTGCTTGATTTGCTTAATACTTAACACAAGAAAAATCCCTGCATCACATAATACCATTTCCAGGAGGAGCCAATTCTGGCAGAAAGGGTCAAATCCTCTGTCCAAAGATCCAAGCAGGACCAGATACCAAGTGCTGATGTCTCGTGGTGAGGTTTGGCACAGGAGGGAGGTGGCAGCACAGGACAGGGATGGGGAGAATGTGCTTCCCACCTGCTTGTGCCACCTTTAGTGGAATCAAGTGGCTCCTGAGCTGGTGGAAGCACAAGCACAGGTATCCAGTCTGGAGGCAGCTCAGCTCCCTCTGCACTGAGGGTGGGGACTAATTTTCAGCTTAGCAGGTCCCTCTTTATTGCAGAACATCCCTCAGCCTGCTGCAGTTGGGAAATCAGCACCCAAATTCTGCACTGGGGTCAGACCTGCGATGTCACCACTGAAATATCTGCTCTTACACCTGAGCTGGGCATCTCCAGCACGGAGCAAAACTCGAGGCCCAAAAGGGAGTCAGTTGTGGTGAGGAGCACACAGCAATGCCCAAATCCAGTCCCAGCTCCCTGTTCCAGCTGCCAGGCTCTTCTCTGCTGGCCCCGAGACCTTCCTTGCAGAGCTGGTTGCAGCAGGGACAACATCAGCCCCCCTGTCACTGGAGCAGAATGTGCTGGAGGGCACCAGCAGGTAAAAACAGCTCTGGGTGACAGCAGAGCCCCAGCCCTGCTCAGCCCAGAGGGGAAGGCACAGAGTTCAGGTGTCCCAGCCCCGAATCACCCCGTGCAGGAATGCTCTCAGCTTTAGGCTGCAATTCTGGGGCTAATTAGGCACCCCATTAACGATATCTCTGCTCCTACGTTTGCTGCTTGACGTTCTGGAGCAATTTTGGAGCTGCTGAGCTCATTTTCACCTGGTGCTGAACCCACGTAGCCACGGGGGGAGAGAGAAGTGAGGGATGCCAGGTTTTCAGTGAATACCCTCAGTCTGTCCCACAGAACTCCCATGCCCTTTGATTGGCACAGGCAAACAGTGTCACTGTCCCTCCCAGGCAGCAGGACACAGAATTGCTGTCAGGAGCTGACCACGTTGATAAAATCATTACTAAACCCTTGGTCAGTGAGATCAGTGACCCTCCTGCACCCCAGTGAAATCTTTGTTCTGGCACCACTGAGCTATAACCCCGATTACAAGAATCCTACTGTTGCAGCAAAGTCCCAGTCCCACATTTTTGAAGCTATTTAAGCAATTAATCCTCGTTAATGAAAGAAAAGGAGTCTTTTGGAGGCCTGGGTTTCTGCAGTCACATTTCAGGGGTGGTGGGTGAGCCCAGAGTCCCTGTTTTAGCCAGGAAACAGCAAGGCAGTAAAATGCAGGGGGGCAGGAGGAGTCAGTAAGAGGGTGGGAGCAAGGCAGGGGTCTCTCAAGCCCCGTGCTTATAAATTTACTGTAGTATCATGCAGCTCTCCTTCCATAAATGCCTTAAAAATGACTGTAATGCTCCTGATTCCCACGTATCCATCCTATTTAACTCCTCCCTGACTTAATGAGTCTGCTTGGATTCATTAATTGGGATCTATTTGGCCCTCCAGCGGAGAACAGAATTTATCCCACAATTTCCCTTTCCTACATTTGTTTTCTGTGTCAGGTGGGATAGAAATCACGAGGCCAGGCCAGTCTGTCTTTTCTCCTTCTGGTTTTATTTTTTCTGCCACAGACACGCAGTATGGGAGAGGATTGCATGGTGTGGTCCATGTGCAGAAGAGGGACATTTCCACGTAGTGCAAGGTCTCCTGGACAGGACAGGCACCAGCAGAGTCAGGATCAAGGATTCCCTGATTCAGGCACTCAGGAGACAGGAATGGGTGGGCTGGGGGTGACCTGAGCCTGTCACCTTTACCCCAGCCTTCCTCCAAAGCAGCCTGACATCACAAGACAGAGGCACAGAAACCCAAAGAGAAATGCAGAGTATTTCTGTGGCATTCCAGGCTACTCACTGCCACACAACCCAGCCTGGGGGCTGCAGAGGAGAAGGGAAACAGGTTAAAAGGGGCTTTCTAGATCCAGTTAATACAGGCACAGCAAGGCAAGAAACCCTACATCAATAACTCAAGCAGAGAAGGAGGAGGGAAGGAGTTTATCTAGATTTTTATTAACAGTGCTTCAAGAGACCATAGAAGAGAAGGGAAAAGGGGGAAAAAAAGGCAGACACCACAGCAACAGTTTTAAAATTGTACAAAGATAATAACATACAGAATATCTGGTTCCAGAGTTACAGTCAGTACAGGCTGTGTAGGGAAAGGGGGAATTAAAAAACCTGTTACAAAGTCGTACTGAAAGCAGGCAAGTGAAGGGAGGAGGTTAATAGGTTACAGCGTATTTACAGCGAGTGGCACAGCCCGGGGCCACCAACCACACTCAGCAGCTCTGGCCTGGCTAAAGGGCTTCTTTCTCCCTGTGCTGCCTGGAGAGGAAGGGCTGGGACCCCAGGAAGGGCTGGGCTGGCTCTGACCCTGCAGGACAGGCTGGAGCTATTCCCGGGATCCAGCAGCCACAGGAGTCCCAGGGTGGGGGATCCACAGCAATGCTGGGGAGGGACAGCATGGGTGGAAGGCAGCTGAGGGGTCTACAGAGCCAAGAGGGCAACCCCGGGTCCCTGCCAGGGTGGCAGCAGTGGGAGCAGCAGGATGGAGAACCCCAAGGTGCTCCATCGTGGCCCTCCCTGGGAGGAAGGTGCTCAGGGCTGTGTTTGTGGGGCAGATGCTCCTACTCCAGGTACCCTCTCTATCCATCCCAGCTGCTGCACCAGAAGCACTCATGGTCCTCTTCGTGCCTTGGAAACTACCTTGGCTACAACCTCTGTGCCTCACTCCCTCCCCAGGACCAGCACCTGCCCTGTCCTCCCACTGCCACAGCTCAGAAGGGATGCAGCCCAGCCCAAATCCCCTCCGAGGCTGAGGAACCAGCAGGCAGACTGGTATGAGCCACATCCCTACGGAAACAGCACTCCTGTGCTTTGAGATCTCCAAAAACCCTCTTGCTCCTCCAGAAACCCCCCTGTCCCTCCTGCTGCTCAGGCCCTTCCTCCTCCCACTGCCCCTTCTCCAGGTGACAGCACCACACTCACACACACGTGCACACTTCACACAGGGGTTTGCCACCAGCTAAGCCATGGTTCAATGTCCCATTTCAGCCTGTTTTGTCTTTGGTTGAAAGCAATGATGCTCGGGCAGTGAGGGGACACGTGGGCTGGGGACCGTCCAGCAGCTCAGGGACAGCACAGGAGCGTGGCGTGGCCACTGGACAGCAAATTCATCAGTGCATTTCTTTAGGAGCTCCTGGGTTTTTCTTGCATAAATAATGGCCATTTCTGCTGCTCTGAGATGTTACTGATCTATTGCTTCAAAAAGCATCTATTTGAAACTTATGATCTTAGAGGTCTCTTCCAACCTCATTGGTTTGAGTTTATACTTATCACAGTCTCAGCCTGGAACATCTTTTTGTTCAAGCCATTCTTTAAATGTCTTTAAATTCTTCCAATTCCATGTTTTTCCTCTAGAAACTCCCCATTGCAGGGACCATCTCAGAGACAGCAATATCAAAATAACCTGAGGCTTCCCTGGATGAAAGGGAACACGGAGGGGATCGTTTCAACTTGCCAGCACCCTGAACTCATCCCGTGTGGAATCAGGGACGTGTGGCAGACCCCAAAGATTCAAACCTACCTGTCCAGGCACTTGGTTACAGGGTTGGGTCAAAGAAAAGCGAGGACAGGTAGCTAAATGTTGACCCAAAACTCAAAGGATGAAGAACCTGCGTGGCTGAGGTGATGGTTTGGGTCCAGCTGGGCTGGGCAATGCCTGGCATGTTGCTTTCTAGACAAAGGCAAATCTCCTCACGTTAACTGTGGTTGCACCCGAGTTCCTGTCACAGAGAAAACACACCCGCCCTCTGAAAAGAAACAGGAACGAAAAAAAGAGCAGTCCTGCCATTTCCAATGAGATTGTACAACACAAATCCAGCTGCATTCGAGGCAGGGAAGCGAGAAAGGGTTGGATTTCTCGCCTTCCCTGGAGCCTGGTGAGCCATTTCCTTCGCTGAAAGCAAATTTACTGCACAACTTCCCCCCTCTCCCCTCCAAGCTTGGAAACGCACACACCCCCACACACCCCCCAAGCAAAAAGGCAAATAAATCAAAGAGACACAGAAAACATCGAGAAGTGCCTCCTTAGCATGTTTTTCCTGGAGAACTTTTTGTTTTAGAAACTGCAGGATGTACTCAAGTGGTGGGTTATATTTCAAATGAGAGGCATTTAATGCCTCCTGATCTGTATAATGAAAACAGAAGAGAAAGGGGAGGGGGGGGAAGAAAGGAAAATTGTGGGGGGGGGGCAGAAAAAGGCAGGATTTGAAAAATATTCCCTAACAATGCTACAAAAAAATCCTGACATTAAATACAGACAAACTGTATTGAATAAAAATTGCACTAGTCCTCTGGGCACATCAATAATAAATTAAATACTTAACAATTTCACTGATTAAAAAAGACAGCACAAAATCCATAACAAAAGAACATAAAACCCCCCAATACTGTAATGTAGGAAAAGTGCACAAAGTTGCTTTATACATTGAATCTAAATAAAGTACCAATACATGTTAAATAGATAAATTGTCTTGCAAGACACTGCTTTTTGCACCAGTATTTACATTTGCTTTGACTTCATGTACTTCAGCAGTGAGTCTGAGCTCCAAAGGACCAAACTGTACACGATTTTTGTGTGTTCCCATGAGCCACTAATAATGACTGTGAAATAAAACGACCCCAAGTGGAAGCCACAGTTCTCCTGGGCTTACAAAAAGGATCAGTCGTATTTCAAACTTCTCCTAAAAAAGCTGGGAAACCAAATTGGGGTGTTTTAAGTTGCTGTACACGTAAAAAACATTGCGAGACGATGACCGTGCTGAAATCCATGAACGGAGTAGGACCATGGCAGTGGTGAAACAGCTGTTTCACTCTCAAGATCTTTGAGGTACCCTGAAGGATGCCAGCTTTGACTCAGCGTGGCAAGGGCACAACTTGAGGGCACATCAGCACCAAAAGAACGTCTGGGTTGATGCAGGTCAGTGTAAAATGGGATAGGATTGGGAAGAGAACTCCCTGTGGAGAACCCCTCGGCTCCTACCCCAGGAAGCAGAGCGAGTCTGGGGCTGGCTGAGGGTTCTGCAGAGCACTCCAAGTGCTGCTCTGGCTGCCACAGGGCCACGTGATGGTCTGACCCTGGGCACAGCACAGTCCTGAAGGCAGGCACGGCTGAAGGGCATCGCTGGGTTGGGGGCAGGCTCAGCACCACGGCTCACTGGCCACCAGCAGCCAAGGCCAGCCCAGCTGTGCAGGGAGCCCGAGGGCTGCAGGGCTTGGCTCACACGTGGCTTCAAGGCTGGAGGTTTGCTCCTGGCCACACTCACACTCATCGTAGCACTACCAGCAGCCGGAGAGTAAAAAGGGCTCAGCTGGCAAGGAAGGGATGGCAAATGGGGTGGTGACACACAAGTGAAGGCAGCACCCTGCTCAGGGGAGGGGAAATAATCTAAGCTTGAGGTGATTTGGATCAGAAAGAAGACAAGTCCCCATGCAAATGACTAAAAGCTGAAGCTCCATGAATGTGTGAAGTGGGAACCTGTGTATCCTGCACAGGAAACACAGAGGGCAGCGATGCCACCCCTTCACCCGGGGTCAGGAGGATGCTTAACCCAGGGCACAGGAAATGCAAACTGAAGGAGGGCACGTAGTGGCACTGCCACACTCAGGGCATGTCTGCCTGCCTTTGGCATCACTCCCACAGCTCATGCCTGGAGTGAGCCCTGTCCACCCAGTGGCGACTCCAGAGTCACCTGTGCGAGGTACAATCAAGTCCCTGCTCAGAGCTGTCCTCTGAACTAGGGATTTATACACCCCAGTTCCTCTGAAACTGAACTGCAGCAAGGATGGCATTTGATGCCATGCTGCTTTATCCCACCGTGGTCCTGACTCGCTCCTGAGGGTGCCAGAGCTGGGCAGAGGATGAACAGAGCAAGGGCAGGACCTGTCCTGCAGCTCTCACTCTGAGGGAAGTTCAGAGGGAGGATTGCCTGGTCAAAGACTACAGGAGAGTGTCAGCCCAGGCACTGAACAGTGAACAAGGGAGAATTTTCATTTTCCAAGATTGCAGGAAGAAGATTGGTTATTACTCAGGGAACACGAAAGGCCCTGGGGGCAGAGTTTGCACTGCAGAGTCCCAGGACCATCCCAGAGTCACAACAGACACTGAGAACAGACCTTGGAACTGTGTGTTCCAAAGCCCCAGTGGGAATGAGAAAGCCACAAGACAAAGATGGACTTTGAGATCCAGACTGCAGACAGAAAAGTGCTCTGACTGCAGGAAAACTCAGGACAGCACCTTCCTAAGGAAGCAGGGACTGGCCCCTGAACGGAGAGGACCCTACAAGAGACTGAGGGGGCTTCCTGATCCACCTGGAGCTGTGTGGGTGGACACCAAGCACTGCTGGCTCAGCCTCTGAGGGCACAATCACAGCAACAGAAAGAAACCTGCAAAAGGTGTCACCCCCCAAGGGGTTTCAGCCACCGAGGGGTGAGCAGGGCAGCACAGCCAGGCTGCAAAGGTGGCAAGCCAAACATGTAATGGATGAGAAATACCATCAGTGCTGATGGAATGCAGGAGGATGGGGACCTCTGCCTGGGATTCTTGCTTTCCTTGCAAGCTCTCGCTCCCCTCGAGATCCCAGCACAATCCATAAGGCACTATGGCCTGACCCCAGAGCCAGCAGCCTCGGTGCCCAGGCAGGGGACTGTCACCCAGGAGTCCTGGCAAACTCTGCTGCCAATCGCAGTTGGGAACGTTGGGAAGAGGCTCTTCCAGGGGCACAACTCAGCTCCCAGCCAGAGGATACCAGTGGGAGCTGTGCTCTCTCAGCCCTCCCAAGACAGGATGGCACAGCTCCAGCAGCTCTGCAGAGCCACAGACCATCCACACAGCAACCAAGTGCTCTGGGTAGAACCACATTCCCTCACTCCAGCAAAGAATAGAAGGAAAAGGAAAGGAACACCAGGAAGATGCTGCCGGTCATTGGAACTGGGAAACTCCAAAGCCCCTGGGGCCAGCTGCTGAGATGCTCCAGCATGCAGGGGGTGAGCATGGAGGGAACACATGCAAGTGGAACTGTCCTGCACAGAGGTGCTGTCAGAAGTCTGAGGTGACCAGGAAACAAACTGGAGTCCAATTGCAGGGCGTGGGGGTGGCGGGAGCTGGACGTGGCTTTTCTTCCCTGACACAAAGCCCATCGCCAGCGACAAGGCTTCTCCCAGCCTCCAAAAATCAGCACTGCTGCTTCCACACCACTATGCAGGGTGCATCTTGGCCCAGGAAGCAGGAGCTATGGCTTTGACCAGCTAAACCACACCAAGGGCAAGAAAAGGGGGAGGGTGGCTGGTTTAGTCCTGAGAGCAATTAAGGTGAGGAGCCGTCGCTCTCAATCCTATCCCGTGTTGTGCCTTCTGGAGCAAAAGGTCTCTGCCCCACAGAACAGCCTGGTCCTGACTTAGAGGTCATCTTTTAGTTTTCTAAACTGCTGGTCATGCTGCCAGGACCGAGGGCTCCTCTCCAGAATCCCTTCCAAGCCAACTGTTCAGACAAGGACTCAGTGCACAGTGGCTGCACTGAGGCAGAGACAGCTTCGTCTGATCATGCTCTTGGTGGGTTTCTCCTGGTTTCCTTTTCTTCTCTCTCTCTTTTTTTTTTTGTTTGATTTTTTTTTTCCCCACTTTTTTTTTCTTTTATTTTTTAATGCTAAACTCATCATCTCCCATACTTTTCACACACTCAAGTCCACATGCCATGGTCTGTGGTTATGCCCTGGGAGTCTCCTACACAAAATCAACCATCCAGTAGTCAAGCATGAGAACTTAATGCTAACAGGAAAGAGCCCTTCTCCTTCCTGTGTGCAGCTCAACCTATATGTGCAGGCATCAAAAACAGACCAATCTGCAAGGAACACCAATATACCAAGGATGGGGCTTCTCAGGGCTTCTAGAAATTCCTGCCCAGCTTCAAGACAGCAGAGGGGACACGTGGGGGAGTTGTCACTAACACTCGTCTATGTTAAGGCTGATGAACTCCTGTATGCACTTCCTGTACTGCAGCTCAGTAGGGCTGTTGCTGGGATATTGCCCTGGTTGTCCAAAGGGACCCTCTGCTTCCCTCATTTCCTCGTTCATCCGAGCCAGACGCAGCCTGGAGTGGAACAGAGAAAGCACAAGGACAGAGAGGTTTGGTTATTCCTTCCCTGATGGCAATTTCCAGGCAGTGTTCCTGATCCCAGCTCAGCAGCAAAGCCTGAGGTGCTTCAGCCTGCAGGGCATGAGCAGCAGTCAGAGTTCCCTCTTTCCAAGGTGAGTATAAAATAACCTCAAGCGGGGAACTAGAACATAACATTTTGTGAAGGCTCAGTGCTGTGTTCTCTGCAGGATATGAGGTGATTTAACAGGGGAGAGGCACTGAAGCTAAAACAATAACACACCTAGCAGATTCAACAACCACCCACATCCACATAGGCTGATGGGTGATGTTTCTACAGGGTGTGATTCATTCTAGTGCATTTCTCTTAAGGAAAGATTAGACTAAATATTCTAGCACATTCTTTCTGACTGTGCATTGAAATGTGTCCCAGTGACCCTCGGGTTTCTGGCAGATTCATTTCTGTGCATTGAAATGTGTCCCAGTGACCCTCAGGTTTCTGGCAGACTCATTTCTCTCCAGCTAGAGAGCAAAACTTCCAAAGAACTCAGTAGGGTGCAATGCTGTGGATTACAGAAATATACGTATGCTTGGGAGAAACAGAAAATAGAAGTTTTGGGGCCGTTCTAAAGCTTTAGCCAACAGTGAAACAGGGATTGTACACTGAAATGACCTCTATCTGTGAGTCACACTCCAGAGGGGCCACAGGAGAGCAACACCAGGCTCTGAAAACACCT
Source organism: Dendrocincla tyrannina (assembly GCA_035047865.1). Classification (NCBI taxonomy): domain Eukaryota; kingdom Metazoa; phylum Chordata; class Aves; order Passeriformes; family Dendrocolaptidae; genus Dendrocincla; species Dendrocincla tyrannina. The sequence goes on along the minus strand of JAWWMP010000057.1, from coordinate 5,663,277 downwards.
AAATCCACTGCACAGCGAGAGATTTGCACCCTAAAGGCTCCACAGGAAACCCAGGAGTGAGAGAGCAGTGGCTGGGTGCTTGGGGGGCAGGAACGCTCATTCCCCGAGCAGCTGAGCAGTGTTTTGGAGCCCTGGCTGCACTCACAGGGTGACGATGTCTGCGTTGGCCGCCTGCACCGCGATGCTCAGCGGGTCCTGCCCGTCGCCGTCCACCGCGTGCTGGTTGGCCCCTCGCTTCAGGAACAGGCACACCTGGCTGCAGGAGGGCAAAGAAGGGCCATCAGAGCACTAAACTGCAGCCCCCCAGCCCTCAGAGATGCAGGCAGAGCTCGCTGCCCTTGCACAGGCAGGCACAGCTTTGCTCGGGCTGGTCTGATGCAGGAAACGTGGCTGGGGATGGAGGAAGGAAGGGGGACACAGTGACCCCATCCCTCATCAGGGAGCCAGTTATCCATCAGAAAATCAAGTTCATAGACTCACAGAATGGGTAGGGTTGGAAGGAACCTTAAAATTCACCTCGTTCCACACCCCTGCCATGGGCAGGGACACCTTCCACCAGCCCAGGTTGCTCCAGCCTGGCCTTGGACACTTCCAGGGATGGGGCAGCCACAGCTTCTCTGGGGAAGAATTTCTCCCTAATACCTCCCCTCACCCTCCCCTCTGTCAGGCTTCAAGTTGCTGATGTGATAGAAGAAGCCTGTTTTGCAAATCACCAATTCTCCAAAACCCAGCCCTCCTGTGCCCACCTCACCCCTGCCTCTGGGTGTTAATGCTGGTTTCCTGACCCCAGGGGGATGGAGAACACCCCAGGAACAGGCAGAGCACTCACCCGGTGTGGCCCAGGTACGTGGCGTGGTGCAGGGGGGCCCGGCCTCGGCTGTCTCTTTGGTTCACATCTGCCCCATTCTGCAGCAGGAATTCACAGGCTATCAAGGAGCCCTGGCAGGGAAAAGAGGAGTTTTGGCATCAATTCAGCCAGCAGTACTGGGAGGATGCACGAGCACGTCCCAGGCTGTGGTCACTGCACTCCAAACTACAGTCAAGACCTCACGTTCCCAAGGGTTGTCCTCACAACGTACCCCCTTCACAGCTTGAATCAGAGGAGTTTTGTGTTCATCTTCATCGTTCACCCAGTTGATCTCAGCACCGTGTGCCAGGGCTTCTGCCATGAGGGGCAGATTTCGGGCTTGTGCTGCCTTGTAGATCAACAAGCCAGGGTGCAGCTCCCTCAGGTCCTCCAAATCTGACGCCTCCTGTTCAATCTCTGCTTCCCCGCTGGACTCCTCCGACACCTCGCACTCTAAGAGGCAGAAAAGGATGGAGAGACATGAGCCAGAAGCTTCACATTCCCAGTTTCTTATGCTCCCTGTTGTTCCAGAGGCCAGACAATCCTGATATCCACCCTGCCTTAGCTGCCACCCCATTCCCTGTGTGACACCTGATGCCTAAAATCAGAGAAATGACTAATAAGCAAAAAGCACTTCTTTATTGCAGTGCTGAAGGGTGCACAAAAGCATTTTGCACACCCCCAATTGCACAGGCTTTTACAACGTTATCCTCTCATCTAATTCCAATATTCAGAATCTAATTCCAATATTCAGAATCTAATTCCAATATTGGGACATTACCTTATCTGTTACACCCACTTCCAAAACCATCCCTCCCACAGCACTGTCTCCCACTGAATTCAAGTGGTGGCCCCAACAAAACCATGTCCATCTTCTCTGTGTTCCCCCTCTTCTCCTCTGACCCTTCTGGAACCGTTCCAAGGCTCCTGGTCAGCTCTCCTTCCACCACGTGCCGTGTCTCATCACACCCACCTTCCTCTGTCACGCTGTCCACCACCGAGCCAAACACCAGGATGTCGGTGCTGCCGTCGGTGCTGCCCCCGAGGCCACTGTCACTGCTCAGACCTGCGGGGCCAACAGAACACAACCCAAGGCCATGTTAACGCCCCGGCACTGCAGAGCTGAGCCCAGGGGGTGAAGGACACACACACTGCTGCTGCCAAGGGACACGGCACTGCTCTCCCACTTAGCCCCACGGAGGAAAACTGCCCGAGGCAAAACTGCAAAGCCTGATGGTGTCCGTGTCCCCACGGTGCCCTTCATGCAGGGATGCTCCAACACTGCCACGGCACTTTGGGCTGCTGAGGGCTGCAATCCATGAGGGACGCCGTGACGGGCACTGGAGCGGAGCAGCAGCAGAGACAGCTTTGCTTTGCAGCACGTTGGGGGGTGTCAGAAGCAAACAAAGACACCCCTCCGCTTTTCCCACTGATCATTTCGGATCCCACTCTTGCCGTGCTCTCCCCAGAGCTTGGCACTTGGGCACTTTTTTTTGTTTAATTGACCGTGGCTGGGCCAACTCACATCAGCAGGGTGATGCGTATCTCGAGCCAAACTCTTCCAGCATCATCATCCACCGGCTCTTTCACCTTCACAGACATCCCTTCCCTTTCCCCACAGCGCTTCCCAAATTCCCTGCTTAGCCAGTGAATGTGACAACACAGCTGACTGCATCCAAGGAAAGGAGTCATGAATCACTGAACAATGGAACGGTTTGGGTTGGAAGGGACCTCAAAGACCACCTTGTTCCACCCCCTGCCATGGGCAGGGACACCTTCCACTAGCCCAGGTTGCTCCAAGCCCCATCCAGGGATGGAAGTGAAGAGATGAAGCAACCTATCCAAGGACACCCAGTGTGTCGGTGGCAGAGGAACTTCCTACCTTGCCCCAGCTCACACCCAAAAGCAGCCAAGAAAACAAGAGAAAGGAAGGAAGAAGCACATGCAGGAGTTGCTCCTGCAGGGAAAGGGATGGTCCATCACCTTGTCCTGAGGGATGCCTGGCCAGCCTTGGGAACTCTGGATTCACCTTCCTGCTGCTTTTAACTTCCTGGGCTGGGAGTGTCTGTCCTCCCAGGACTCCAGAGGTGGAGCCCCCATGACCTACCCTGAAACCACCATGATTAGGAAGGAAAACAAGCCAGACTGTAGGTGACTAAGTGTTTCTAAAACAGCTGAGTGGTCTGTGCAAAGAGCAATAGCAGGAAAGGCTGCAAGAACTACAGCTCTGAGCCTTGAAAGCCACAGCAGGACAAGACACTTGAACCTGAAAAGCTGTTGAACATTCCAGAGCTGCTACAGCAAGGTCCCAGACAAAGAAAGTGCTCCTGAAATCATGGAATCCTTCAGGCAAACAAGACAACGAAGCTACAACAGGAAAAGTTTAAAATGGCACATAACCACACGGATCTTTTTTTGGATTTGCTGTCGGAAAAATGCTCGCAGTTTTTAGTAGAAAGCAAACAGTGCCTGGTGGGACTGTGCTCTCACTGGGGGAAGTGTGACTCCAACAAGGCCACGTGGCTCTGGATTCACAGCAAGGCACGGAGGGAGGGTCTGGCTCACATCACATGAATATTAATACATCAAATTCCCACTTCTGTTCCCACTGAATCCGTGAGAAAATGGCTATTTCTTCCTACAAGAGCAAGATCAGGCTGCTGAGCCTCAGCTCTGGAGTTAACTCTGAAATCCTGCATCTCCCAAGTATTGTTTCTGTTGACTAGTAAGTATCACTAAATATAAATAAATAATAATAATAAATAAATTACACTAAATTCCTTGAAACTGGAATAGCCCAGGCCCTAATTCAGACAAGCATTGAAGCACCTTCTTGACTGACCTCAAGACATAAGGTGGACTTGGAAGAAAGCCTGGGAGTTTCTGCTGAGCTGACTCCGGACTACAAACATTTATTGTAAATTCACACAACAACAAATAACTGAGCCAGGAGGTTTCAACAAGTCTCCCCTCCTGAGCTAAGCATGACCATGGCCCACACAGCCAGGCTGAGACAGATGTGGAACACTAAATTAACACTTCACAGAATCGACCAGGTTGGGAAAGACCTCTGAGAACATCAAACCCCACCTATGACCCAACCTGCTCAACTGGGGGCCACATCCAGTCTTTCCTCGGACACCTGCAGGGACGGTGACTCCACCACCTCCCTGGGCAGCCCATTCCAAAGCCCAGTCATTCCTTCTGTGAAGAACTTCTTCCCAAGGTCCAACCTCATCCTCCACTGTGTCCTTCTCCCTCCCTATCTGAGATCCCACCTGCACGGGATTGTCCCTGAGGAAGAGCAAGATCTCAAGTTCCTTTAAAGCACCACAACGTGAGCTCTGGAGACCCTGGGAATCCCTCTGGAAAGCCTGCCACGGGAAAAATAGGAATTCCAGTCATTTGGCTGAAGGAAAAAAAAATCCACAACCACGTGGGAAGCAGTGACAATTTGGGGTGTCTCTTTTGCTGCTGGCTGCCAGAGCGTCACCTTACCTCCGTCCAGGAGGAACGGTGACCCGCTCCCACCGGGACCAGTGGCACTGCCACTCCAGGGGCCACCTGCGAGCGGGTGCTGCTCAGGGATGTGGCTGGCACCTAGAGGAAGGTGGACGGAACGTGAGGGGAGGTCATCGGCACGAACACCAAAAAAAAAGACAAAAAAAAAAAGGGGGAAAAAAATCGTGTGAGGCCAACTGGAAAAAATAGGGGAAAATGGAAAAAAAATTAATGGGAAAGTGGGAAAATTGAAAAATGAAAAAATGAAAATAAAATGGAAAAAATGAAAATTAGGAAGAGATGGAAAAAGTAAAAAAAAACAAACAGAAAAAAATGAAAAATTAGGAAGAGGAGAAGACGGAAAAGTAAAAAAAACAGAAAAAATGAAAAATTAGGAGGAGATGGAAAAAGTAAAAAAAAAGATGGAAAAAATGAAAAATTAGGAAGAAGAAGAGATGAAAAAATAAAAGAGAAAAAAGGAAAAAAAGAGGGAAGAAAAAAAAAGGAAAAGAAATCCAGAAAACAAAATAAAAAGCCAATGGAATAGCACAAGTCTGGGACCAAAAAAAAGTCCCATCCACCAGAATGGAAACAGCAGGGACTGACTGGAGAGTGGATCAAAGCGAGCCCAGGAAAAGAGCGACAGGCTGGAGTTTGTGCTCCAAACTCCTCCTCACTCTTCTGAAATCTCCACCCTCTGCTCGGGGCTGACACCTGGCCTTGGGTGGGGACAACACCTGGCACTGCTGCTGGGAGCAGGGACACTTTGGGGACACTTACTGCGTGGGCCAGAGCCGGCACCGGTGTCGAAGTAGGAGAAGAGGGAGTCGAGCTCATCGGGGCAGAACAGGGAATCGCGGCGGAACTTCCTCTCCAGGGTGGCTGCTGTTCCACACACACAGATTGGGGCATTTAGAGTTAATGAGGATTCATAGTTAATGACATGCTAATGAGACACAGGCTGTATTTACACAGGTTGTGCTTGTCCAGCTGTGCCCAGTGCCCCACTCCCCAAAATACACCAACTGCTCATCCCAAAGGTGGTGGGGCACCCAACCAGCTCATCCCAGAGCACTCCGAGTAGCCAGAACCCCTCCTAGATCAGCCAGAACCCTTCCCAGATCTGCCAGAACCCCTCCTAAGCATGGCCTCTCTTACAGGCCAGGCAGGTAAAAATAAAAGGATTTGAAACTCGTTAAAAAGCAGGAAGCTGGAACACCAAAGAAAATGCACAGCGTAACCATCTCCTCCTTTGACCACAAGAAGTTCCATGAGCAGGTGGACAACCTTAGGAAAGGGATCTAAGGAGCTGTGGCAACACGTGCACCAGCATTTCTGCTCATACCCAGGGCAGGTGTGCAGCTCCCCCAGAGAGATGGGGCCACCCGCCGTTCTTGGGACAGCTGGGGACAGGGGCTGGGGGATGTTCCCACCTGAGGACAGCATGGCTGGGGAGGCGTTGCCAGCCTCGTGCCGGTACTTCCTGCGGGCTGTGGGGGCTTTGGTGCTGCTGTTGTGCCTCTGGCACTTCTTCACACACCAGCGCCGAGGCTTCCGCTCGCTCTCCGTCAGCGTCTCCCCGCTTGGCAGCTTCTTCAGGAACTTCTTCTCCACGTACTTCACCTTGATCCAGGCTTCCTTGTCCTGCCTAAGAGGAGAACTGCATCAAGCAGTGCACAGAGCTGTGATCTGCCCGAAGTAAAAGCAGGCATGAGGAGATGGAGCTGCTCTGGGGCATTTTATCCACCTGGCTTTGAGTCCTAAAATTTAGGTTTTTCAAACCTAAAAACGCTTCCAAGCACAGCTCAGGGTGCAGCAGGGAATGGAATGAGATGTTCAGCCCTAGGCACCACCACATGTTTCAGGTGTTGGAAAGGTCTCAGAGAAGGTGTAAACCCAGCAAGTCCTGGCACACAGCATGTTTCACCAGGTCACTGGCTGGTAATGCCCCCCTGACCTTTGTGAGGGCCAAGCTCAGATGAGGTCCAGAGGGAGGGGGATGAGGTATTTGGAGCCCTTACTGAAGAGCCAGTCACATTCTTCATCTGAATTTCAGGGAGTTTGGGGTACTGGGTTTGCTGTGTGGCGGGATGGAGGGATGGAGGGATGGAGGGATGGAGGGATGGAGGGATGGAGGGATGGAGGGATGGAGGGATGGAGGGAT
>JAWWMP010000057.1:5581349-5656017 GCA_035047865.1 Dendrocincla tyrannina | reverse complement strand
ATCCCCTCCATCCCCTCCATCCCCTCCATCCCCTCCATCCCCTCCATCCCCTCCATCCCCTCCATCCCCTCCAAATATCCCCACCCCTGCTCTGCTCACTCTGTCTGGAGTGTTCCCTTGGCTGTCACTGTGTTCTCCTGCTCCAGCCACATTCCTGCCTTCTCCTGACCTTTCCAGTGGCACGTGGATGTCACCGTGGGCATTGCTGAGGCTTGAAATCCATCCTGCAATTGCTGGAATCAGGACCACGTGATGCCCTCAAGGCACCTCCGAAGGAGAGGTGGTTTCTTTGCCATGGCTGGTGGGTTCTCCCTGAATCCCTCAGTGCTTTGGCTGCTGCTCAGGTGCCCCCTTGGTTTGTGTTGCCCTTTCCCCTTTATTTGAGTGGTTACACTTTGGAATAAGGCAGCAGGAAGAGCATAAAACCAGGAATATTCCAAGCAGGTAGGAATTGTTTCAGCCCAGAAATCACCAGCAAAGGAGCAGCCTGGGGTTCCCAACTGGGGCAGTGCAGCTTCCTGACTATCCTCACATTCACTTGGGCCATTTACTTCCTTTGTGGGTGAAAGAACCGTTTGAGATGTGATTTTTAAATGCCTTTTTTTATTTGCTTTCTCTAGGGGTCTGCAGTTCTGGGAGGTGGAGGTCAGGGGCAGATCATTTGTTTACCGACAGGTACGTTTGGGACCTCCAAGGACCAAAGTGTTGCTGCCTCTAAATACTGATGATTTGAGCAGGGCTGCATCCCTGTGGAGCCCCAGCTCTGTGACACACACACAGGGGCACCTGGGCCATCCGAGAGCGGGAGCATCTGTGTCCTTTGATCCATCAGAACCAGAATCTCCTCTGAAGTTTGTGTCTAAAACGGACCTCCAACCTCACAAAGTCGTGTGGGAGGATGGAAAGTTTTGTTTGCCACAATCCTTGTCCTTGCAGTGGGGTGGCAAACCCAGCAGCCGTGTGTTCTTGCTCTGCTGGATGGCTCTGGGCCCAGCCAGGGCTGCCTGCAATTTTCTTTCCTGGCTTTGGAGCATGAAGTGCTCCTCAGTGGGAAGGGCTGGAAGCTCTGCAGCACAACTGCAGCATCTCTGCCCCTGCCATGGAGGTCTCCTTGGGCTTTTCTTTGAACTAACTCCACTGAGGGCTTGCTTTATCCTCAGGGGAGACTCACTCTCCCTAAATTAAGGGCTCACCTCCTTAGGGAAGAGCTGCTCTCAGTCTGCCTCTCCTGGCCTTGGTCACACTCTGGAGGCAGAACAGGCAGGAGAGGGCTTGTTTTTTTGGAGGAGAGGGGGTGTTTGGTGGGAACAGCAAGCAGCTATTTTTTAAAGGCTGTTTTGACAAACCCAATTTGTTTCTCCTGCTGTGCCAAGCAGTGCTCTGTGAGCTCTGGCCGTGGGTGTCTGCACAGGAGCAAGGGAGGAACAGCAACGTGCTGGGGAAGGGCTGGATGTGCAGCAGGGATTTGCTCCATCAGGGGCTCTGGTGACTGGGGTGAAATGCTGGGAACCATTTAGTGCATTGAAAGGGAAATTCTGCTCAGTGACACTGCAGAGGGAGCAGTCAGCCCTGACACTGAGCTCAGCTCAAGCCTCTCTCAGCCCTGCTCCCAGCAAGGTCGTGGTGAGGCAGGACTGGGCTGTGCCCCTGAACCTGAACACTTCAGGTGTGTCCAGGGCCACGTTGGATGGAGCCCTGAGCACCCTGGGGTAGGGAGGGCCATCCCTGCCCATGGCAGGGCGTGGAACTGGATGATCTTTAAGGTCCCTTCCAGCCCAAACCACTCTCTGGTTCTGTCTGAGCATCTTTTGTCCATCATAAAGAGGAGACCAGACTCAGGTGAACCTCTGATCTCACTCTTGTGGGGTTTATAAGCATTGCAGCCTGGGTGGTTTCATTATAAAAAAGGGTGGAACCACCCCAAAACCTGCATACCTGTATTTTTTGCTGAATACCTTGCAAAAGGGGAGGGCGACACCAAGCACGTGGCTATTTGGGATGTGCACCTTTAGTCTGGGTTTTTTTCTATCTCATTCTGAGTGTGGAGCCATCAAAGCTGAAGTCATGGCATGTGATGACCTCTAGTGAGGATGGATAAAATAACAGGGGTGGAGGAGCTGCCCTGCCCAGCTGTTTGAGGGCAGGCCCTGGGCACTCCACAGGGCACTTCAAGATCAGAGCACCCAGGGAGAGGCAGCACTTGCCTTTGCATAAACACATCTTGGCTTGTTGGACCTTCCTCCTTCCCAGTGATAAACACGGCCTGAGTGGGCTCTGGTTTCTCCTTTAGGAAATGTCAGGGGGTCAGAAACTCAGGGCAGTGATTCATTGCAGCTCCACAGTGAAGTTTTGGGAGAGCTTTGGAAGGTCATGAATAGCATGTTTATTTGGTCCAAGGGACTGATGTGTGTGGCCACCACACAGGGAGGCCCAGGCATGGAGGAGCAGCATTTGGTGTGCAGGTGGCATTGGCAGCTCCAAGGCTTGGCTCTCTGGGCTCCCAGGGCTGCAGGAGGAATTCTTTTAGCCAGGAGGATGCTGAGGTGGGAGAGCTGTTTGTGCAGGAGGTGAGCACTGAGGTGTGAAACGTGTGCCAGCCCACCAGGTCTGGAATTGCTGGCTGTGGAGGGAGGGAAGGGAAGCTGGGACATGGAGAGGTGTCTGAAATACCAGTTTGCTGGTGGCATGTCCTGCTTGAGTGATTTTCACCCACCCTCTCCTTTTTGGCTTTCTGAGTGAGAAATTAATCCCTCCATAGTCCCCCACCTGAAAAGTATTGCTGGTGTGTTCAAAGCTGTGAGCTCAGCTCCCCATGGGAGCTCCCTGCCCCAGGCTGTGTGGGGGCTGCTGTTGTTTGTGGAGCTGAAAGCACCCCCTGCTCAGCCCCCTTGCCACGTGTGGTGGGAGCAAGCCTGGCTCCCAGGCAGTGCTGTGGGGCTGCAGATCATTGTGTTGCAGACCTTGTGCTTGTCTTTGGTTTTAAGGAAGGAACAGGGTAATTTTATCGGTTCTTTTCCCTTCCCTTCCACCAGCTTTGGGCACTAAGATGCCACTGCATGTTGGAGACAGGCTGAGCATGTCACCCCAATCAGTGCAGAACCCAGGCAGCCCCTGCAATCCCTGCTGAAATGGGAAGGAGCAGCTTTTCTTGCAGATTTTGGGGTCACTGTGGGTGCTGGGGGGCAAGCTCGGGGACTAAGGGATGATGATCTGTCTGAAGAGGCAAAGGGAGAAGTGGAAGTGCTCCCTGTAGGTATGGGATGCCAAAGGGACACAGGGGACAGCCAGGACTCATTAGGAGAAGGTTCTTCCCCCAGAGGGTGGTTGGGTGCTGGAAGAGGCTCCCCAGGCTGCCAGAGCTCCAGGAGTGTTTGAACAACACTCTCAGGGACAGGGTGTAATTGTTGGGGTGTCTGTGCAGGGACACAGTTGGATTCTGATCCTTGTGGGTCCTTTCCAGCTCCGGATATTCCATGATTGTATGAAGCCCAATGGGTGACTCTGGGCTGTCACTTGAGGTACTTCAGTGGCACCTGAACAGGCTCAGGACATTGTTTGCTGATACCACCAGTGCAGGACTCTGGGCAGGGCTTTCTAACCTCCTTTTAAGCTTTGCCAGGGCAGCTGCTAAACGTGGTCTCTGTTCTTCCAGGTCAGGAGGATGGTCGGGGCTCTGGTTGCAGTTGGCCAGGGGAAGTTGGCACCTCATCACATCAAGGAGCTGCTGGAGGTGAAGGATCCCCTGGCTTTCCCAGCAAATGCCATGGCCCCAGCCTCGGGGCTCTTCCTGAAAGCTGTGGAATACCACGAAGCAGGTGGGTGGATGCTGGGAATGGCTTTGTGTCTGGGGGAACAGGGACCCCCACGGGGTGCTTTGGGTTGGAAGGGACCCCAAAGATCATCTAGTGAAGGTCACAGTGTGTGTGTCACACACAGAGCTGTTCACAGCTGTTGATATGGAAAAATGGTGTGTTTTTCCTCTGTAGGTTTTCCCCTCTTCCTTTCAGGTTAGTAAGAGGGAAGTTCTGTTGGCAGTGACTTTGAATGCTTTAAATTGTCATAAATTCTGTCCCAGACCACAGATAAAGACCCAATCTGCTGTAGAGCCAGTGCAGTTCACTCACTTTTCCCTTGGTATTTACAGAGGATTGCAGGGGCTGGAGGAACATCCTTTGCTTATATGGTGGCTTTTAATTTAACAGCATCTGGAGGTGGTCAAGGCCAGGCTGAACAGGGCTCTGAACAACCTGGGCTAGTGGAAGGTGTCCCTGCCCATGGCAGGGGGTTGGAATGAGATGATCTTTGAGGTGTCTTCCAACCCAAACCATTCCATCATTCTATGAGAAACTATTGAAGTTTTTTAGCTTAAAAAGAGGAGCAGGGCAGGATTTGCAGCAATAGCAAAGAGATGCCATGGGAGTGTGAAATCCCTGTCAGGGAGGGCAGGGATTTGAACTCCAGGGACTTAGCTCTGTGTGATGGATCCATTGCCCATGAAATGTGGATTCAAAGGACTTTGACCACACTCAGACTTTCCCCAGGCTCAGCAGATCCCAGCCCTTGTACAGGTGGGCTTAAGAAATCCAGAAGGGGAAGGGAAGCAACCAAGGGCAGTGAGGGAGCTGGAAAGAGCTCGGAGCACTTAGCCTGGCCCTGAAAAGGCAGCTGCTGCTTTTGTCCCCCTCCTTCCCTCACAGAGCTGCCCGTGGGGAGGAGGGAGCCCAGGGGGAAGTGAAGCCCACGGATCTGAAGTGCTTTCAGGTGGTTTCAGTGCCATCCTTTTCCCTAAGTCAATGTTTTCTTTCTTCTGCCCCCTCTCAGATTTGGACACGACAATTGGCCCGGGAGAATAGGAGCTCTGAGGGGTGAGCTGTGTCTGAAAGGCCTCTTGTGGATGTGGGATGGAGGTTGGCCAAGTGACACAGACCTGTCTCAATAAAAACCATTGACTGTGGCTGGAGGCATCTCCCAATCCTTTGTTCTTGCCCTCTGAGACTGCCAAGGGAAAAGGAAGAACAAGCCCCTGCTGCCCTCAGATAACTCAGCTGCCTTCTCTGGGATCCTGGTGCCTGTCTCAGGAGGAGGAAGGACTTGGGTGTTCTGTTGGTGGGGAGTTTTTTCCTTCTGTGGTGTGTGTGGGAGGAAGGCGGGCTGAGAGCAGAGGAGGATTGAGCATTTCCTCCCCAGCCCTGCCTTTGTGCAGCACAGTGCAAGGGCCAACTGTTACTGCTCGAGGAGTGATTTATAGACCCAGCCTTTGAAAGTGCTGCTGTTTCCTCTCCCCATCCCCACTCAGTGCTCTGCTGAGCTGCAGCAGCTTTGACTTCATCCTGTGCCCTGCTACAAAGCCACTTCTGTTGGTCGTGCTTGGGATGTGGCATACACAGACCAAAGTTCCTCTGAGGTCGCATAAAACTGGTTTAATGGTCCCAGCAGAGGGACAGGGACTTGAGAGAGTCAGGATGAGCAGGAGACAGCCCTGTGGGGTTGCTCTGAGGTGGCTCCTGCTGGGCTCTGCTGTGCTGCTTGTCACCTCTTTGCTCTTCTCTTTGGTGCTGGGTCTGTCAGATCTCGGGGCATGTGAATCACAGTGCAAAGAGCTCATATTTTGATTTTCTTTCTTTTTTTTTAACCTCTCTAACCTCAGGCTTTCCTGCTTGTTCAGGCAATAAAATGAAACTTGTGGGGTTTTTCCTCATGAGTGCCACCAGAATCTCTGTCTGTCTGGGTTACAAAGTGACTGTTCGAGTGGCAGGTTACAGGGAAGATGAAAATGGTGACTTGTGAAGTTCACAGAACAGACAATGCCTGGGTTAAACGGTCCTGCAGTGGAAACAACTGCAGCTGAGATGCCTGGAACCAAAATAACCATTTCCTCATTGTCTGTGAGAGAAGAATTGCAGGACAGAGGGCTTGGCAGAGCACACAGCCCACCTGAGGACTCTGCATTTCCAGTCTGTGCTGGAGAGCCCTGAGGGAGGCAGGGAGGCAGCAGTTCTTGACCTCTCTGAAAGCCCCTCTTTGACAACAGGGATCCAGTGTGGGACCCTGAGACAGAGCACAGTGGTGGGTTCCTGTCCTGAGAAGTGATGCATCCCTTCCCCACTCTGTCCCAGGTGCCAGTTTTGCCAGAGACCTGCTTTTGACAGCACAGGAGGGAAAGGTGAGACACTTCTGGCTGCCCTCTCCCATCCCAGGCAGCTCTTTACTCCCTTAGGGACTAATTCCCTCATTCTCCTTGGGTCTGCACCACGGAGGAGGAGAGTTGGTGCTGCTCTGTTGCTCTTGGGGTACCTGTTTGTGCTTCCTGGCCCAGCCTGGCTGGATCAGGAGAGGGATGTGGGGATGCTGAGCAGGCTGCAGTGATTTTTCAGCACCAGCAGTGGGATTTGTCCAGCTCTGCCAGACCTTGCCATGGTTTTGGCCAGGGGTTTTCCTGCAAGGGGATGGCAGCATTCCCTTGCTCTTCCTCCCTTTGAGGGGGAGTGAGGGTGCAGCTCCAGGCCCATTTTGGAGCAGTGGTACATGATTCCCGAGGGGCAGGGATGGGAGGGAGGGCTGGAGGGGCTCAGGGTGGCTTTGGGGGGGAGCTTTGTGCCTCCCTCGTGCAGTGGGTACATGGAGAGAACAAAAGCACCCACTGGTGCTCTGCCCAGTCCTGGGGAACCCTTCACTGGCAGGGCAAGGGCTCTGTGGTGAGTCTGAGTGACAGATCTTGGCTTCCTGTGGTTTCTCTCTGCAGAGCAACGTGATAGAACTCACCACTTTGGTGTCAAGCTCCCCACAGAAAGGCTGAGCAGGGACCTGGTGGCTGAGAGGATTTGGAGGGGCCACTGAACTCCCCTGCAGGCCTTGCAGGACATGCTGCTCTGAGCTCTGGTAAGTTCAATCTCCAACTAAACTTACTATGAGTCTTTATAGGGCATAAAAATACTAAACACTGACATTGTCTGAGTGTTAATCAGGCCAAATGCTGCTGCAGGCTCAGGTACCACCACTTTCTCACAGTGCAGAAATACCTGCTCTTGAGGATTCTGCAGGTATTTCCCAATTTCTGGTTGCAATAACCCTTTGTTACCAAATGCAGGGACTGAGCAGCCCAGGGGCAGCTGCCCAGGCAGCAGTTTAGGAGTAAATTAACTGGCAAACTGCAGTTGGGACAAAGAACTACCCCAGGGTGTTGCTTTGCTTTTCACATCCCAAAGCAGCTGTTAAAATAATCTGAAGACATTGAATTAAAGGAGAGGCTCTTTTAGCATCACAAAATGTACCATCAGTAGAGAATTTCTTTACAAGCTCCTTGTCCAAATAGTTTTTATGTCCATCATTAATACTTATTGTCTTATTTATCCACCATTAATACTTACTTAGCATTCTTTTCCTTTCTGTATTGCTGCATTTCTGGTTCTGTTCTGTTGATTCAATGTGGGCATCCCATACCTGGGGAGATCTCTCTGTCTGATTGTTTGACAGTGTTGCTTTAAAACCAGGAAGCCCTCCCAACTGACCAAAGACCCAGCTTTGGATTTATATGAAAACATTGCTAATAATTTCATATTTGTTGTATGCTTTTATGTGTTTGTAAAACAAATAACTTTGTACAGAAGCAGAGGCTCAGTGATGCTTTTTGTTTGGCTCGAAGAAATAACAGCCAAAAAACCTCACCTGAAAACAAAACAAGCAAAACAATTGTGGGGAAACAAAACTGAATGTGGGGTTTGATCAGACTCCATACTTTTGAAGTGGTTTTGTAAGTAAATCTGTCCCCTCTCAGAATATCAGGTGTAAAATGGGATCCTGTTTCAGCTGGGGAGGGATTTTGGGGGGTTTGTCTGGTGAGAAGCAGGAGCTCCTTGGGCTCCTGTAAGGATTTTACAGGCTCCCTGTAATGGGTTTACCCCTCCCAGCTGCAGCCCTACACTTTGAACCTACAGGAGCTGGGTGTTCCGTGGCTCTTGCTCTGCCAAACTCTGACATAAAGGTCATTTCCATCCTAAAGTTGTGGCTCAGCCAGGCCTGCTTTGATATTAATTTTCCTCTGTATTTACAAACCCTTTGCTATGAGGTGCAAGACCTGTGTAAGCAGATCCAAGTTCTCGCCTGCTTAAACTGAAACCACTTTTTTTTTCTCCCTCCCTTTCTCATGTTCCACTTATCTCAGGTGGTTTTAACTTTGTGAGACAAACAGCTGTGGGGAGGAAGTGTGAATTCAGAGTTTCCTTTGGAAAGTACCCAACAGCCTTCATAGGTTTGTGCTTTCAGTGCCTCACCTTTGGGAACTTGGTGAACCTTGTGGCTGAGTTTAATTCTCAACATTAATTTTCTTTAATGCCTGTTCAGGTGTCTGTGTTTGGTTTCCTTGGATTTGGTTGCTGGTGGGTGGAAGCTGCACTGTTGGAGTGCAGTTTCTTGCCTCAGTGGCACGAGTGACCTGGTGAGGAGTCCTGCTTGTGCAGTGCCTCTTTCCCACATTTCAGACACAAACCAGTCCTTTGGGCTCCCTTTGGGACTGAGCAATGGTGGTTCCTTTGCAGAGTTGGTTCCCAACAGCTACGAGGAGCCTCCTGCCTTGTGCATGAACATCAGCTGCCTGTCTCTGCCACCTTGGGATGGCTTTAATGCCAGTAAATGCTGTCTGCTGTGTCAACTCAAATGCTTGTGTTTAAAATTACTCATTTTTTCCCTTCTAGTGGCACTGTTTTCCATCTAAACACCCCGACACCTCACCAGGCTGAACATCTGTGGTGTGGCTTTAGCTCACTGAGAGGAACTAAAACTCCAGAAGCTCCCGAGGTAAGGGATGGCTTAAGCCCCTGACCCCGTGTGGGATGTCCTCCTCTCCTGCAGCAGCCATGGCAGGTGTTCCCTGGGCTGAGGGAGCCTCCAATGAGACAGTTGTCAGTGCCAGCCCAGAGCTCTGGTTGGAAGCAGACTTCCAGTATTCCTTGTTTAGTGTCACCTACAGCGTTGTCTTCGTGCTGGGGCTGGTGGGAAATGCCCTGGCTCTGTACCTGCTGTCCTGCAGAGCCGACCACCTGACCCATTCCTACGTCTACATGATCAACCTGGCGCTGGTGGACACGCTGTTTGTTTGTGTGCTGCCTTTTAAAATCCATTACCACCTGCACCTGAACAACTGGATCTTCGGGGACATGGCCTGCAGGGTCACTGGCACCCTCTTCTACATCAACATCTACCTCAGCATCGCCTTCTTCACCTGCATCTGCGTGGACCGCTACGTTGCAGTGCTGCACCCCTTCACCTACATCCAGATCAGGGCCGGCCACTGCGTGCTGGTGGCCTCAGCCCTGTGGGTGGTGGCTCTCGGTGTCGCCGTCCCCCTCGTCCTTGGGGGGCCCCTGCACAACGAGGGTGTGAGGAACACCACAGCCTGCTTCGAGAACTTCCCCCTGAGCAGCTGGACCCAACGCATGGCGCCCTACAATGTCCTGGCCTTGGTTTTTGGGTTCGTGGTGCCCTTTTCCCTCATCCTCGTGGCTTACCCGCTCGTGGCCAGGAGGATCTCCCGCATCCAGCGCAGCGTTTCCAAGAGGAAGGCCCTGAGCACCATCTACATCATCCTGGCCATCTGTGCTCTCTGCTTCCTCCCCTACCACCTCACCCACCTGCTGCACTTCCTTGTGAAGATGCAGGTCATCCAGGACGAGTCCTTCACCAGCTGCATCTACAAGGTGAGGAGGGTCACCCTGGCCCTGGTGAGCCTCAACTGCTGCCTCAACCCGCTCTTGTACTACCACACCTCTTCCAGCAAGCAGTGGCACTGCAGCTTCAGGCTCAGATTCAGGTCTAAAAAGGTGTTCACCATCTGCGACCAGAGTTTTGGGGAGCCCTCCTGTGACTATAAACCACAGCAGAGACGTGGAAGCAAAACCCACGGAGATGGAATCAACTGGTCTGCTCCAGGTAGGTACATTGTTGGTCTTTCCAGCTGTTCCTTTAAAAGCAAAGCTGTAAAACCTACTGTTTTTTCATGTGCTGGCTGTTAAACCACTGGAGGGAAGTGCCCACCAGCTGTGGATTTTCACCAGCCACCTGGGCCAGTCCTGTATCCTCAGACATGCTGAAACCTGCTGTGCTGCTGGACTGGGATGTTTGGGGCTTGCTCTGTCTGACTTTGGGGTTGGTAGAACACAGGGCTCTTTTCTGGGAAGCAGCAGAGAACCAGGAAAGGGCCACTGGAAGGAAATCAGCCTCCTAGCTGATACTGGTGGGTTCAGGCAGCCCTGCTTGGCTTTGCCCTGTTCTGGAGGGATCTGGTGTGTTCCCCCTGGGTTCACAGGCTGCTGCCCACATCCCACAGCCAAATAGGGGCTTCTCATCCTCATCTGGCTTTCTGAGGACTATTCCAGGACAGGGTTTCCAGCACTGAGAGCCTGGGGATTCAAGCTGGACATGTATTAATGCAAGTTTAGAAGGGAACAGCTCCCAGTATTTATCAGTCATGGTAAACAAGCTGCTCTCTCCACACACTGATGGAGGGAAGTTCCTTCAGGGGCTGGTACAGCTCTTTACGCTGTGCAGTCCTCTTAATGTCAAAGCTCTCTCTTTTTCAGTCATTTTGTGATATAAACACAGGATCTGACCTTTTTTCACCCCTTTTCTTGTATTGGCAGAGCCACGTGGCTTCTGAGAACTGCTGAGTTTTTCCACCGTGTGAAACATGAGACACTGGAGAGAATTTTTCATTTGTGGGTGATCAGAGGCACCAGAAAACCACAGGCCTGGCTGACAAACCTGCCTAAGACCAAGTTTGCTTCAGAGGATGAGGGTTTTTGGTGTGACGTGCACAGACTCCCTGCTCTGCTCCTTCCCACAACACCCCAAAATCTGTGAGCAAGCTGGGATGTTGCCAGGGGGTTTGTTAACAGGGCAATGTGCTAGATCACAGTTTTTATCTCTAAATTCAGCTTAAAATTCACATTGTAACCTGATATGTGCCCAGGTTCTGCTGTGTTCCTGTACTTGGAGCAAGAACTGCCCTGGACTAAGGGGGAGGATTCTTGTCAGAATGGTTTGGGGATCAGTGATTGTGTGTCTCTGTATGATTAACTTGTCTTTGCACCACAATGGATGTTGCAGCTTCTGCCCATAAAATCTGCTCAAACTTGTTTAAATCTGGAAAATGATGATTCCTCCCTGTGTTCCTTGTGTGGGCTTGGTGAGCCAAGTGCAAAGCCTGGCACTGTGGAGGCCAGGAGAGGCTCAGAGGGAGCATTAGCACAAATTAATCTTTTACCTTTCAGCAGAGATTGCTATTTTTATCCATTTATAGACTATGGAAAATCCTCCCAGCACTGGAGGGGGACTGTTCTTATCAGCTAAGCACAATCTTTATGCTCTGCATAAAGGAAGAAAAGTGTTATTAGAGACTCCAAGCAGGAGAGCAGCTTTCCTGGAGGTGTCTCAGCTGTCCCCGAGGGAAGGAGGGGGAATTAAATAAGTTTTGCTGCTTGGTAATCAGCATATTTAGGGCTTTATTCTTTTACCTTCACTATGCTTTGCATTTGAATTGTTTCAGTCAGCACTGCTGAGATTTTTAAGGGCAATGAGCTGTGGGAGGGAAGAACACTGAGTAACTTTTACTTTACTGTGTAAGCAACTCAAAGTTTGTTCCTCAGGGCTGTTTAAAAATGGGTTGTAGCAACTCCCTGGCCAGGTTTCCACGGGGAAGATCACACTGCTGGGGACAGGTAGGTACTGTCACTGCAGTAACTGGACAAACACTGGACTTCTTTTATTAAAACAAACCAGAAAAAAAATTGACCATGTAAACAAAATAAAATCTAACTCTGTGTAACCCCCTGGGCTCTGCTGTGCTCTCAGGCCGTGCTCTGGGGCAGGCCTTTCTTCAGGAGGGAGGTGAGATAACTGCCCAGCTCTTCATCCTAGAGGGGAGAAATGGGATAAAAGCAAAATCTTCTACTTGACCATCTCCTGGGTGGCAGTAAAGTCAACTCTGATACCCAGAAACAGACTGAAATAATTCTCAGGCCCTGCAAGATCTAATATTAGCTGTGTTCAAAAATGGAAACAGATCCACAAATGCATTTCTGGGTGTTCTTTCAAAATACTGATGTAAAACTCCATTTTTCTAAGGAGGTGGCTGGACCTGAGTGGTCTCTTTTGAGGAAAAGCACCATTTTTCTCAAAAGCAAGGAATAAAGAACCATTGATTGTGATGCTTTGCCCTCCAAAGGCATTTCCTTTGGTATAAAGCATTTAAAATGCAGCCATTTAAAGCATGTTTTTGAAAGGAAGAAAACCTAATGAATATCTGATAAAATAGGGGTAAGATTAGACATAGTTTTCTACTTGTTTCAAGTACCCACCTGGTAAGTCCAGGACACGAGCAGGACTTTGGTTCCCTGATCCTCCGAGTGTGCTGTGGCCTGGATAAGGATGGACTCCACAGTTATGGAGCCATCAGGGAGATGCTGCACGGAATAATCCTTCAGGACCCTGGTAAGAGAGGAGAAGGCTGAGTTCTTTGGGATGGGCATGGGAGAAGGCTGAGTTCTTTGGGATGGGCATGCACACAGCTGAAAGGTGGGGCACCCCTGGATCTTTATCCCAAACCCCAGCCTGTTGTTACTCCTTTTCACTGTGAGCCAGCACCTACTCTCCCCAAGGAGTCTCCTGCTTCCCAAGGAAGGGAGAACAGGGCTGATCCAGAGCTTGCTGATCCTGGTGCTTATATTAATCACGTGTGACTAATTCATGATAGTTCTGCCTCCAGTGAGCCCTGTTATCCAAGCACCGCTCACGGGACCCACCAGCTGCCTGTAGGTTCTGCTGTTGCCAGCTTAAAGGAGGGGGTACCTGTGCTACCTGCATTAGGAATACTAAGCTCAATCCATCCCTTGGGGGAGATAAAACCCCCCTGGGGTGAGAAGAGCCTGACCCCTTGAGGTGGTTGTAGACCCGCAGCACCGTCTCGTGCTCCTTGCGCGGGTCCTGGATGTGCACGCGGCAGGTGAAGCGCAGCTGATGCTCCGCCAGGCCCAGCTCCTTCAGGGCCTGCTCAGGGGAAACCAGCCTGAAGCTCTGCAGAGGAAAAGGGTAAAGGCATTAAAATCCACTTCTTTGAGCTTCCCCGGGTTGTGTTGCTTCTCTGGGGGCAGGTGCTCACAGGTGTGTTTGGCTCTGCAGCAGGTAAGGCAGTTCCTTTTCCCTCTCTGTTACTGCTGTGAGAACAGCTGGGCATGAGGGGACTGTGGGCAGCAAAGGGAGAGGGAAGGCAGTGGCAAAATGTCCACCTAAATAATACCAGTCCTTCATTTAATGAAAGTAAAGTTTCTCTCTGGAAGTTCCTTTATCCTCTTTATCAGGGGAACGATATTTGAATAGACATGAGGTTGCAGAGCAAGAACTCTGCCCCTGGCACCTTCTTTGTAAGAAACCAGAACAGCTCATCTTGCTTTTGGTTCTTCAGGCACCCAGACCTTGTGTGTGAACAACACCACGCTCAGAGGACACGAGACAAGCACAAGATTTTTACTCACATTATCCTTCATGAGTAACGTGCCATGCATGAGCTTTGGCTTCTTGGCATCTGGTACAGGACCTAAATCACAGCCAGGGGAAGAAAAGACAACAGAGTTAACAAGGAGGTGCTGAATTTTCCCACAGAACAGCTGCTCTAGGACTTAACAGATGGATCTCTGAGGCCCTGATGAGGTTCAGACACTAATTGTTTCATCTTTCCTCTGCTGAGTGCAGTCATGGTGCATTATCAGAACTACTGCCACATAAGAAACCGTCTCTGGTTTACAGCAGAGAACAACTGCCTCTCTTCCCAGAGCACATCCTCATTTGAGAGGGCTCAATTTTTTAAACTGAGCTTATAAAAATAATTCCAATTTTCCCAGACCTAGCTGGTGAAAGCACACAGGAGTTTTGTTACCTGAATGAAGGAGCAACAAGTGGCAAACAAGGCAGGGTGTGTGCATTTGTTTTCAGACCTTACTGAACACGTATTTGCAGCCTTCTACCTTCTGCCAGCCCTACACAGCACAGCAGAGGGGCCGGCAGAGGGAATGTGTGCTTGGAAGAGTCACCTATTGCTGCTTCTCTCTTGAGGAGGCCCAGGGAGATGTCCACGGGGATGCTGGGGTTGGTGAAGATGGTGGTGGTCTCTCCATTGGCAGGCATGTAGCAGTTGACATCTGCAGTGGGAACAGGAATGTGGCAGCAGGAAATGCTGCACTGCAACAAAACAACTTCGATTTCAAGTCCAAAGGGTCATTATAATTAACTGGGCTTAATTAACGTGCTAATTAAGATGTTACAGACACCAGTTTTTGAGGGTAGCTGTAAATTCCATCAGACCTAATGCTGCTGAGGGCCAGTGGTCAAATATGTGACCCTTGATGCTCTGCAGCCATCCCCTCCTCGGTGCCAAGAGCCACGGATACGTACGGAATTCCTGTTCTATTTTCTGCTTCAGGAACTCCATTTTCTTGGCTTCCCCATGGACCAGGAGCACATTCCGGGGCTCAGCCTGGCGAATCAGCTGCATTATCCCCTTGGCATCTGCGTGGGCACTGAAGGACATGTACTCCACCTGCATCTTCACTTCCAGCTGGGGGGGAGCAGAGCACACCATGTGGGAACTGGGAATTGCTTTGGCTCACTACAGCTTGTGTACACACACACAGGCCCAGACTCCTCTCTAGTTACTCTAAAGGAGGAAGGAGAACACCTTAACTGCCTTAAAGAAAAGCTCAGAGGCTCAAATTCCCAATTTCAGAGAATACTTGCCACACACTTCCCAAAAGCAATCAATACATATGTATAGCTGGTATCATTTTATTATCCACATTTACTTAAAAATTTTTACCTATTTCACTAAGGTGTAAAAATGTCACTATTTCACTTTGTTATTAACACTATAAATGCGCCCTGAAAGTTTTGCAGCAGAAGAAAACACAATTACCAACATAAAGGATTAAAAAAACCAAGTCCAGCTACAAAGACAAGGTTCCTTTGAGGCATTTTCAGGGTTGGATGCAGCATAATCCCATTACCAGTGTATGGTGTGTAACTAGCACCTAAAATTTTGAAGAATTCCCCCTAAATGACCCTCCTGCTTGCAAATAAAACTTACAATTTGTCTGCCCTCCATTTCCAGCTTGCGCTGCCCGCTCAGGATCTTGTGGCCCACGGTTCCCTGCACGCAGTACCCAGGCATGATCACCTGGCAAGGGAAGCAGGACAAGCTCTCAACATTCAAAGCGCCACAAATGCACAGTGGAGAGCTTGGATGAGCTCTGCCCTGGGTTGGGTCCTGAGAGAACTCATGTGGTGTAACCCCAGACGCTGAGGGAAAGCTCTCCTGCCCTTCCAGCTGTACCAGGGCCACTGGCACATCAACATAAACCAGCACTCAAAAAAACCATTTCTTACCATATTCTTTTCGTTCCCTGCCCACTTCCTGAAGATTTGAAGGGACTGTCCTGCATGCAGCATTCCAG
Organism: Dendrocincla tyrannina; assembly: GCA_035047865.1. Lineage (NCBI taxonomy): Eukaryota > Metazoa > Chordata > Aves > Passeriformes > Dendrocolaptidae > Dendrocincla > Dendrocincla tyrannina. The sequence goes on along the minus strand of JAWWMP010000057.1, from coordinate 5,640,523 downwards.
GGGTTGCAAACACCACCTGCAATTCACCACAGAAAAGTTCTTCCATTAATATAAGTATCCTAAATCTGTGCAGAGTATCCACCCATACCCATTACACACACTGCATCAATCAGGGATTTTTGCTATTTTACTTTTTCCCACTTTGTCCAATTTCACATGAGCTGAACTACTGTTTTAGGAAATGTTTGTGAGCAGCCACAGTGTTTGATGGGTTTATAATGGTACCTAATAACCAGGCAGGAATAAAACCAGTAATAAAAGATTGTGCTCTACAGAATCTGTCACCTGACTTACTTAGAGAATATACTGTAATAAAGAGCATTTGAATTAGGTCTAGATGTAGAGATTCTATAAAGATGCAAGTTTTTCATTTTCTCTGGGCATTTTACCTTTACTGAAATAAAGACAGAAATATCTTTAATAGTTACACAGATGGCCTGGACACAAAAGGTTTTTAGGTGGCATGGACAGGGTAGAGGATCCTCAGGCTGCCTGTTCATCCCAGAGTGGCTCCAGGCAGCTGCTGAGCCCCCAGCTGTGCTCTGTGCCCTTCCCAGCACCCACCTACCATGGGCCCTGGGTTGTCTGCAAAGGCCCGGTCGAAGGCTTTGATGTGTTTGAACTCAAACATGTTCCTCTGCACAAAAGTTTTCCGGATCTTCTGATTTGTCCACGTGATGAAGAGCTTGTAGTAATGGTTGGCCTTCTCTGTCAGCCCCGTGGAAAAGTAAATGGGAGCCTTCAAGTTCATTCTTTCCCTGTGGAAAGAAGTGTCCCAGGTACCTGTGAGGGCCAAAGTAGGATCCTGGCTATCCAAACTGAAAATCCATGAACTGGGTAGTCTCCCAAAACTTTTCTGTGTGTATTCCCTACTCTCATGAGCTCTAAACTCCTATGCATTAACTGACTACCAAGCAGGCTTTAGTCCCATTCTCCTTCCCGCTCACTCCAGACAACTTCCTTCCTCTACAAATATTGCCCAGGCCCAGAAGGGTCACAGAAACCTGCCAGGAGCACAAAGGAAGACTAAAAGGTACCTTCACAGAGAGACTGCACTCACCAGAAAGTTTCCAATAAAATGCAAAGTTCCTGGGCACGTCCAAGGGCAAAAACCGGGATGAGAACCTGCAATGGAGGGGGGATTTAGTGTCTGTGAAACCCAAGCAGCATTCAAGGCACTGCAGTGTTATTATTTCTGAACAAGTCCCTCAGTTCCCTCTCACTCTGTGATACTTTGGAATGAAAGGCACTGCCACCTCTCTGCCTGGGTGAGAGCCCAGTGTGTATAGACCAAGGGCGGTTTTCTGTCCCCTCCTGGATAACATAAAACCAAGTTGCTGAGAGCAACAATTCTGGCATTATTTGTGGAACTGGACACTGTACCTTCCCTCCCCTTTCCACAGTCTCATGGACTTTCTTCAAGAAGTCCCTCTCCCTGCAGCGTTTGGAGTCTCTGATGGTCGTGGCGTAGGTGGATTCGCTGATCAGCAGGTCTGGGCGGCACTTGTCGATCCAGGCAGCCCTGGACAAGGGGAAGGGAAGGCAAATCCAATCAGGAGATGGCACTAATGACCTGCAGGTCCCCAAGCTGGCTGGGGAATGTCACTGTCTCCATTTGCAGACAGCAAAGAGGAACAGAGCTGTGCCTTGGCCTGCCCAAGTCACTGGGACTTGTGTGGCAGCATCAGGAGCTCTCTCTGCAGGCCACAGCTCCTTTAAATTAATCCAGCTCAAAACAGACACTACAGACCTTGAAAAGACTTAATTATCCAGTCTATTACCTGTTTTAAATGCATTAAAGTATTCATGTAAATAGCATGCATATGATAAATCTCTCATATAAGCCAGGGAAATGACACTGAATGTTAGAGTTTGTGATTGGTACTCTCTTAGAAAGTAAACACATTGAGAAGACAACATGAAAAAACATTTCAAACACTGAAGTCTAATTATTTCACAGCCTTAAAAATAGATTGAGTATACAGAAAATTACATGAAGATCTATCTGTCAGAATCAATATAAATCTGTTCACCCTCACAACTCAAAACTGCATTTATCCACCAAAGACATCATTAAATATTCCAGTCTCCTAAGAAAGATTCAAAGCTGATAAGCCCCTGCTATTAACAATCTGTGCTAAAATCTTCCTGAAATATTTACCACCCCTAGAAACTCAGCTTCCTACTTACCCCAAGTGTCTGTCTGGTGTCATGTTATAATCACCCTGAGGGAAGAAGAGAAATCCTTTAATAATCTCAAGGCTACAGAACAGGCCATTAAGAGGTGATGTAGGGATCTAGAAATATTGGTGTGCATATATATACATCTCAGTGTCTGTGTAAGAGGCAAATACGTATAAATCTGTGCATACTCACAGTGTACACAACTGACTCACATCCAACCTTGATCTGGAACATGGCAGCTCCAAGCACATGGCCTGCATAGTATGCCTTGATCTCCAGCTCCTCATCCACCTGCCCCACCAGGCAAACCCTCTGTTAGTGCCAACATTTCAAACAAAACTGTTGCCTTCACTGCAACAACCCCTGGTGTGACCCAAGAGTGCAGAGAAACGACCCTTTACCTGCACTGTCTGGTGAAGATGCACAGCCACCACCTTTTTCATGCAGTCTTTAATCATCTGGGAAGTGAAGAAGTTGGTCTCCCCTTTCTTATCCACAGTTATTTTCCTGTAGTCCTCCAGGAGGATGGGGCAGATGGCCTTGGTGGGGTGTGTCATGTAAATGGGCCCATCATAACCCACCATCTCACTGAAATAGGGCAACGCTCCACAATGGTCCAAATGGAAGTGGCTGCAAAAAAGCACAAGAATAAAGGAGATGCTGCTTGGAATTCACCTTGGCTGGTGCTCAAATCTTGCTTCAGGTTTTTAAAGTTATGCATGGCACAGAGGGACCAGAGAAAATATGAGTGAGGGACTTAGAACTTGTTTGGTTTACTAGGGACAGCATCCCAAGCATTCCCAGTGGAGCTGGGCCAGGGCAGGGAGCTGCCTCACCTGATGATCACACAGTCCAGAAAGTCAGTCAGCCTTCCATTCTGGGTGATGTAGGAAAAGTCAGGGAAGCGCCTCTGCAAACATGGAAAACCAGGGAATTCATCAGGAAACACAGGCAGGCAATGCTGCATCACTGATCCAACAACACAACAGGGAGAGGCACCTGAAACACTGGGAATGTGCAGCAAGAGTCAGAGGGTAAGGAGGGGAGAGCTGCCAGGGGCAGACAGGGAGCTGGCCTTGATTAAAGAAGGACCTTCCCTCAGAGGGTGGTGGGCACTGACCAGGCTCCCCAGGGCAGTGGGCATGGCCCCAGGGCTGCCAGAGCTCCAGAATATTTGGACAACACTCTCAGGGCCAGGGTGGGATTGTTGGGGTGTCTGTGCAGGGCCAGGAGTTGGAATCCATGATCCCCGTGGGTCCCTCCCACTCAGGATATCTGTGATTCCACACACCCCGCTGTGTGCCACCAGATGAGCCAGGCAACAAAGTGGAATGTTGAGTCCTGCTGGGAAGGGCCAGGACACACCCCATACCCCATTCCTGCTCCCCACAGCACTCACATCATCATTGTAGCCCATGTGCATCCCACAGTCCAGCATCACGTTCTTCCCAGCGATGGACACGAGGATACAGCTCCGTCCCACATCCTGGCCAGCTCCTGGACACGAGGAACAGGCAGTAAAACATCTCTGGGAATGTTTACAACAATGTCAAAAGAGAAGCAGTTAAAGGGCTGTACAAACTTCCTGCAAGTTGCAGCTACAGCTTCAAGTAAAAGCAAAACAATCCTTTATCTGGAAAGGATTGACATAGAACTGTTTCCTCTGGTGCTCTGCTCTCAGTGGAAGCTTCACTAAGGTTTAATTAAGTCCACATTAAGCCCAAAAATTATTCATCAGGATAAAGCAGTTCCCCTGCTCAGCACACCTTCTGCCCTCTCAGTATAGAAACCTGTGCAACCTAAAAAAACATCAAAAGAGGTAAAAAAAAAAAAGATTTGCTCCCTGTGGTTCTTTAGCACAGTAAGTGAACTAATGCCCTACCTACACTGCACAGCCCTGCAGTGTCTCCACCAGAATATATTTATTAACCCTCTAATCAAAAGAATTATGACTTTTGCTGGAGAGATAAAGACAGGAATCAGGTCAGGGTCCTACACAACTGTCCCACCAGGGCCACTTTCTGTGGCTAACACATCTCACCCTGAGCTCCACGTTTTCAGCATTTGTACTTCAGGAGGGTTTTGGACCCGACTTACCCAAGGGGGTGACTTTGATTTCAGGCATTTTCCCGGATTCAGGACCCCAAACCACAGAACGAATTGATCACTGCGGAGCCTGAGCAGTGCCAGGCACAAAAAGAGAGGATTTTGCTGCTTTTACAAACGCCATTTCAATTGTTTTCGGTGTCTGGCACAAAATACTCGAGCAGAGGCCAAACCTCTTCCTGGAGAAGGGGAAAGGAGACACAAAACGCGACTCAGATGAGAAACAAGTTATGGCCACTCGGCCCTGCCTGGGCTCGGTATCCACCAGCACGGCTGCGACGTGGGGAAAGCACTCAGACACACAAACACATAAAAACACACAGAAAACACAAAAATCCTACAGCAAACCCCACAGAAAATACACAAATCCCCGCAGAAAACAAACAAACCCCACAGAACAAACCAACCCTACAGAAAACGCACAAATCCCCACAGAAACCCCACAAACGCCACAGAAACCCCTCAAAACACGCACCAACCCCGCTGCCCCTCACGCCGGGCCGGGCCCGTCGCACTGCGCCTGCGCCGCGCCCGCCCGCCCCGGACCTGTCCCTGCTACCGCACCCACCGCGGATTGGCCGAGCCGCGGTGACGCACCCGGCAGCGATTGGCCAGCTCCCCGAGCTGCCGTGACGCACCCGACGCCGATTGGCCAGCTCCCCGAGCTGAGGTGGCGGACCGCGCGCGGATTGGCCGCGCCGGGGGGGCGGGAGAGGAAGAGAAGGAGGAGGGAGGAAGGACGGGGGGCGATGGCGGCGCCGGGCGCGTTCTGCCTCAGGGAGGTCCTGGACGCCTTCCAGAGGTGCGTGACGGAGCGGCGGGAGGTGCTGCTGGAGCCCTACCTGAGCGGCTGGTGGGGGCTCATCCGGTGAGTGCCCCGGGCAGCAAAGCGGCATCGGCGAGGGGCAGAGAACGTCGGGAAACTGGTGTGTAGGGCAGGAGGGGAAGGCCCGCTGTGGGGAAATGGCTTGGGAGGGTATATCTGTGTCCAGGCCTGCGCCCTCCGGTTTGAGGGGATGTGGAGCTGATGGAGAGGCCGGAGGAGCCCGGCTGGGAGAGCTGGGGGGGCTCACCTGGAGGAGAGAAGGATCCAGGGACACCTGAGAGCCCCTTCCAGACCCTAAAGGGGCTCCAGGAGAGCTGGAGAGGGACTTGGGACAAGGGATGGAGGGATGGGACACAGGGAATGCCTTCCCACTGCCAGGTGGGATATTGAGAAGGAATTCTTGGCTGGGATGGCATTCCCACTGCCAGGTGGGCTATTGGGAAGGAATTCTTGGCTGGGATGGCATTCCCACTGCCAGGTGGGATATTGGGAAGGAATTCTTGGCTGGGATGGCATTCCCACTGCCAGGTGGGATATTGGGAAGGAATTCTTGGCTGCGAGGGTCTAGAGGGGCTGGGATGGCATTCCCATCCCTGGGAGTATCCAAAGCAGGTTGGACTGGGCTTGGAAGACATCCCTGCCCAGGGGGGTGACCTTTCCAGCCCCTTCCACCCCAAACCAGCGACCCACCATCCCCACCCCTCCCCGCAGGTTCCTGCAGAGCCTCGGCGCCGTGTTCGCCTTCATCTCCAAGGACGCGGTAGCCAAGGTGCAGCTCATGGAGGGGCACCGGCGTGGGCAGCACGGCGAGCACTACGAGTCGCTGCAGGCCATGGTGCGGTTCGAGCTGTCGCGGGGGCCGGCGGAGCTGCGGGGCCGGCCGGACTCCGGGTGCCGCACGGTGCTGCGGCTGCACCGAGCCCTGCTCTGGCTGCAGCTCTTCCTGGAGGGGCTGCGGACGGCACACAGGGATTCCCGCACCGCCACCATCTGCACGGAGTCCTACAACGCCTCGCTGGCCGCACACCACCCCTGGGTTGTCCGCAAGGCAGCCACGCTGGCCTTCTGTGCCCTGCCCTCCCGGGATGCCTTCCTGGAGGTCATGAACGTGGGGCCCCCCGAGCAGGCCGTGGCCATGCTGGGGGAGGCCATTCCCTACATCCAGAGTGTCTACGGCATCACCCAGGAGCTCTTTGCCCAGCACAGGCTGCTCGACCTGCCCTGACAGGAGGGGGCACCTTGCAACAGGACTGGGGGGGAAAGGCAGTGTTTATCTGGCACTTCCCCTTGCCAGCAGGGAGCTGACCACTTAGCCAAGCTATTCAGGGTGCCTCACCTTATAAAAAAACCTGGTACATATTTCTCTGTTATAGCTATGTATGTTATACATGTAAAATACATATCATACATGTGTGTGTATATATCTGTGTGTGTGTACAGCTTTACAGTAAGAAAAAACCCTACAACTGTAGGAGCTTAAGGATTTTCCTTTCCCTTGCCAGCAGGGAGCTGACCACTGAGCCAAGCTATTCAGGGTGCCTCACTCTGGAACACAAAAATATGTACCAGGTGGTTTTTTATCTATGTTGTGCATATACACATACATGTATGATAAGTATTTCCTATCTGTGTCACTGTGTGTGTAGACCTCAACATTAAGAAAGAAACTGTCAGTATGAGCTGCTTAAGGGGTTTCTTTTTTGTTCCTGGAGTCACCTCCAACTCTGCAGCAAGGCTGGGAGGGAGGTGGTTTCTTTTTTAAGCCAAACTCTGCAATTCAGCAGCTTCTGTGCACTTACACCACTAGTTCTGGCCTTGTGTGATAAGAGGTGATGTCTGAACACATTTACACTGCACGTGAGCTCACTTTGGTCTATAAGCTGTTCCCTTGGGTACATCTGGGGGGTTTTGCTCTCTGTTGTGCTCTATCCTTGGGAATGTAATCCTGAATAAAGCTTGGGGGGAAGGAAGCTCCTTTCCTCATGGTCTCAGACCCATCTGGGCACTGCTGCTAATCCTGTGTCCCCAGAGCTGAAGGAGGAGGGGGTGGCTGTCATGGGTCCAATTCAGCAGCACCTTCTGTGTCACCTCCCCTGCCTGTTAAATCCATGCTTTTTGCACTTGGAATGTGGACCAGTTTTTAATCTGTGCTGCACATTCCCATATATCCAGCCAAGGCTGCAGGTTGTACCTGAGCTGTGCTGCAATCATGCTTCTGCACTGTGTTCACATGTGATTAGTGTTTTTGGTTGTTTTTTTTTAAGGAATGTGTCAAATGCCTACGAAAATGATTTCTCTGACTGTCTGGGGAGAAGTCCAGTTTTGTATTGTAAGTCACTATTTTGTGAGGCTTATGGCTCCTATTGCAAGTGTCTCTAATAGCCAAAGACCGTGAAATGGAATTTACTGAGCTTCTTGAAAGCTGAAAAAGCACTATATATTTAGTCCAGGGCGATGTGAATATTTGGGGGAGGAAGGGGGAATCTCACAAGCTGTAACAAGTTCTGATTGTATCTTTTGGGCATAATGTAACACTGTGTGATCCAGGAAATCACTGTTACCTCATGGACACTGGAGTAACTGGACATAAAATTATGTGAATAATGTGCTTCTCAGGAGTGTCCTTCATGGGAATGTGCTCTGGGATTGTGGGGCTGGAAGGGCCATGTCTGACAGTGTTATCTACTCAGATCTTCTGTCACTGGCAGGGCCTGTTTCATTTACCTGGAGATCAGGTGTGAAACCACCTGCCAGACCCACATCCAGTCAGATGTTCTGCTGAGCTGCTGCTCTGACTATTCACACCCATCAACATTATCCTTTGCCTGATGACAGGGAATGCATGTTCCTTGAGCTTTTTACAGGAGTTATGTAGTTAAAGCTAACACTTAAATATTCCATTAAAGGGAAATTATCCTTAAACAGATGTCAGTATAAACATACCTCTATAATACAGCCTTTGCTTGCCTAAGTATTGTGTATGAAGCTCTCCACAGTGTATTTGCTTCTCCTCATACAAGGAAAATATTGTAGCCTTCATGCATCACTTTGTGCATCAGTTTTTTGATACAGTATAAATATATAATAAACCAAGTAAATGGAACCTTTCATTCAGAGCTCTCTCCTGTGTTCTGAACTTCAAACCTGACAAGAAATGCAAGCCATGATCCAACCTAAATTACTGTGCCATGAATTTGTACCTAAACCAAAAAGTTTTTAAACTGAAGTTAACATCAACTCAGTGTGAGGAAAAGATTCAATCAGCCAATAAAAAGTTCCTAAAAAATAACAATCACCAACCTTGTGACCCAGGACTGGCCTTCTCCAGGCAAATTCCTGTGGTGCCTCGAGGAAGATTTGCTTATCTCCATGATGGGGTGACCTTGAATTTAAAAAAGATACAAATAAAAATTACTGCTGTGTAAATCTTGTCCTACTATTGGAGTTTATCACCTATCTGAGGAAGAGAAATTTCCAGAGCTGTGACAAAGAATTTGGTCATGTACTCTGAGTAAAGGCCACTCATTGAGCAAATGAAACCAGGACGAGGCCAGTGGTTTCCAACCAAGAGCACTCAGTGGGTACTGCTGCAGATTTGACTTGCCCACTAAGCACAGAGTTAAATTAATGCATTTTGCTAAACAAATTCCTCCCCATTATTTTCATCTCCGTGTTCTATTTAAAGAGCCTGGATGAGACTGGATCCCCTGCCCCTCTTCCCTCTCCCACGTTCACTTGGAGCTTTCTTTTCCCCAGGAGAGCCAAATGATGGTCCCTGAGCTGCTGCTGGGGCTGGGGCTGGGCTGTGCAGCAGCCCTGAGCCCCACGTGCCTGTCGGCTCAGTTCCGAAAGCCTGGGGATTATATCCTGGGGGGGCTGTTCCCCTTTGGGAAGGACACCATGAACCTGGCAGAGCGCTCCGAGCCCACCCTCATGGTGTGCCAGAGGTAAGAGGAATGTTGGCTTCATCAGGGCTGGGGGGGAAAGAGGGGGAAAAAGAAAAGGGAAAGTGGTTCTGCTGGTGGTGTCACAGCCAACACTGAAGGTGGGATGGAGCAAAGAAGCTCCCAAGGTGCTGGAGCACTGGGGTATGGGAATATCAGCTTGTGATCCCAAAATGGACAGGGGTTTTGTGTTTTCTTGATGCTACTCTGCTGCCAGACTTGAGACACAACCAGCACTGTTCTGATGGAAGCTTTTAGCTGCATTTGGCTTCCTCAGTGCTCCAGTCTGACACACAAAGGGGTAAATGCTGCTTTTGCTCCATGCACTGCTCTCCACAGGCAGGTTATCCCCTGGGTTGGTGCTGTTGCCTTTCATGAGGTAAAAGGACACTCAGTACTGTGCAAAAGGCAAAGCAGGAAACAAAATCCCCCGGCCTGCACATCTGGTGTGTGATCAGTATTTTACACACAGGTACAGGGATGCTCAGCTGACAGTGCCACGAGTTTCTGGTTCAGCCACAGACAGGATGCAAAATGTCAAAAACTGTGGAATAAGCTGCTCCCTGTTGTGACAAGCCCTGTAATTCCTGTCTCCTCTTCCTGCAGGCTGTACATAGATGGGCTGATCTGGGCTCTGGGCATGAGGTTCGCTATCGATGAGATCAACAATTCCAGCTCCCTCCTCCCAGGAGTGACACTGGGCTATGACATGTATGACACCTGCTTTGAGCCCCTGGTGGCCCTGCAGCCCAGTCTGCTGTTCCTGACCCAGAATGGCACCACAGGCATTGGAATTCTGTGCAACTACACCGACTACCAGCCCCGTGTGACCGCCGTGATCGGGCCCCACAAGTCAAGTCTCTGCCTGGTGACAGCCAAACTCTTCAGCTCCTTCTTGATCCCACAGGTAAAGAGCCTCCCTGGAGAAGCAGGAATTCTCCTTTCAGGTAGGGAAGGGTTTGGATCAAGAGGCTGTCCATGCTCTGGGAATATGGAACGTCAAAGTACATTTCCAGTCTCTGTGTCTCTGCCACAGGTTCCCTCAGTGAGCCTGGGTAGGTTATTCAGCTTCCCTCCTGGACACACTGCAGTGTTTAACTTCCCAGAGAGAACACACACAACTCAGACCACTGTGATCCATGTAAAATGGGAATAACAGAGCCCCCAGTGTAAACTGGGAGGATCTCATGAAAACATTGACTAAAATACTGACTACACACTAGAAAATGTGACTAAATACTCAGTTACCACAGCAGAGAGCTCTAACGGTCAGGGAAGTTTAGCCCTGAGCTAAGATATAACCGAATTTTGGGTGTGCCCCCCAAAAAAATGTGTTTTGGGTGTGTAGAAAGTAGTTAGTTATCATTAATGTAATGAGTACTGTCATTAATGATAAGGGCTGGTGCTGAGGGACACGAGGCAGCAGAAGGACGTGCCACGTGGGCCAGATAATGGCTCTCTTGGTAAATGCAGCCAAGATGACCCATCCCTTTGGATGAACTCTCCCCACACTCCTGACCAGGATTTTTTGCAAATTTAGTGCCCTAACACTAAGCGAAGAAGGTGGGGAGTGACCTGGACTGTGACCACTTCCCTCCCTGCCTTCCTGTCTCCCTTCCCAACGTGCAGGTGAGCTATGGAGCCAGCAGTGAGAAGCTCGGCAACACGGAGCTCTATCCATCCTTCTACCGCACCGTTCCCAGCGACAAGAACCTGGTGGAAGCTGTGGTGCTGCTGCTCAACAGGTTTGGCTGGAACTGGGTTGCCACCATTGCAAGTGATGATGAGTATGGCCAAGGGGCCCAGGAGCTCTTCCTGAGCACAGCTGGAAACAACAGCATCTGCATTGCCTTTGAGGGGATAATTCCTACAGACCTGTCCAAGCCCCATGCCAAAAGCCAACTGGAAGATACTGTTAACTTAATTAAGAAGACCAAAGTCAACATCATTGTCCTTTTTGCCTTCAGCCTGCCAGTCCAGGCCCTGCTGGAACAAAGCATCAGGATGGGGCTGAGCAAGAAAGTCTGGATTGGCACCGAAACCTGGCTGCTGTCTGACATACCTGACTCCATCCCAGATATTCAGAGCATTGGCACAGTCTTAGGCTTTGTGATGAAGACAGCCACAGTCCCTGGCTTCCAGAGGTATGTTGCTGACCTCTTTACCTCTGTTCAGCAGGAGGAATTTTGCCGGCAGTCCAGGGAATTCAACCGCCTCATGAACGCCACCGTGCTGCACACGCACTGCCAGGAGTGTGACCACGTGTCCCTGAGGGACATCTCCTCCATGCTGGGCCTCTCTCAGGTGCACCCCGTGCACGTGGCTGTGTACAGCGTGGCTTATGCACTGCACAGAGCCCTGGGGTGCACCCCCAGAGCGTGTCCCAGAGCATCCATCAGATCCTGGCAGGTGAGTAAACGTCAGGGGGACAAATGGCCATTTGTCATCATAACACAGTCAGGTAGTCACAGTCTGAGCCCATGTTAAGGGACAGCTGATTTCAGCATTCTCATCCTCCCAAGATCAACTGTGCCAACACCAATTGTCATCTTCTCCTCAGCTGCTGCACTTCATGGACACCCTTCCGTTTGAGGTGAATGGCCAAATGTTCAGGTTTGATCAGTCCCACAGCACAAACACTGGCTACAAGCTCATACTCTGGTCCTGGAAGAATGGCACCTTCAGGAACCTGCCTGTAGGTGACTATGAATGGTCCCTATCCATCAATGAGTCCCAGATTCAGTTTCACACTGCAGATCAAAAGGTAAGGATGGCACAGCCAATTCCTTCTCATTTCTTTGGTGAGACACATTCTCCTGAAAGTGCCTGGCTGATGTTCCCTCCTCCCTTTGCCAGGAGCCCATATCAGAGTGCTTCATGCACTGCAAACCAGGACAATTCAGGAGGATAAAAGGATTCCATCTCTGCTGCTATGACTGTACAGACTGTCCTGAAAACACCTTCTGGAGCAGTAAAGGTGAGGGCTGGGAAAGCCAAAGGCTTGAACTGTATTATGTGTCTCTGCTGGCTGAGGTGAGGACCAGGGGTGAGCCCTTCCTCCAAGAAGCACTGCCAGTGCAGGGGATGTGCCTCCCTGCCCTGCTGTGCTTTGCTCAGCCTTGCCCTACACACCTTCAGAGGGGACCTGCCTCTGCTGAGCCCACAGGGAGTGCACTGGGACCATGTGCACGTGCTTTACCTCCAGAGGTAGGAGAGAGGGGAATGGTGGAATTCTGGGCTCATGGGTAGAAGAGAGAGGCATATGATGAGATTCTGGGATCTTCTGGAAGTTTCCTGGGGAACAGATCCAAGAAAAGTGGATCCTTTGGGGAGGAGGGTGGAAACAAAAGAGGGTGAACTATCACAAGCTTTGGAGTTCCAGTACCCTTTGCCATGGGCAAAGCAGCAGCCAAACCAGCTACCTAATCCATGCCAGGGACCCATGCCCAAGCAGTGCCCTGCAGGGTGGTCACCAGGCTGCTCTCACTGCTCCTTTGCAGACAGCTCCAGCTGCACCCCCTGCCTGCAGCACCAGTGGGCCCCTGCCCGGAGCACGCGGTGCTACGAGCGCAGCGAGAGGTTCCTCTTCTGGGACGAGCCCCTCAGCATTGCCCTGCTGACCCTCATGGCCATCACCACTCTGCTGACATGCCTGGCAGCTCTGCTCTTCGTGAGGAACCTCAGGACACCCCTCGTGCAGGCTGCTGGGGGCGAGAAGACCCTCTTTGCCCTGCTCTCCCTGGTGCTGCTGAGCCTCAGCTGCTGCCTCTACGTGGGGAAGCCCAGCGACAAGCTCTGCACGATGCAGGGGATGCTCAACGCCCTGTGCCTCAATGGCTGTTTCTCCACCTTCTTCCTCAAGTCCCTGGAGATCACCCTGGTGACAGAGTTCCCCCACCGTGCCCCATCCCTCCTGAGCTGGGTGACCCAGAGGAGGTCCTGGCTCCTCGTTGCCTTGTGCCTGCTCACCCAGTGCTTGCTCTGCCTCTGCCACCTCCACCTGGGCCCCGACCACCTGGTGTCCGACTACAAATCCCTGCCCACCGAGGTGCTGCTGGTGTGTCACACCAGGTCCTGGGTGGCCTTTGCTCTCCTGCACAGCTACAACAACTGCCTGGCCCTCGTGTGCTTCCTGTGCACCTTCATGGTGCAGACCTCAGGCAAGAAGTACAACGTTGCCAGGGGCATCACCTTCGCCTTCCTCATCTACTTCATCATCTGGATCTTCTTCGTGGCTGTTTTTGCCACACTGAGGACAGTCCTCAGGGCTGTCAGTCAGGTTGCCACCATCCTGATCACCAGCCTGGGCATTCTGGGGGCCTACTTCATCCCCAAATGCTACATCATCTTGTTTAAGCCCGAGATGAACACAGTGGATCGTTTCCAGAGTTCCACCAAAGAGGAGCCAGAGGAGGACTCAGGAAGCAGACAATAAACCAGACCAGTTGTCACCTGCTCCTCAGTGAAAGCTGGGGGGAGAATTCTATTTTAAGGAGATAATTCTATTTATGAGCACTCTCTGGCCCCAGGCACAACCACCATCTGAACTACAGCTGTGAAAGCACAGGGCTGTGCTCAAGCAGCTAAAGCCAAATGCTCCCAGCCCAGCAGATCCATCCTCTCTGGAATGACCTGTTCCATCCCCTCCAGAGAGCCAAAAGCAGGTTCAGTTAATAAAAGTACCTCCAGTACTGATATTTTCTATATGACTGTCTCAGCTCTGGCACTGTGAGGCAGAAGCCTCACCCAGATCACTTCCCTGTAAACACTGCTGGTAATTTCCCCTTCTAATTAACTAAATAACTGCTCCAGAGATACAGCCATGAATCCTTTCCCAAGCCTTGTAAGAGTTTTCCAATATATTCAACAGCACAGGAATAAAAAGACCATTTTGATACCTAACAGCAGCTGTGTGCATGATATAAAGAGTGCATTACCAATTCAAATTGCAGCTCACCCATTTGTGTTTGGTTCACATATGTTTGCAAAGGACATGGAAATCAGGACAAGACACATGGAAATGAACACTGTGCAAATCCCCCCACCCAAAGTCATGGCACAAAGTCTCTCCATCTCAAAAAACATACAGAGATCACCCATAAACTCCACACTGCTACCAAACAGTACCAAGTAAATATCAAGCCACATCACCAACATCTTTTCCCCACCCACTCTGACAGGCAATTACATTAGTCTTTTATTCCCTACATTAAAGTTTTCCATTACTACCCTATATTAAAGTTTTTCCATCTCTCCACCACGTTACTGGAAATTGACTCATCAGTTCAGCTCAATTTAAGAATCTGCAAACAAATGAGTGCAAAAAAACAGTGAATATTTTCATTCTAAAGAACTTTCTGGTGCACTGCCAAGCTACTTGTCCTAGATTTTTGTGATCACCTGCATACAAAATTACTCCTGTGTGATTAAAAACACCAAAAATCTGACCTGAAGCCTGGAGTCCTTGTTCCTGCAGCAAGTCTTCACCAGCACGTTGTTGCACCTGAGACTCTCAGTACTCCTTGCTCCAGGGCTGATTCCATAGCAGAGAAGCACTAAGGAACTTTTGAGCATCATTCCACATACAGAGAAGGAAAAAAAGCCATTTACCTCTATTGCTTCTCTTCCTGGCAGCAGCCAGAAAGCCAGCTCTGATCACAGCTAGAGCCAAAACAGACTTAATTTTCCTTTAGGGGAAGAGGGAAGGAGGGAAAAGCAGCTGATTAAATTGTTCCACCAGCTCCAGTCACCTGCAGACAATTCCCTCTGGGTCAGCTGGAGTCCATCAGCCATCAGTGAAAGGCTGCAGGAGCATGGCCAAAATTCTGGTCATTTAATAGTCACCTCAATTCTGATCATTTAATAATGCCCTCCCTGGGAAATGCTGGCTGGAATTTATGGTATTTAAACAAAGTTTTGCTTTCCCTTTGCTGTTTGATCTCTGCCAGCTGGGAAGAGAGAATCTGCCTCCTCAGCCTGGGGTTGTCCTTTGTATATAAATTCATTTAGGATGGAAAAGATCTTTAAATCACTGAGCCCAACTGACCCCTCAGACCCTACAGGGAGCCTGAGTGACCCTGTATTGCCTGACAAACACCCTGTGCTTTAATGCTGACCAGAGTAAAGTGGTGTCCTAATGATCCTACCTTGGAGAGTCCAGGAATGAGGAATATTCACATGGAACAGCTGGATACACTGATGGGTTTTACCTGCACCTTCATCTCCTGGGGCTGCAAGCAGGAAAACTTGTCCCAGCTCCTGCCTGGGGAACAGGATGTTTCCTGCAGCTCTCTGGAGCTCACAGAACTCCCACCTGCCTACCAGGACCTCCTGAACCATCTTCTGTTGAGAGGACAAACCTTCAGTGTGGCATGGGGAAAAATAAGAGTAGAATTCAACCGGTATTCCATCGGTCTTGAACAAAAGACCAAATGCAATGGTGAAAAGAACTGAAGACATACACTGCAGTTATCACATAAAATTAAAAGCTTTTTAGTGTTTAAAATAGCATTTACACATAAGCAGCTATATATTAACTATACAGACACTTGGGTTTTAATACAATATCTACAAAAAAAGAATTCAATTATGCAATAGACATTTAACAGGAACAGTGCAGTCCATGCTAATAAGAGGTCACTCTTTGAGTAGAACCAATTCTAGGATAGGTGATAGTCTGGATTTTCATTATTTAAAATCATGTAACTTTGTTCCTCTACTGTACATAAAATTCTTTACATGTATTTCTAATCACTGATTAGAATTAATAATTTTAAGTCAATCTTATTACAATCCAGTTAAATGCAAACCAAAAACAATTACATCAACTCATGAGCTGTCAAGTCTCAGGAGGGGACTGCCCATTTGAAGAGAACAAAAATAACAGCAAAAGTCAATGTCTGTGCATCATTGCTTGCCATCCAATAAACCTTTGGATAAAGTGTCCAGGGGACTGTTACCTTGGAAAAGGAGATTTATTAACAGGAGGTAAAAGACGACTGCAGTGCTTTTAAGACTATTTGCCAAAAATACTTACTCCTCAGAGTTAATACACTACCCCTACAGACCCTGCCTCCTTTGGGTAGGAGATGTCACCCCAAAGTGTTTCCTCATGGTTTTCCATGATCCCCCAGACAAACCTGCTGTTAAATCTGTTGGCAGGGATGTGTGAGCATTAAGCTCAGTCGAGGGTCTCACTTCCAGAATAAAAATGCCAACCACTTCAGGCTCCTGTTTTGAGGTTGTTTCAATGCCCTGCACAGCAAAGCTCTCACTGGAGCCAGAATCACAGGTCTGAGCCCAGTCACTGCCATGAAATCAGGGATAAATCTGAGCCCCTGGTGAGAGAAACAGATGGGGCTGCAGCGCTCCAGCCTCCAAAATTCCTTCCCCCTGGCACAGCACTTCCCATTGTGAGCAGCTTCACTGGCATCAGTGGCATGTGTTCCTGCAGGGAATGCTGTGCCCGACAGCCCAAACTTGCACAGGCAGGTCCCAAGGCCCCCTTGGTGGAAAGACACATGCACATGCACTGAAAGCCAAGGATGGGATTTGGGAAATCTCCTGTCTTCGTTCACTTCTGAAAATTTGGGTCTAGCAAAGACTCAGGCCTGAGCTCCCACTCACTCAGCCCTCTCCACTGGACACTAAAGGGGGAAATCAGGGGTTTGTTTTACACACAGTGGCCATCACGTATTGCACTGTCCACAGAGGGGATTGACACCCTCCTGCTCTCTCTGGAAACAGCAGGTTCCTCGAGGACCAGCACCAAGCACAGCTGGCAGCACACCCAGAGCCTCCTGGGGATGAAGCTGCTCCAGCCTGAATTCCTCAGCAGACAAATGCTTTCCCACGTTATGGATTTTCAGCCTCATTCCAGAGTGACCCACAAACACACAAGTTTAAAACACAGTCATTTCAACATAGCAGCAAAGACCAGCAAGACACAGAACAGTTTCTGCCAACAGCATAACAACGAGACAAAAAAACCCCAAAACAAAACAAAACCAACCCAGCAGGTGTGTAAACTGCAACTCTTGGAAAGACATAAGGAAATTAAACATGTTTCTTCCACGGGTGAAAGCTCAGCCCCCAGCTTTAATCCCTTTTGGAAATATTAAAATGAGAGTCTTTTCCTCCAGCCCTTTAAGTTCTGCCTTAAGACAGAGCGGGCCAGAAAAATCAATATATATAAGAGACCAGAAAAGTTTAAATTAATTTAAAAGTAGAACCACTAGTGATTGTCAGTAAAGTCACAGACTCCTTAACAGTGTCTCCTGGAGACATAGCAGAATTACACCATTATTTTACCCTGATTTACTTCATTGCTTTAAATGTCAATCTTTCAAAGTAGGTTACCAAGTCAGGTTCAGCATCTTTGCTGTGTAACTGGGAGGAGGAAAGGAAAAGAAAGGTACTGTTGCCCAGCCAAGCTCTGGGCAGTGCCACTCTTCTGGAGAAGCCATCACCCACGTGGCAATCCGTGCCAGCCCAGGGGAGGGATGATGATGATGATGATGATGAAAGCACTGCTTTCAGAAACATTAAGCAGCTTTTCGAGAGGTTTTTGTAGAGAAAACCAGTTTAGGAGCCCAGTAAGGGGGCACCTGATCTGAGGGACACACAGTTTCCCAAATGCCTGGCTCCCTTTTGAAGGAGAGACTGGAGTCTCCAATTAACACAGACATTTGGAATTGTTACTCTGACTTCGACAAAGGGATGTGTTTGCACACAGACCTGGAATAAGGAGAGAAGGGGAAAAAAAATCTGTCAGAATGAAAAACATCCCAAATGGAGAGTGAGAAGAGTCATTTTTCAGGATGACAAATGGCCATGGACCTGTGTGTATACACTGAGAAAGATGTTCTCTTTGACATTCATCCCGGATGTTCACGCTCCCCACAAAGCATGGAACAAACCAAAAAGAAGCTTCTTACCCATGAAATAATGCTTCTATAGAGTCAAGACTGATTTTAAAGCACCTGTCCTGAGACCTGTCAGCAGCAGGGATCTCACAAAAGAGGATTTAACTGAGACATGGCCCCATGGCCAAACGCCACTAAGTGGCTGCAGCTCCCCACGTGTGTCCCATTAAATGAGCCACCGTGACAGAGTGTGGGTGTGCTCTCACCACACCCTCCTTCTGATACCTTAAAAAAGCTTCTTAAGCATCACTGAAGGTTCCTGGACTTACTTTATCGAGTGCTCACAGCCTTAGAGCAAGGAATCCACAGAAATGAAATCCTGGGGAGGTACAACAGTAGCTGCTTCAGTCAAAGCTCCTCAGCAGGAGCTCCAGCGAGGACCTCACGGGGTGTCAGGTGGAAGGATTCATTCCCTGTACCATTCGTTAGCTGTTCTCACAACACCCTCACACCTCTCTGCCCACAGCCAGCCCCTGTCTGTGCTCAGAAATGTTCCCCTGGGTAACACTGCAAGTGGGATACAAGAGATGCTGCTCAGGCATGAAGAACAGAACAACCTGTGATCAAAAGGAAGAGCCATGTCCCAGTGGGAGCCAGGATTTCCCTACAGCTCTGCTGGACTGGGATAAACATCCCCTTCAAAAGGGGAAAAGCTGCAGCTACACTAACAGAATTGCACGGCAGCAGTTGTCCTGTTTCTGTGGAAATAACTTTTCCAACCTGTAAGCAAGTGCACATCCACAAGGAACAGCCACATCTGCCAGCAGGGGTGTCACAGAAATGCCCAGGAAGCGACTGCAGCTACAAAGTCACTGTTGTGGTACTGAGGGAAATAACTTCACAAGTTCTGCACAATGAACACATACAGTAGCAAGACTCCAGCACTCCCTTGGCAGAATAGTCTCTAAAAACAAAACCAAAAGAAAGAAAGATTGATTTATACTGCCTAGTCAGCAGAAGGTAGCCAAAAGTCTGTTTTCCACTTGGTTTGATCCTGCTCCTTTCCAAGCACGTGCTGCCTGTGCACTGGTGGGTGCCACGTCTGCTCAGTGCTATGGATGCATCCAAGAACAGCATTCCAAGGCAGTATCACAGATACCAGCCAATGGTCGTTTTTTTCCTTGGAAGAGAAAAAGCAGGGGAAAATAAAAGTGCTCCTATGCATTATTGGAAATTGAGAAGTCGTGGGAAATAATAGTCCTTGAGTCAGCCAAAAGGATACACCAATTGCATCGAAGCAGGTGCCACAATGACCAAAGCTCATTAAGCTGTGAATATACACCAGCCATTCACAATCCAAAACAAGAGGGAGGGGAAGGAAAAAGGAAGGAGAAAGAAAAGATGCCATCGATTTGCTGATATTTAACAATCCGCGGAGATTTTGGTTGTTGTTGTTCATTTTTGCAGAGGGATTTTCTTTTTCTTTTTTTTTTTTTTTTTGCATTTTTTGTTTCGTTTTCTTTTTTTCTGTAACACACTTTGCACACGGGAAGGTGTGACATGCAAGACCGGCCAAGTCTCTTCCACTGTTCGACAACAAACCTCCCACCCACCCCTCCCCACCAACACAAGAAAAAAAAAAACCCAACCACCTCCCCTTCCCCACGAGCAGAGTCTGAAGGCACTTCCTCTCACATGATGTCTACGAAGAACTCACAAGGGTTGCCCATGGCCTTCTGGAAGGACTGGCGGCTCCCGGTGAGCTCCGGGGGGACCGCGCTCAGTTCGCGCACGGGGGGCCCTCCGGGCGGCCCGCTGGTGCCGTACACTTTGGAGCCCAGCTTGGGGAGGCTGTAGAGCGGGGGCACCCCGGGGGGCCCGTAGGAGTGGTGGCTGTGGTGGCTTCTGTCACTGTGGGAGCCGTGGCTGCGCTGGCTCAGCTGGCTGGAGGGCCGGGGGTCCCGGCGGGCGGTGCTGCCGCCTCCGCTCCGCGCCGTGTGCTCCGACTCGCTGCCGCTGCCCCCCGACTTGCGCTCCTTCTCCCTGCCCACAGCTCTCCTGCTGTTCTCGCTGGTGCTCCGGTTCGAGCCGCTGCTCTTGCTCCCTGCGCCCCACGGAGGGAAGGAGGGGAGGGGGAAGAAGAAGAAGAGGAAAGCAAGGTCATGGTGTTGTCCATGGTGGGGCTCGTGGCCGCGTGCTGGTGGTGGTGGTGGCTCGTGGAGGGGAGCAATGAGGGTCAGTGGGACGAGGCTGACAAGGTGGTGCCATGCACGGGGACACGCAGACACCTCAGAGCTTGCACAGTGAAAGCAGCAGCTAAAATGCGGCTCCCCACTGAAATCCACCCACCCACCAGCAGGAATGGAAGGGCAAGTTGGGTATTTGGGGTCTGACTCAAGCAAATGGGGTTCAGTGTGATTGTAACTGTCTCTGCTTGGCTGCCTTCTACCTTTTCCAAGATAAACTCCTTTGCCTTCCCCGTCATCCTTGGTCTCAATTGGGCACGTTGACACTCAGGGCCACATCCCTGGGGTTCTGCTTCAGTGGGAAGATTCTTTTAAAATCCCCCACTACTGTGTTCTGTTGTTGGAGAATTCTTTCAACAACAGTTATTTGTTGAAGTGTTCTACGATGAGTCAGTAACAAGCAGGATGTTCCCAGGAGAGGCCACTAAATCATCTTGGGAAAACTATTGCCTCTGGAGTGTCAGCTGAGTTGGTGTCACACACAAGCTTCTTTAAACTTCAGAGCTAATTTTATAAAGCAGTTGAAGGTCTTGCTCTGTTCCCATGAGAGACAGGCTAGGATGATGTCAGGACACAGCCCCCAGTTAATTTTTTTAAAAAAACCCAACAAAACAACCCAAGGAACATCTCATTAACTTCCTGCCACCTTAGTGCAAGATGGGCTTCCCAAAAATGATCCCCATGCAGCAGATCAGGGGACCAGCTTTTGAGTGTGAATGAGCCACTGGAAAACCAGACTGATTTGGAGCTCCAGGTGACCATCACCCCCTGCCTGCTCCAGCTGACAGGCTGACCTGGTGTGTGCAGGGGGAAGGTGTGAGCAACAACCCCTGCAGAGTGCCACAGATGGGAAACACACACTACAAACTCCCTGGGCTTTAAGTTCTTAGTGCTCTGAGCCTGGGACTCTGAAGTGGTGTGTGCTGACTGTTAGCATCTAACACTGCAGATAAAAGAGAGAGTTTCTAAGAAACCCAGTTCTAATATTCTATATTTGTGTCCCAGCACTCTCAGCACCTGCCTGAGGCATCTGGCCACCAAGTCTCTTTCAGTAAATGATCAGTGGAAGGGCACTGGCAGTTAAATCCAAGCCCTGGGAGTGACAGCAGACTAATAAATCAGGAGCAGGGACTATTTATTTACTTTTGAAGAGCCTGGTGACAGGGTTTTCCCAGCTGAGCTGACAGTGAGGTACCTGGTGCCACCCCCTCTGAGCTGCTGCAGCACAGTCACACAGGGGCCAGACAGGTTGAGATGCCAATGTCACACTACTGCACTACTGTGCACTGAGACAGGTTGAGTGTCCAAGACAACCAAAAAGAAATCAAAATCAAAAGAAAAAAAAAATACAGCTAAACATTTGGGTCACAAGAGTCTAAATGGTCATGCTGTGAATTCGTTATGGAGGCATTTGAAGCTTACCAATCCCCTAGAGTCAGCCATTCCTCTAGGAATCCTTCAGTCTAATGCTTGCTCAGAACAAAACAAGGGAATAACAGTTACAAACCAAGAAACAACACAGAAGTGTAGTTTCCAAAAGAAGAACAAGGAAAGCAGTGAAACTTTTCAAAATTGGGACCTTTTGTGAGGCCCTCTATAGCCAGTGACACAGCATGGATAAGACACCACTCCTTTCCTATTCCAGCAGCAGAGAGCAAATTCCTACTGCCCAAAGGATCAGCTGCCAAAACCCACCCCTGTGTTCCTTCCAGTGCAATCAGTTCTGAAACACCTGGATACCACTGTGAGCTTCCTCACTGAACTTCTTATTTTGAGAGGTGAGAAGCAACAGAGCTAAAATCTCGTGAGCAAGCTCCTGTTATGAAATTCTTTGTGCAGTTTTGTAAGATCTCACTGGCTGTAGTAAACAGGGATAAGTTACATCCAAGTTACTGGATGTTCACTGTAAAAACACAGAGAATCCTCACCCTTTCTTTACTGGCAGCATTTCTAAAAGCAAAACTCGCTCTGAAAGGGATTTTTAAAAAAGAAACTGAAAAAGAGTATTTGTACAGCCAAAAACATGTGACTTTTGTTTACTAAGGTTAAAAATTACTTACAAAATTATGCTAGGGCAGGAAAGGAGGAGGTCAGGTCTTTAATCCATGCAGCATTCTCTGCTTTGCCCTGTCACATATGACAGAAGAGACTCTCCTCCCTGCGAGCAGTGTTTCAGCCCTGTAGACCTCTGGCTGGCCACCTCCCACTTGCCTCATGCAAGCAAAGAATGGGATTTTCCTTTTGTACTGAGCACTGAAGTGAAAGCCAAGAGCACCTTGGTTCTAATCCCTGTTCCATCAGCGAAGGAATGGCCTCATTTCCAGCAACATCAGCTGGCAATTCCTGACTCAGATAAAGCATGGCTGGCACTTTCCATACAGCTGAAAGCCCACTCCAGCACAGACACAAACACCTCTGATCAAGTGCTCTTGCACAAAACCCATGCAGGGAGCAAACAAAACCACGAGACAGGCACAGACAGAACGAAGGAACTCAAGCAAATGGATTGGGATAATGACAGGTATGGAAATAAAGCCCGGATTAAGCATCCTACCTTCACTTTGCTGGCTGCCTGCACTGCCACTGCCATAGCTAAAGCCTGGGTCTTGGTATGCTGGTGGAAAGCACGGAGGGGGCAGAGGATACTGGTAGGGGTACCCTTGGCCCAGTGGCCAGGGAGCAGCAGGATGTGGGAGTGGAGCGAGGGTGTCCTGATCGGAGGCGCCGCTGGAACCGTTGTTCAGGTTCAGAGCAGCCAGATCTGCAGAGGAGAGAAAGGGTGAAGGAATGGGGATGTGAGAATATCCCTCTTTCACAAACTGGAATCTGAGCCTGACTGACAAGTCTGTGGCATCAGCAGAGAAAAAAATCCTGCTTTCTTGAGTCTCAGTGCAATGCCCTACTGGAGGAGTTCATCCTTCTCCTCCAAGGGCTCTAACTCCCAGCCTAAGAGGAAGCATCAACCACCTGTCACACAACTTCAGACCAACAGCCTGTTCTGAAACACCCACTTGTGAAACCCCACAGAACTCAGAGAATCCCAGAATAGTCAGGGTTGCAAGGGACCTCTGAGGCAGGGTCACCCGGGGCAGGTGACACAGGGATGTGTCCATGTGGGTCTGGAAAGTCTCCAGAGAGGGAGACTCAGAATCACAGAATCAACTTGGTTGGACAAGACCTCTGAGGTCATCGAGTCCAACCTCTGACCCAACACCACCTTGCCAACTCCACCCCCTCCCCTGGCAGCTGGTCCAGTGCTCTGCCACCCCCCATGGAAAGAAGTTCTGCCTCGTGTTGAGGACACCCCTCTGTGCATCCTGGGAGCACAGGGGACACACACACAGAGCCCTGCCCTTTCCAGAGGGGAACTTACTGCCACAGAGGTCTCCAAAGACATAATAGCACTGCTCTGAGAAGGTGATTTTGTTCACAGTGTGCCTGAGGTAGCCGTGTTTTAACATGCTGCTGGCGTATTTTCTCGCCTCCCGCCGGTCTTTGAAGCCTTCTACATGTGTGTAAAGCCAGTCAACCACATCTGCTCCTGAAGTGAGACAGGAAGAGGAGGCACGGGATCGTCTGAGCCAAACTCAGCCACTTGGACACCAAATACACACACAGAGTATTTCATTTACACACGTTGTTCAAGTCTGCCAGGAAAATGACATGGCATTTCCAGACAAGAAGTGATTGGGAGAGTCATCCTCCTCAAGAGGCAGATGTCAGATTCTCAAAACACTTGTGCTCCAATCCCTTCCTCAGCAAAAAGTAACTATGACCTACACTGACTAAATGTTAGCCCAGCTCAGGTCACAGTTGGGGTAATTTTAAAGCTAATTAAGATGTTTTATTAAGGTTGTGTTGCCTGGAACTGGAATTCCAAGGACTGTCTCTCTGCTGAATTTAGGCAGATTGCTAGAGCCACCTGAAAACCTGAGATACAAAACCAGGGATTAAGAACCAGCTCTGTGTGGGCATGAGAAATGTGCAGCAGTTTTGGCTGTCCAGGCTCAAACAAGAGTTATTAATATTAGTTATTTCCTATCACACTTAGAGCTGCTCATAAACACCACGCCGAGGGAATTTAAGAAGTCATAGACAGGAAAAAATATAAAGTTATATAAAGGTAGTTTCTAGAATCTATTTCCATAAAGTCACTGGGTTTTTTTCCCCCTCCCCCAGATAGGATCTGCTTACCTATCACTGCATTGGAGATGGTGATTTTTAACCACATCCTGTCCCGAATTTCAAGGCCTGAGTCTGGCAGCTGCATGACCTTGACAATAGTAGCCATGTCACTCTTCACAGTTAAGGGAGATTCTTCTAATTCTAAAAGGAAGAGAAGTTACAGGCTGCTTTGAAACGAACTCAGCTCCCAGTTTGGATGAAATAAAGACACTGTTTTACCAAGAGGTGCAAAAAAAAGACACAAAGGTTCCCAAATGCACCCTCATCCATGTCATAAATTACAGCATTTGTACCAAATCTTCAGATTTTGTGCTCAGTGCCAGCAATTAGAATGAAAGGCTGAGCCCCCATGTGTCCTGATTTCACAGCCCAGCCCCAGGTCAGAGCTGCACTCTGTGAATCCACACAGAGTGGCAGAAAAGGAAACCCAGGTTGTTCTGTGACCAGCACTTCCCACTTCACTTGGCCATGAACAGCCCTACCCACCCAAGGGACCAGTGCATTGTATGGAGAACTCTGGGGCAAAAGTTTTTTTTGACTTGTTCTTTAACTTTTGGGTTAATTCTCAGAAATAACCCATCTGGCATGGAGGAGGAGGACAGCCCTGTCTCAATCAATATCCTTTTTTTCCTTTTTAAGACTTGGACAACAATTCTCGAGGCTAATTGAAATGAGAAATCTTCCATCATCAGGAGAAAGGCGAGTGGTTTTCCTTCAAAAAAACCCTTCCCAAGATCCCAGTGCTTGAGCCTTACAAGTGAACCAGTCACTCCACCCAGCACCACCTTGCCCTGCATCCTTCTTGTAGGACACTTTTAAAAAGCTCCCAAATCCTCCACAGCCATCACTGCTCCATTCCTGTTTCACACTCCCGGGCACAGCTGGATCCTCAGAGGCTTCACCTCCCCTGATCCATTTTTATATTAAATCAGAACAAGAGGGCTGGGATTGACCCTGATGAACTGAGGTTCCAACTGTGGGAATCCAAAAACTCCTTCTCTGCCACACACAGAGCCAAAGTGTCACCTGATACTGAAGCCCAGAGGGGGAATGTGGGGCCAGGAATGCCCAAGCTGCCTTGTGTTGTGTGCAGAACTCAGTTATCCTGCCCTACAGAACACAACTGCTCCTTGGATACAGCACCCCATCCTCCTTCCTGTCCCATCTTCCAGCCCAGGAAAATTCACATGGAATGTGTGTCTGTGTTTGCAGCCCAGGCCCTTCTCCTGCAGGAATCCAGAAACCCTCCTCCCCTTCCTCCTCCCCTTGTCACCCACCTTTCAAAAGCACAAGGGAACCAATTTTGTCCTTTTCCAGCCACCCAGAATTTTGATAGAAGGTACAGCAAGAGTGAAACAATGAAAACTGAAAATGCTTCTTTGCATACATGCACTGCCAATATGCATGAAAACACCCCAGACCAGCTATGCATGCAGCTTCAATACTTACAGACTTTGAATAAATACTAAAATTTGGCTTTGGCTTTAAGTTAGTTTGGTTAGTGGCAAAAAGCAACATGTTTGCTTGGGGAAAAACAAAACCCAACAAACTAACATTCAAGTAAAGTATGGGGGGAGCAATAAATTGTATTTTCTTGGAGACCTGTAATCTGCATATAAAGGACAACAGTGGCCAAATGGTCACCAGTATTTTCTAAGTTCTGGTTTCTGTAAAAATATAGAAAATTCTAAGAGGCACCTGAAATGCTCCCACTTTGGACAGGACTCAGGGAAGTGGGGGAAGTTCCCCCAGGTGCTTTTGGTGCTGCTGCTCTGCTCGGGGCAGGTCCCAGGGCTGGGCTGAGGGAAGGGACTTAAGCAGAAGGTCACAATAAAGGTCAGGGGTGCTCCCCATTTTCTTGCACTCCAGAGAGGAGATCTTATAAGTCACTGGCACAGAAATGAGAAGCTGTCTCCAGAAATGTGGTTCTGCTCCCAAATACCTTTATTTTCAGAGCATGATTGAGGGGGTGGCTGTTCCCCACTTCCCAATCACAGCACCATAATCAAGGCACAGAACACAGGGATCAAGAGGAATGCTGAGACAAACTCTTGTTTGACAGCAACCAGCAGATACATCTGATTCCAGCAACCTGCAGGACCTCTAAGGCTGGAAACACATCTCAGGATAAAGCAGCCACCAGGGAAGGGGGTCACTTGCTTTCTCCTGCAGATGTATTTCCCCTCAGTGGTGCTGCCTGATATCTAAAGAGGTGCTGAGCTACCACACCTTCCCTTTCAATTCCAAGGTGAGGTGTAATTCCAGGAAATAGGAACTTAAAAGATCTAAGAGATTTTATAACAAAAACCACATTGGTCTTTAAAACCTTTCAGGTGTTGTTTTGTGTAAAAGAAAGGAAGACTTAACGCTCCCTAAACAAGTATTTCCAAGATAAGGCACCGTAACAGTCTCTTGGTTATGTGGATAGGACTAATTTAGAGACTGCCATGGGAAAAAAATGAGGCAAGAAGGTTGAGCTCTCACTATAATTTCATGTGGGACATTAAACTTGGTTTTTCCTTGTTCAATAAATTCTAGAAGTATCAAAAAAGTATAAAAGAAGGCCATGGGAACATCAGGGGATGGCTTCCTAGAAGATTTCCTAAATGGCACACTCACATTACTAACCAATGACACCTACCTGAAGGAAACTATTTAAATCTATTAAAAAACCAGTCAAATGCAAGGAGGGAGCTCCCACATCCCCCCGAGGGGTAAATCTGGAAGCCTGACCTGTGCCTTTAAAATAGGGACATTCAAAAGGGACCAGAACCTTCTTCTTCCCAAGAGTGGCCCCCTGGCCAAACACCTCTGTGTCAACCTTCAGGAACAAAGTTTTCCTGCTCCCCATGGGGAATCCCAAGTGTAAGAAAAGGCATTCAAGGGCTGCGTGCTGGCTGCCGCTCTCATCGTGCTCCGGGCTGGGGTTGGGGCACAGCTGGGCACAGCTGGGGCACAGCTGGGCACCCCCCTGCCCTGGGCTGGCCGCAGGGTGACTTACTTTCCGACTCGGGAATTGAGCTTGTTAGTGAGGAGCTGGTAGATGTGGTGATGCTCATGGAGGGGCTCATACCGTAACGGGGGTACGCTCCCGTCATGGCTGTGGTATGAGAGATCCAGGCCGCGGGGTCGATGGGCCGCACCGGCTCAGCTGCACGACAAGGGGAGGGGAGACACACCCAGGTCAGCACACACTGCAGGCACAGGGCCCTTGCACCGGGCTCAGGCTGCTTCCCCTAAGGAGTCCATGCTCCCATGCTCTGCCCGAGGCTGGGGCAGTCACTTCAAAGGATAATGGTATGCTTGTCTTCAGACTGGGAATAAACCAGGCTCAGCATCATAAACTCAGCCCTGACTGGGAACAAACTGGGCTCACCACGGTAAGCACAGCCTTTACTGAGAACAAACTGGGCTGGCTCACCATGACAAGCACAGCCCTTACTGGGAAAAAACTGGGCTCATCATCACAAGCACAGCCCACACCAGCAGGAGGCAGTTGTGTTTGTCACACGAGCACAGAGCTTTTAGCCACAAGTTGTAAAATGTTTTAAAATGAGATCATTTTCTACTGCATTCATTTCAAAGGATAATGCCATCCTCATCTTCAGACTGGGAACAAACTGGGCTCACCATGACAAGCACAGCCCTGACTGGGAACAAACTGGGCTCATCATCACAAGCACAGCCCTCACCAGCAGGAGGCAGCTGTGTTTGTCACATGAGCACAGAGCTTTTATTGCTACTGAAAGGTTTATTAAGACATAAGCTGTAAAACGAGATTAAGACATAAGCTGTAAAACAAGATAATTTCAAGATTATTTATGTCTATGAATATATTTGTCAATATTACATTAATGGTTTATTGTATACATTATATATTAATATGTATTTCAATATTAATTATGTGTATCTCTGTTGTTTGCCTCAAACTTCAGAGATACTAAGTTTAAATTCAAAGAAGTGTACATGTGACAAAATGAGGCTTTCTAACACTTCTGTATGGTTATCCTCCAAACTTCCTATCAATTGTAATGTTAAGATCACACGAGGATTTACCCTCCAAAAGGTTCAGAGCTTGGTCCAAAGCCATGTGAATCAAAATAAAAACTCCCAGGCATTCAGTGGGCACTGGAGTCTCAGAAAGGGACTTAAACCCCTGCCTCCCAAAATAAAAGCAAACATTACAACCAAATCTTAAAGAACTGAACTTGCAGGGAATGGAAATTTTCTGGATGGCAAAATAGTGCAAATATTGCAGACCCTGAGGGCTCCCCAGGAAGCCAGCAAAGAGCCCAAATGGGTACTCACCCCTGGGGATGGTGAAATAACTCCTGGGAGTGGGGTCCCAGCATTTGGCTACTGTTAGGCTGATAGGTCTAGGAAGAAAGAAAGAACAGACTCTTAACCTTCCTGCAGAGTTGGAACTGCTACAAGAACTACTTGAAACAAACTTATTCCTGTCCAAGAGTTGTCAAGCACATTCTGAGAATGTTTTTGAGATGCACGTTGAAATATTTTCCATATGAACCAGCATCAGGATGTTTCTGGTTCAGCACAGATGATGAGCACTAGTGGGGAAATCTGCTGGATGATCAGCTCTTGAGATAATAAAATGCTCAGCACACAAACAAATAGTGCTGCTGAAACCAGGCAACTCCTCATTTGTGTTGGTTTTGGCTGGGACACTGAAACCAGTCTCACCTAGTCATCACCACACTGACAAGTTCAGAGCTGGGATCAGTCCTGCTGGTTCTTAATAGAGATGAAAAAGCTGATTTCCCTGAGGTTTGTCCCACTCCAGTACCTGCCCATGGAGGGCAAACAGCAAGAGGCTTTGCAATATGCTCACCCTGGTTTGGAGACTATTTCCCGTAGAACCCGAACTGCATCGTCATTGCTCATGTTCTCAAAATTGACATCATTCACCTGCAACGGTGCAGAAAGCAGAGCTCAGGCTTTGGCACAGCAAAGTTAAAGCCATTGCAATTATTTGTTTCTCCATTTATTTGCCTTGTAACTGTTTCTATTCCTTTGATCAGCTGCAGAAATGCTGTTTCTCAGAGCACGTCTCACAAAGAATTACAGAGAACAGTCTTTGTGCCACATTTCTCTGAGTCTGAGTGAATTCTCTCAACTGCTCACTGGAAGCCCAGGGGCCTGGTGGGATGCCTGAGCTGGGCCAGCCCTGCAGAAGGCAGCAGCAGGTTTTTTGGGCTGTTTTAGGGCATGGACCTACCTGCAGAAGCATGTCCCCTGGCTCGATCCGGCCGTCCGCAGCCACCGCCCCTCCTTTCATGATGGAGCCGATGTAGATGCCACCATCACCCCGGTCATTGCTCTGCCCTACAATGCTGATTCCCAGGAAATTGTACTTTTCTAAATGCACAGAGAGGGAGGGTTGAGGAGGGACAAAAGCAATGGTAACAAAGAGTTAACACCAGGCTGCCTCAGCTTCGAAAACTCAGCTCTCTCTCAACACCCGAGCTGGGCCAGGTTTGACTCACAGTGACCCCAGGTTGCCCTAATGGCCAGTGCCTGCCTGGCCCCCTCAGGGAAACACTGCTAAAGACACTGGTTTTTCATCCAGAACAACGAAAAGTGACATTCCAATAAACCAGCAAGAGACACAACACTGCAAAGACACGTCCACAGCTCGAAATCAGGCCCCCAGTCAGCACTGAGCAATGTTGGTGCCACACACCAGAGTGGCAGGAAGGGTTTGGTGATACTGAAAGTGCTCAGTCAATTGGCAGCCCTGCACCTTTCTGTCTGGTTAAACAGTGAAACCCCTGAGCAGCAGAAACACAAACCTCCAGTGCCCTTCCACCCCTGCTCCTGACAATGTCTGACCCATTACCATTCCTTATCCTGGAGTTCCAGCCCTTTCCCTGCAAAGAACACTGATCTGCTTGTGCAAATGGCTGAGAACTATCCAGGCCTGGACCAGGAATCCAGGCACAGCCAACACAGCAGCAACTCTCAGCTGCCACTCCCTTTAGCCCACCTGGCATCCTTTCAAACCCAGGAGCCTTCTCCTGGCTCCAAAGGCTCCCCCACCATACCCAAACACATCTGTATCACTTGAAATTCATCATAATAAGCATGGCTTATCCTCTTACCCATGTTGAGTGTGACAGTGATGATGTTTAGGGACATGGTGGAATCAGTGATGCTGCTGAACGAAGACGACTGCAAAATACAACAGAGAATTCTTGAGGTTTTAAAGGGCTCAGAGTAAGACAATCAAAAGAACTACTGAGGATTAACTCATCAGGATTTGATTAAAAGGTTTTCATTTGGAAGGCATCCAGAAGCTACTGTGGCCTCCACAAAATTATTCTTCATTTAGGATCTGTAAGGGAAAGAAATCTCAACACAGTCTGCATTTTCCCCAAAGATTTGTTCACCAAACACAGAGCATGGTCCTATTTTGAGGTTTCTTAGCTGAACTTCACCTTAAATCATTTCTGCTTCCTGGCTGTGACTGACAGGCAAACATTTAAACCCTGAAGTGCCCAGTGCAGTGTGAATTATTGCATCCACAGCTCCTCCCTGAAGAGAGGAGTGAACAACATGATCTGTCAGAAGTGAGAGGACAGATGCTCCCCTGCCTCCAAAATTAAATACAGACATCCTTCTCAGAGGGGATCTCAAACACTACCCCACTTCTTGTGGTAAAATACATGTGAGTTTATTCTTTAAAGTGTGAAGACTGATACTTATGGGGAACAGAACAGTTACTTCCATGGCTTGTCATTTGGGTCACCCTCATCCTGCTGCCATAGGACTGGCACAGAAAAGGGCAACAGAAAAGAGTTGAGATTTCCTGTAAATTCAGATTTCTCCTCCCAGCAGAATGCAGGTCTCGGTGATTTATACACCAGGAATCTGACACCCATTCCCACATCAGCAAATAGGATAATGGACCTTCTTCTGCAGAGACTGGTCTTGGAAAAGACAAGAAATTGGATCACTGAACAGAAAAAGGAAGAAAGGGACAGGAGAAAAACTTGACTTTGATGCTGCAGAACCTTAAATGCAGAGATTTAAGTCCAGGGATCCTTCCCAAAGAATTCAACAGGCACAGACCTGTTCTGGATCCCTTCCTAAGTCAGGAGCTACACTCAGAAATCACAGACCACCTCTGGAAGAGGATGGTGCCAACCTTACCCTGTCGATCTGCCGCATCCTTTGTTTCCTCCGCCGGCGTTTGTGCTTCCGGATGAGGCGGGAGGACGTGCTCTGCTCCGTGGAGCTACTCAACCTGGGGGAGAGGACAGCAAGGTGTCACCCCTGGGGACCTCAGCCACTTGCATTGCCCTGCCAGGGAAAGGCTGATTCCCACCAAGGCAGGAGAGAGGAAATCCTGCTGACACCATCAGCCAGCGCCCGACAGCACGGAGAGGGATCCAGCTAAAGCCGAGCAGGGATTAGAGGAGAATTTACTGGTTTCCTTTCTTTTGGGAGCAAGTCTGAGTGCAACTCTTAATGCCAATTTTTGTGAGTCTGGCCTTGGTGCTGTATTTTCTTCCACTGTTAACAGGAACCCAAGGCTGAGGCTTGAATTCAATGAAATAAAATAGCAAGTGGTAATAGCTACTACCAAATAGTGACAGAGGAACATGATTTACCTTCACATATTCTGTTAGTTTTATTTTGTGGTGGGTTTTTTATGGGCTCTTCAAACTTGTGGAACCTCCACGTGCCACATCTACACAGAAAGCCTTAAGATCCCCCTAAGAGTTCCAAGTTTTAATCACTCTCATTCTGCAGAGAGCAGAATGAGAACACAGAGAGACATAAATGGATTTGCCCGAATTAACTTCAGGAGCCTGGAACAAAGCCTGGATTTCTCAGATACCACTACAGCACCACAGAGACACCTCTCCCCTATTTATTATGTTAAGAATGGCAAAGAAGAAAGAAGACAAAGTAATATTCCATCCTTAACCAAGATTTACAGATCCAACCCTGTACAATACAAGTAACTCGACTGGCACTGTCACTGCCAGGCTTTCCCCCCCTGCAATTTCCATGTCCCTGCCTTCAAAATTCCAGTCACATGCAGGGGTGTGAGGACACCTCAAGCCAAACTGGATGCCAGGAGTTTGGTGTCAGGAGACCATGGGAAACCCACCTTGCACGAGCGAGGGGTGTTTGCACCGAGGACACCGAGCTGGGTGTTAGAGATGCTGGACCTGCTCCCAGGGTGTGAATCTCCTGACATTCCCTTTGAGTTCCCAAAACTATTCCAGGCATGTTAACCTCACACACTCCTTTTTTTTCCCCTCCCAGCAGGGCGAATTAAAGAGCCAAGAGGTGGGATTTTTCAGAAGAGATCACAAGTTGGATAATTCTCGGTTTGTGGAAACGGCTCAAAGCACCTGGGTTTGTGAGGCTTTGCCTTTGCAAGAGCAGAAATACCGAGGTCTCCGATCCAGAGCTCCCAAAACTGGCCTTGTCCAACACTCACCACCTTTTCTGAAAGCACCAGCAAAGACTGACACAGAAACCTCCCTGTATATTTGACTCCCAATATTCTCTCCCTTCCCTAATTCCTCTCCAAGTTCATTCTCCTCCCCTCCTCTCCCAGAATATCTCATCAGTGGGATTCAGCCAAAACTTTCCAACACACAATAATTTACAAGAATTTGAGCAAAGGCTCACAGTGAACCTGCTCTCAGAGACAAGAATTTTCTTTTAAATTAAGCAGTTTCTTGGCAACTCTTTGAACTTCTTTTACCAGATGATAATACGTGCAAAGTGAGGTTCTTCTTTTCGTGATATGTTTTTTATTCTACTCAGAGTGGGAAAATGGGATTCATCTCCTTAGAAAAGCCCCAGTTCAGGTTTAGT
This sequence comes from Dendrocincla tyrannina, assembly GCA_035047865.1. Classification (NCBI taxonomy): domain Eukaryota; kingdom Metazoa; phylum Chordata; class Aves; order Passeriformes; family Dendrocolaptidae; genus Dendrocincla; species Dendrocincla tyrannina. Next base: position 5,607,312 of record JAWWMP010000057.1, on the reverse strand, counting down.
TCAAGACAGACAATATTTTAGGGAAATAACTACAGGAGGTAGAACAGCCTCTACATCAGTTGCACAAAATTGATGATCAGAAGGCACTGCAGAAATATATTCACATCTACTTTCATCATCTCTTCTTGTAATTTCTATTAAATCCATAGCCTTAAAGCATCCTTGCTGAATCTTTCATGTTTTAGGAGTATCTGGATGCCAAACAACAGCTCAAACCTATTCTAATGAGCAATAATATTTTGCTCTCTGAAGTACCACCCGAAATATGGAGTAAAAGTTATTATTGCAATTTGATGAGCAAGACAAGATGGTGTATTTGAGCTTTAGAGACAAATCAAGTGCAAAGATGAAAAACAACTCTGGAATCATCACTACCAATGAATTTCCTGTACTGGCTACTGCCCAAAATCCTGACTGCACTTCCAACACAAAGGCAAATAAATCCCACAGCAGACATTTTTTTAAATTATAGTAATAATAACAATAATTTGACCAAACTACATCCCCCAAAGGAAGGGGAAAAGTTAACATTTGTTAAAGAAAGCTTATCCATATAGTTTAAAAAAGAAATAATCCTAATTCTAATAATAATAACAATAATTTGACCAATCTACATCCCCCAAAGGAAGGGGGAAAGTTAACATTTGTTAAAGAACGCTTATCCATATAGTTTTAAAGAACTAATGTTAATTCTAATAATAATAATTTGACCAATCTATACGCCCCCCAAAGAAAGGGGAAAGTTAATGTTTGCTAAAGAAAGCTTATCCAGATAGTTTAAAAAAGAACTAATGCCAATTTCTTAAATCAGACATCAACATAATCAATTTTTAGCAGTGAATTATTTTAGTTACATTGAACTGAGAATACCAATTGCAAGTTGCTGACAATAATCCTACAGATGTCATATCTCTTAGACCTCTATTTGCTTAACAGAAGACAGAAAGACTTTCTCTGTAAAGTTCACTCTGTCACCCTGTACTCAAAATCCTGCCTGCAAACAACACGAACATTCAATTAGATCACCCTTTGAAAAGAAATAAATTATTGTGCTCACACTGCCACTCTGTACTGCCTTCTGTAATATCTGTGAACGAGACAATTCACCAAAATAAAACATTTAACTCAATGCAACAGGTTTTCCTTGGGCTGGGAATTGCCCAACTCTGCTGCACCGCTCCAAGTTAAAAATAACCCAGTGCCAAACACACGCCGGGGAAAGCATCCTTAACCTCCAGCCTCTCCCACGCCAGGGATCCCCTTCCCATCTGATTTCTTCTCTCGGTGGCCTCCTCCCTGCACAATCTCCCCCCCCAAAGCAGGATCTGGGAGCAGAGTCCCTGACTGTTACTCACCAGACTTCCCCCCTTCGTCCCCAGGCTGTCCCCAGCAGCTCGGGAGCATTCTCAGCTCGCTGTTTGCCTCTGAAGCAAAACTTCTCCCTGCCAGCACAATCTCTCATCTGCCTGAGAACCCCATCCCTGGAACACAACAGCATACCTCGGAGCATTCCATGGAGTGGTTCTTCCTGTCTAGCTGGCCTGGCAGCTGCTCCCTGTGCCAAAAGTTCCTGCCCCAGCCTCGAGAGGGAACAGCCTGAGCAGCAGCTTCGAAGAATCTCTTTCTTCTCGGGTCAGACGCAGGAAGTTTGGCTTTATTAACACAGAAACCCCAAGCTGGGGCTGCTCTGATGTGCCTCGGTGGCCACTCTGCCTGGGCTAATCCTGCCCTGCTGCATTGCTTGCTGCCATGGAAATGATGAATTTATTTACAAGAACCCAAAATCAGCAGGGTTGTTGTTGTTTTTGTGGGCTTTGTTTTTAAGGGAGGGGAGGAGGGTTAGAAGCCCTTGAGGCCTTAGGAAGGCTCGGGGTGCGTTCAGGTTAACTGCTGATCTTGCCAATCCTTTATGCACAGGAACATCCAGGTGAAGCACAAAATATCCAGAAGGGTAATTTTTTGTATCTTCAGGTGTTGGCAACTCCATCTCAGAGTCATGGAATGGTTTGGGTTGGAAAGGACCTTAAAGATCACCTCATTCCACCCCCACTTCCACGGGCAGGAGCACCTTCTACTTCACTGTAATTGCAAAATAAGTTCTTGAAATTAATTCAGGATCAAATCTTCAATGTTCACTTAGTTGCCCCTTCAGCCCTTTGGAAACACATGGCCTTTGAGCAGAATTTGGAGGAACTGCTGTTCTTCAGCAGGTCTTTAAGCCCTGACCAGCTCCAAGACCGGACAGATCCACCAAGTGCAATAAGCTGATCATGTCTGTCAACAGATCAAGTGGTTCTGTATCTCCAGAAGCTGCTCTTTGCTGTTTCCATTCCACTCAGAAGTTAAGAATATCACACTGCACCTTATTTGTTTTAGGCTGCAGACCTCTAGGAACCACCAGAGCTCAACAATCTTTTTCTCTGACAATTCACAGCAATCTGTAATGGGTTTTCAGAGCTCCCTGGGATGAACAACAGATATTGTTCAGAGAATGTTGCCAGGAAAGAGAAGGATATTTGTTTTGATTAATTTTTCATTCTTAAAAATAAGTATTTTAAATCCAAGAAATTTTTTGGCTTATAAACCTTCTGTGGAACAACAGAAATATCTTTAGAGGTTTACAAGGCTGTCGTGAAAGGGAGGGGTATTTTGCAAGAAGCAAGGAATAATTCACACTCTCTTTGCCCAAAAATAAAGAAATAAAGAAGAAGCCATAAATCCATGGCAAGCCAGCCTGCCTTTGCAATAGCATTCACTTTTATGAATTCCTGTACTGCTCCCAGGTCTCAGACTATGCAATTACCCAGGAATTCCTTTATAATTCAGCTCTAGTGAAGTGCACACTTATTAGAAACCTATGCAAAGGTATTTTATTATAATATTCACACCATTACTTTATAAATAGGTAGGCAGTTGCACAGTGCTTTGATCTTAAAATGTGACCATTCTTGCTATTGAAAGGACAGGAACAGAAATCTTCTCTTTCTTGAAGCAGTGACTGCAGAGACATTGGAGAGTGACCCAATAACTGAGCTTGATTCTTAGAGCAGAGATTGCACACAACGTGATGTTATTGATGAATTATCAATGCTCAGACCACATGGAACAGTGGGAAAAGAAATTAAAGGAAAATTTAAAGAAAAGGTGGAGGGGGGAAAGGCAGCAGTCAGCATGTTCCAGAAAAGCCCAGAAACACAGTGGGGTGCCTGGAAAGAGATGCAAGGAGCACAGAATCACAGAATCAGCTGGGTTGGAAAAGACCTCTGAGACCATTAAATCCAGCCTTTGACCCAACACCACCTGGTCAGCCAGACCAGGGCACTGAGTGCCACATCCAGTCTCAAACCCCTCCAGGGATGGTGACTCCAGCACCTCCCTGGGCAGCCCATTCCAATTGCCAAACCCTCTCTCTGCAAAGAACTTCTCCCCAATGTCCAACCTAAACCTCCCTTGGCACAGCTTAGGACTGTGCCCTCTGGAGCAGAGCCCGACCCACACCTGGCTACAACCTCCTGTCAGGGAGTTGTGGAGAGTGAGAAGGTCCCCCCTGAGCCCCCTGGTCCCCCCCACCAGCTCCTTCAGCTGCTCCTCACAGGAATTGTTCTCCAGACCCTTCACCAGCCTCGTTCCCCTTCTCTGGACCTGCTCCAGCACCTCAATGTCCTTCCTAAACTAAGGGGCCACAGCACTGGAGGAGTCCAGGGGCAGCACCACCTCCGGGCTCCTGGTGGCCACGCTATCCCTGATGCAGGCCAGGCTGCTCCTCCCAGCTCAGCCCCCGTGGCAATGCCCCACCTGCTCGTGTTGTCGTCGTCCTCGGAGTCGATGAAGCTGCTGGACTCCAGCTCGCTGCTCATCATGGTGGAGGAGCTGTCGTAGCCAGGGGGGTGCTCCCGGTGCCTGTCCAGCTTTGGGTGCCCATTGATCCGAGGGGCTGCCAACAAACACAGGGGGAGTGTTATTAGGGAGAGGGGAAGGGCACTGGGGGTTCTGCAGAGGGATCCTCGTGCCAAAACCAAGCTCTTTGCAGAGCCTGAGGCCACTCGACAGCTGGAAAACCCACTGGCCTGCCTGCCTCGTATTTTCCCTGGCTTTTCCACATCTCTGTGGCTCAGTTTATGATCAAGCCACAGCTGGATTGAGGCAGAAGCAGGAGGAATGAACAAGGTACCAGACAGCAGTGAGAAAGACCATGAGAAGCTGATGTCAAGAGGAAGGTACAGATGAAGGCCCTGGGAAAGCAGCAGTAACACACTGAGTGTGGTAGGACAGTCCCAGCAGCACAGAAAACCTCAAACAACAATCCTGATTTCTGGATATTCCAGAACAACCTGATTTATACACTAGATGAGAAGAGCTCACTGTACCACTAATGGTTCCTATTTGTATTTTTTCCCTTTCCTTTGTCCAGCTGTATCTTCTCTGTTATAAACAGAAAAAAAAGGCTTCAACTTCATATTTCCTGCCTAAATTAGATATTCTGTTACAGAAAAGCTCCCATGCACTGCCCCAGTAGCTAAAAATGACAGTCATTTAAACTTCAGTTTTAACTCTATTTTATACACTCCACACAGCACCAGGTAGTCTGGAACTCACAGGAAAGGTTTCCTGTGTAATTAAGGTGTGCATTTAAATACATAAAGGTTTCCCTAATGTCTCTATCCAAATAAAATTCCCTTTCCCAAGTTTTTCTAATATTAGCCAGCATCATTTTGGGGGCGGGGAGGTCAGGAAACATCATTAGAATTGAGTGAGTACTTTCACAAGCCATGATTATAAGTTTATTCATGAAACACTGCCAAGTGTATCCAAGTTTTAAGTTCCAACAGGAATCATTCCCTGCTCTGGTTCAATGCCTGTCCCACTAATGACCAGGGACTTTCTGCCCTGCTGATCCCCTGCCCCTGTTCCTTCCTTCACTGGGACCATCTGACAAAAGCCTTCCAGTGCCTCACAGAGATGACAAAAAAACACAGCCTGGGAGGGTAAGATTTGTCCTCCTTGACTTTTATCAACAGAGCAGGCCCTGCCTGAGGGACAGAAGCACATCAAAGACCAAATCAAAGAAGCCTCGAAAGCAGAAAGAGAAGAGCAGCATCTGCTCCAGGAAAGTGTAAGGAGGGCTCTGTGATACTGCAGAGAACAAGGCTGTCTCAGGAGAAGTCACAGCCAAGCTCCCAGTTAAGAGGGAAAGCAACAGCTCTTCCAATCCCCCCAATGCAGAAAGTTTTTACCATTTATTAACAGAAATATGTTATCACTTTCTCAAAGAAGACTTGTACCCCAAGTGCAGGGCTCAGTCCCTGCTACCTACATAGAGAAGAGTCATGAGATTGTCCACTCCATGCTCTATCCCTGTATCCTGCTTTGCCTTCTGTTTGAAGTTCTTTGGAAGCCTCAAACAGCCTCTAATCCCTCCACCAAAGACAGGCTTCAAGTTCCCATGGCAATTGTTTTCTAGTTCCAGCCCTCCTTCAGATCCCTTGGCACACTCTTGTGATAAAAAATAGATTGCAGCACCGAATGGAAATGTGCAACAGCTCGTCTTCCCAAACATTTGGGATCTCCAGCCTGCCCACATGAAGAGCTTCTCAAGGCACAGGCCATTATCTGGCATTTTTCAGCTGGCTGCACAACAGCTCAGTTCACTCCACAGCAAACTGGGTGTTGAAACACCAGTGTCGACACTTGACATCTGCAGACTTGTCAGAAACCGAGCAGGAGCCATAAAACATCCTTCCACGCCAAAGAGAACTTGTCCCTTAATTACCTCCCTAATTAGAGCTTCCACAGGCCCCTTTCCCACTCCTCCTCAGCAAACTGCCATGGGAGCTTTGTTCTTCCCAGCCAGGGGTCCCCAGGACATGTGCCAGGCAGACCTCCCACGTCTCTAATTAAGATCCTCACTCTGCTTTCACTTGATAGGACTCTTGTCAACTTCCCAAAGCAACAGGGGCTCGAAGGCAGAAAGCAGAGCTCTGACAGGCTGATTTCAGTTTTCCTCAAGATTTTATTAGGTTGCACCTGCAATGTCACACACCTCCAAAGGTACATGGATGAAGAGAAGAGTTTTATCGGGTTCCTCAGGCCAACACATCCTCTTGGTGGGTATCAGTTTGAAATCAGAGAATACACAAGCACAGGAGAGGACACAAATATTCATTAACTCTGCACTTAGGAGCATAATTTATGGGAAATGGGTGCAAGGGCTTACAAACGCCCCAGCCTGTGGGGATTGAGTGAATCCCTGTTCTAGCAAGGATTCCCTGCACCGGGAATTCTGTTTTGCAGCCTCTCTGCTGCAAAAGCCTTTTGCATTTTCCGTGGGCAGAGGGGTGAAAGGGCTGTCAGAGGAGCAGGTGTGTCCCACACCTTGCAGCTGGCCATCAATACTTATCATGGCCCCTGCCTGTATGGCTGTAATTGCCCGGTAGCAAGTCAGCAGAAACAGCTTTTCTGTGATGAGTAATCCTGCAACAATGAAGGAAAACATCCAGGCTGGTTGAGTGAACAACCCACCCATGACACCACACTGTTAATTATCACCTGGTTAACCTGCCATCACCAGACTCCAAACCAACCCTGAGTGCCTCTGTAAGAACCCTGGTGCAGTCCAAGCCCAGACTGCCCGACTGAAAGCCAGCAAAGGTTTTCAGTAAAATTAGGAAACCGTTTTTGCAAATTAAAATGGAAAGTAGGAAAAAATCTTCATTTTGCTTCCCTTCCCTGCCCTGGGGTTTTCCCAGGTCAGAACAAGAACCTCTCCATTCCACAGTAATCCAGGGTGAATGGACTCAGCCTCCTTGACCCGTAGAGGTTTTAGCTTGATGTGTCTACATTTCTCCAGCTCCCAAAAGGCTCATTAGCACCACTTCTCACTTCACCTGCTTGAAATGAAGGCTGCCCATGTTTTCCTGTCCAACAAGCACTCCTCTCCCTTTGCAGAGTACCCAGGGAAGTCCGCCCTGCCAGGGCAGGTATTTCTTTGTCCTTCCCTTTCCAGCACCAATGAGCTCCAACAGCTCCAAGCACTCGGGGCTGAGGTTGTGGTGCAGCTGGGGGAGCTGGCAGTGCTGGACCTGTGTCTCTGAAACAACACAAACCTCTGAGTAATGCAGGGCTCCAAGGAGATCCCTCATCCTGCCCCTCCAAAACCACCAGAGCTGTAATTTTGGTATTATTCAAACGAGTCTCTACAGGACCAGATCAAACACTCTCACTGTATTTTCTCCTTTCTGCAGGGAGAGGAGGATTTGCCCCTGTTTCATAATGACAGTGAGCTCTGCTGGCCCAGGAACCGCTGGGATCCAGGTGCCACACCCTGCTGCCCTTTCCCCATCCTTATCCCCCTTTCCCCCACTTCATATCAAACTGTGCTCCAGACAAAAGACATGAAGCCCCAAGAAAAGAATAACTCTGCTAATGTGCGACCTCAGTTAGGAAAAGGCCTTCAAATCCTTTCCAGGACTGGGGTATTTCATTGCTTTTAGTATTTTTAAGGGGAAATTCAGGACATGATGCTGCACTGTGGATTTCAGAGATGCTTTCCACTGAAAACAACACACGGGTGTTGTTATTGTTAAATAAAATATTGTTATGGCCACAGAAACACTATGGACATTAAAGAATATGTTTTGATGATAGAGCAGTTACTATTGTTTTATGCATGTTACCAAAACTCACCTGTTTCAGGTAGAAGGCCTAAATTGTTTGAAAAACAGGTAATGTTTGCATTACTGAGTGACAGGTTCTAGCCTGGGCTTCGACAGGAGAAGGAGGAAATTTTACCCCATTTTTTTCTAAAGAAATTTCTTTCTAACTGGTTTCAGACCCCTCAGAGACAGAAAGTCCTGTGCTCAATATGAGCAACCCAGACTGTGGTCCCACACCATCCAACACCAGCTCTCATGCCATGAATATCCACAGCAAAACATGCACTGGCACTAATGGAATGTTTGAAACAATTCACCTTTTAACATCCTTCCTGTAACATGCTTTTAAACACACCACCACTGGGAAATTGTGCCTCTTTCCGTGACTTCCCAAAGGAATCTGCAGCCAGGATCATGCACAGGCATCTCTCTGCTCCCCCCACTGAGGAATCTTCATTCCCTCTGAATCAGTGACATGTTGGAAGGGTTAAATGAACAGAAAGACACCTGTTTCTGGCTCACAATATGTATGGGACTTCTGGGTTTCTAACTGGAGGCAACTCCTTCAGTGGGTGGAGCTGTGAATAAAGACTATGATGGCATCTCCTGGGCCCAAGGATTCCGAATTCTGGACCATTTTAAATTCAATGGGTGGCACCTATTAATTCTTAATTAAACCTGGAAATTCTTGTCTGGCAACGAATGAAAAAGCCAAGCTTACTTTGATGTACAGGCTAGAGGCAGGAGATGAAGTTCTGCAGTTTATTTGTGTACTCTGGGTATATTTAGATATAAAAAAAGACCTCCAGAGCCAAAGCTGTATCAGCATAAAATACCAGGGCTGACCTAAGCCTTGAGAAATGAAGAGTTAGTCCTCTCCAAGCTACTCATCCTCTAATGCTACAGAAAGTTCTGTATGTTGTCCAAAATAATCTCTCTGCCACTCTACTGAAGGTTGTCCAGACCTCTTAGGAAAGGCTGAGCTTCAAAGAGTTTCAAAGCAATTATCAAATTATTCCATTAAAATAATCCCAGTCCCTGAAAGCACACAGGAATGCAGACACAAGTCTCTTCTGCACTGCTCAAAGCAGTTGTTGCTCTGAAAGACTGTCAGGAAAATTGTTCTTTCTGAATGAAAAAAGAGGGGGAATGAGCCAGGACTCACCATCCTCGTGCCCTTCCCTGTTCCTGCGCCGGTGCCTGTCCCGCCGGTGGCTGATGACTGACTCTGTTCCCGTGTCATTGTCCAGGCCATCCCTGCTGCTGGCAGCATTGGGGCTGTCAGAGAACAAAGAGGAAGACACACCACAGTCAACTCTGTTTTTTTAATGTTCCACTGAAACGGCTGCAGTCCTTGGGTTAGAAGGCAGGCAACTGTTCTGCAGCTGAGCACTACACAGCCCCGACTGTTCTGCTCGCCCCAAAACCACCCTAGAGGGGAAAGTCAATTCAACACCCATGCCCTGAGACACACAGGACTATCTGCACATCATCATCACGGCATTGGAAAAGCTGTTGCATGCCAATTCCATAGGAAAGAAAGGCTACTGATGGGCCAAGGGAAGGGATTGCTCTGGCATGTGCTGAGATGACACCAAAGGGCAGAAGGTACAGCTCACTGGCCACTTTTAATACACAGCACTGACCTTGAAGGCTGCAGTACTGCAAGTCACAGCAAAGCTCAAAATAATTAAGTGCACAGAAAGTCAGAATCATGGAATGCTCTTTGTTGAAAGGGACCTTAAAGATCATCCATGGCAGGGACAACTCCCACTAGCCCAGCTTGCTCCAAGCCCTGTCCAGCTTGGCCTTGGACACTCCCAGGGATGGGGCAGCCACAGCTTCTCTAGGAATTCCATCCCAGCCCCTCACCACCCTCACAGCCAGGAATTCCTTCCCAATATCCCATCTAACCCTGCCCTCTGTCAGTGGGAAGCCATTCCCCCTTGTCCTGCACTCCAGTTCTTGCAAACACTCTCTCTCCATCCTTGTAGACTCCAGTGCTGGAAAAGGCCACAGCTCATTTTAATGGATTAAACTGAGGAAAGTGACCTAAAGCTCCCCAAAATATAATTGTGTGTGACCTGATGTGGGTAAAGCTCTGCTGTGAAAGATCTCCCTGAGGAAGTTCCTGGTCCTGCTCTTCCTCTCTGTCCCCCAAATGCCCCCTGGTTCCAAATGACTGTCAGTTCACACCTGCCCTGTGCACCTTCTATTCGTGCCTGCCATGTCCTCACTTATGCACACAGAGTGTAATGACCTTCATTTACTTACTCCAAAGCACCCTAATGTCTTAATGACTGGGATATTCTATTCCTAGAACTCCATGAGGCTGGACTACACTGCCCTGCACGTTTCACACAGGGAATTAAAACTCTCAGCAATGCAACCAGCTGGTCCCTGTGCTCCTGGGGAAGCTGGACCCAGAACTGGCTCTCTGCAAGCACAACTGTTATACTTAAGTCTTATATTTAAGAGGCCCTGATGCCTTTTGCACACCCACACACTTTCTGGGCATTAATGAACCGTGCTGACATGCACAGAAATTAGGAAATTGAGGCTGTCACTCAAGGGAACATCTGCCTGCACATTTTAAGCCCTACCAAAATGCCATGGATGTATTTCAGCGTTGTCATTGCATATGTTTGCACTTCTTTTTTAGTCTAGTACAGCTGAAGAAGGGGAGAGGGTGGCACATTCCTCAGGGCACCCTGTGAGGCTCTTGGACATCCCAGCAGCACCATCTACTGACTCCTGCTCATAATTCCCACTCCTAAATCACCTCCTGGGCTAAACCTGCCTACCAAAGGTGGTTTATACCCTAACAAAGGATGCAAAAGGAGCTCACAGCCAGCTTGTTTCCTCTCTCATTGCTGAGCCAATTAACCCAGCTCGATTTTCAGCGCAGGTACCCAAGAGCTGTGGGAGAAAGGTAACTCAGGGGTCACCATTCTCACCTCACTCCGGCACCTCCACCACCAAACCACGAGCAGCCTCACCCACTGGAGTGGATTTGGCAACCACCAAAGAGAAGCAGTGGAGCAAGAAACACAGGAGGAACTCCAGAACTCGCAGCAGGGAGGGAAAACGTCAAGTTTGATTTGGGTTTCATCAATGATTAAGCAAAATATCAGTGCTGTGAGGAGGCAGTTGAGTTCCCACTTCACCTCTGACATTCCCTGTGTGCTGCATCCATTCCTTGTGTTCTTGGTTGTCCAGCAACATTTCTCTTGGTACAATTATGCAACACCCAGCTCAGCTGGTGCCTCTTATTTATATAAAGCCTCAATCAACACTGAAGGAGGAGGACAGCAGGTGACAGATCCTTGGTGGTTTGAATTGCATTTAAAAAAAATAAAATCTCAGGGATTTAAGAACCGAGAAGGTGAGACACACTTATTGCAGAATCACCCCAGCAAAGTCCCAGAAAACTTCATTTTCCAACATTTCTGGAGTTCAGAAGAGGACCACAGTCATGATTCAGGCTCTGGAAGCCAGGCTTTACAACCAAAGACTTGAGCAGCTCAATTTAGTTTATCCAAGAGAAATAAATAATTGCAAAATTCAATGGATTCTTTATCATGTGGAATCTTTAAACCTGGAGTGGGTGTGTTTTAAAATTCAATTCTAATAGCAAAATCGAATTTAGGGCTTCATGCAGAATAACTGAGTGAGATACTCAGTGTTATGGACATAAACTTGGGTCGTTATTTCATTGTCTGAAAAATAAAACTCAACAGCAAAAACCACTGTAAAAATGTTAAGATTTTCAATTGTGAAGAGAAGAACCAAAAATGGCACAAAGGGAAAACAAGTTTTAGCCCAGATCATCTTCTCACCAGCCAAGTTCTCTATTGCAGCTTAAGACAAGAGAGAAAAAGGGGATGGGGAGAGAGTGTTTAACTCCCAGGGTGATGATTGTTTTAAATAAATGTTTATCTTGCAGCTATTCCATGGAGCTGCAGGTCAGAAGGACAAAGAACTAGTTCTATTTTCTGGTCCCATGCACTGGGTCAGGCCTCTCCCAGGCAATTCCTGAACACAGGAGGGCAGCACAGCCCTTGTAAGACACCCTGTCAGGTATTTCCCAGGATTTCTCTGCAAAAAGACTCCTACACCACACCAAGGGCTCTCCCAGGCTACAGCCACCCCAGAAAGCCCTGGGAACACACCCCAGCAGGCAAACACAGACTAAGAGCTCAGTTAGAACCAGGTCCTGCTTTAAACCCTCCCCATCCAAATTCCAAGGCCCTCCCTAAAACTGAAGGTATTTTAAGGATACCCATTGGCTCTGCACATGGAACAGGAAATAACAAGGCTCACATTAAACCAGATGACTCCCAGTCTGGCCACACACAGAGCTGGCAGCCCCTGCATGGACATGCAGGAGGATTATTCCTTCTGGAAATGTTCTCTCCTGATAGCAGCGTTCTGCTGGCTCTGCAGACTCCAGAATTACACCCTAATATGTTGTCATCCATCCTCTACCTAAAGCATTTTGGGCTCTCTTGCCCCTTAATGCTTCCACAAGGTATTTTGGATATATATTTCATCCTAACAACAAGAGAGTTTGTTTTTTATTCCATTTCCCTTTTAATTCCTCGATATATTATTTTTATAACAATAAGAATTGCAGCAGCAAGAGCAATGTGGGGAATAAAGAGGCAGGAATGGCAAGTTAATAAATAAAAAGACAATTTGCCCTTACTGGAACGATGGAGGGCGGGAGTCTCCGATGCCTCCTGTTCTCTCGATGGGTGGTGGAAGGTCTGTGTGGCTCTCAGTGCACTGGGAACCCGTGTCAGAGTGGGAACTTTCAGCCAGGACCAGCTGTCAGCAGAGAAAAAGAGTATTACCCACACTCATTCCACTTTGTCCACTCTGCCATAAAGGTTTTCAACCACTGCTTTGCTGAAAAACCCGAGATGGAAGGGAAACTGGAGGGAAGGATGCACGTGGATTGCTGCCAAACTTCCACAAAACCAGGTTACATTCGATCCCAACAGGAAAGCAGCAGCAGCAGCTTGGATGTGCACAGAATTCCTGCAGACACCACAGACTCTCCTCAGCTCAGACAAACCAGCACACCAGGCAGGGAGGGCACTTTTTGGACACTGCCTGGGTTGCCCAAGCACACAGGCTGTCAGCATCCCTTGCAAAATGCACTCACACTGGAGGGCTGTGCTCTCAGGCTGGCTTTGCCAGGCCAAGAATGAAAAGGAAAAGCTGATGGTAGAACAGCCCAAACATGGTATAAGTCATTATACAAAGGCCTTCAAGGCCCTGAAAATTCACGGTCTGGTGTGGCCCACCCACCAAGTCTCCTGAATTAAAACCCAAACCCACCTAACCTCAACAACCCTACACTTTGGAGGAGGACCAGATTCCTGATGTCCATCCTACTCATGTCTCCTGTGCTCATTTGGTCTCTTAATAGTCCCTTAAGGCAGAGCTGCAGATGGGGAAAGGCTTATAAAAATCAGGATATTCAATGACCGCTCTTCTGTAATTCAGGAGGACCTGAAAACTTCTATAAAATGTGTAACTATCCCCTTCAAAACTCCCCTGACACTGGAATTTGCATTCCTGGAAGGTGGAAGGGCCTGGCAGCCTTTCAACCAGGGTGGACGGAAAGGCTGCTCAGGGCACCCAGCACACAGAATCCACATGGGAATTGGGAATTAAAGATATGCTGCAACAATCCATCTCCTCACTCCAAACACCAGGTGTGTACACACAGCCTGGTGTCTTTGGGAATTATTTATTCCAGTGCTGTCAGAAGGCAGGATGGAAATTCTGCATGGAACAACTAAAGCTCTCAATATCCTCAATCATGAACAGGGATGCTCCTGGATAATGGATCACAGGCACTCAGTTCACTACACTCAGTCTTATTCCCAATAAACTCAGGATAGGCCATCTCCACTCAGCACTCCCAGTGGGACATCTTTAATCAGCAGATTAACAGACAAGAGAAAACGGGAATGAGTCTCTTCCTCTCCCCACCCTCCTGGGTTGTAGCTCATTTTAACACAGTGATTGACAGCGGATCTTAGATTTAACTAAGACCTGATCCTGCCCACTAATCCCCTGGCCAGCCCCTACTTTTCTGTGTTTAAAAAAGAAATAGTAAATATTTTAAAAAGGCAGAGATGCTTTGTGTTCAAGAATCCTTTTGTACACCCAAGTGACACTGGTTTTCCACACTGTTTGTTTTTTTTAAACCTCACCAGTGCTGGAAAAAAGCTCCTGCCTGAAATGCACACCCAAGAACCAAACAGAGCAGGTCCCTTCTCTGGCAATGACTCAGTAAATATAAAACACAAAAAGAATTTATATTTATAAATAGAAAATCAGCATTTTTGCTTCAATTTTCTAACTCAGAAAGGCAGAATACCAGCAATTTTGCACAAGTGAGATGAAAGCATCAACATGCTTAAATACAACCTAAACCCCAGGGGAGAAGAACCACACACTGGGTAAAGCACCACTACAGGAAAACAAACACACACTGATCCAAGACTCCTTTTAATTTATCTCTGCAAACAGAACGTGGGCATTGCCAATTAGCAGTTCCAGTTCAAATTCAGCTTTACCTGCTAGATTAAGTGGCTATATTTTATTTAAAAGCCTAAAAGTGGAGAAAGGGGTCCCAGTTCTCTGCTGTTCAAACAGGAAGGCAGATGACCAACCTGGGAGGGTTTGTGCACAACACAAATTGAACTGAAAGACTTGGTTGGTATTTTAAATGGCTTTACAAACATTATTCTCCCATTAATCTGAGAAAATTTTAAATATCTAATGCAAAAAGTGTATTTCAACAGTCCATTGACCACACACACCCCACTTTCTGGCCATGATCCACAGAAATCAGGCTTGCACTAATGACCTGGAGATGCCCAGGGTTATATCCTGGCCCCAGCCCCCTGAGCCACCCAGTCACTTGGCCAAGTCTCTTCAAACAATACAATTATAAGGCCTTTAATTAAATAAATCTTCAACTAACAATATGGATTAATACCTTTCACCAAGAGGCAACAAGGTCTCACTTCCCTTTATTTTTAGCTGTGGAAGAGCCAGAGGATAAGAGGTTCCAACCCTAACTGGTTATTTATTGAGGACTAATTCCAATATAATGATCAGATGGATGCTGGCTGTCAAAGAAGGGCATGGAGCAGGACCAGGATAGGAGGGGAGTGGCATTCCAGATGCAGTGCGTTATTCCTAAGAGCATAAACCATAAATATGAGAAGGGAAACACACACAGGCTGTCAAAAGAACTGCCTGGAGACAAAACAGTTCTCCAGCACCACATGGAGGCAGCTGCATTATTCAAACTCTTATCTCCAAAGCAAGAGCAACAGAGGAAACACTGAAGGGAAAAATAACATGAGCTTTTCCTAATAACTTGATAATTAAGGCTTCTGTCTTTCAGGTGGGGGAGTTAAAGGGAGATGTTTAGAAAGTATGTTGGCATTATGGAGATGCAAAGATGTCTCTGAGCTTGGCTCATCCCCTGAGGAATCTCTGTGCAAGTGCTTTCACTGACAAAATCAAACCAGGGGGTAAAAAGAGGAAAGAAGAAAGGAAAAGAAAAAAGATAGAACTGGATGTAAGCAAGATCTCTACACCCTTCACACTCTGGATTGTGCCAAGCTCTGCAAACAAGCACTTGGCATGAGATATTTGGGAGCTGGAAAACACATTCCTCCTTTGAGCCTTTCAGCTACCCCTGCCTCAAGGATGAGCCAACAGGACAAATCCTCTCCATAATTCTGGATATTTGCTCTTTGGCCTTTCCCTGCTCCTGGAGGAAGAAGCCTTGGCCCTGCAGGACCCATGGTGAAAGCAAACCCACTGTGCTGATGGAGTCTGTGGGTCCCCTTGGGAGGGCTGGTGAGCAGAGGAAAATCCACTCCAGCAAAGCAGCATCTTGGGAATATTCCCCCTGGGCTGTGATTTCCTGAAGGATGAGGCAGTGGGTACCCAGCTCTCACTGAGCTGCAGTGGGATTAGAGGCACCTCAGACATTTGACTCATAGACTCATGCTATTACCACTAGAAAGGGAAGAGGGTTGAAAAACTTACCCACAGTGATCTTTGGGCCAGAGTCAGGAATTAAACCCCTTTAAACCTGAATCAGTTCACTACCACATACAGTGAACCTGAGATGTATTTGAACTCAAGAAAAGATACTGGCAGTATCCCCTGTTTCTGAGTAGCTTGTTATTCCTAGATAAACATCTTTCACATTTCAAGTAGTAAATCAGAAGCACGACAGCCATGATAACACAGTGGCCAGTGCAGATATTCCCATGTTTACCCTCCCAAAACAAGATCCAAGTCATGCTGGCTGCGCTGCTGGTTGCAGGCACTTCCACCCAAAGTACACTTTAATTTAGGCATATCCTTTGGGGTGACATTTGGCCCCTGAGGAATAATAATAATAAATACATAAATCCAGGAGTGTAACAGTTTAAATAAGTTGCCTAAAGGAATCAGCCTTCAGATAACAAGGACCTGGGAGCTCCTGTAAGAGGACCCGACTTCAGAGGTTTAAGCAGGAGATCTTGGAGCAATTAAGTTGTTAAAACAAGACACAGACTGTCCACATCTATATCTGGTTACAAGTGGAGAACTCACCGTTCACCAAAGCCTTCCTTCTCGACTCGGGGATCTCTGTTCAAGAGCACTGAACAGAAATGGGTGGCTGCACACCAAAGGAACAAACACACCCCAAAAGAGCATCAGAACAACATTTGTTGTGCTAGAAAAGAAAATCTGCAGCAGAAGATGGCACATGCAGCAAGATTCTTCCCACTGCACTGCCTAGTTCATTCCTCCCGCATATCCAAGGGATCAGGAAGGCGGTCTAACACCTAATTCCATGGAATCCTGGGCTCAGCTGGAGCTCTCTGGTGGGCAGCAGCCCTGCCTCTCTCTGTCCCTTGCAAAATGCCTTCAGTTTGGTGAGGCTTTGTGTAGCAGGAGAATTCTGGGGGTGTGCACTTGAGAGAACCCACACACCCCTGCCCTGGCTGCACCCGTGGCCACGTGGAATTGCTGCTCCCCGCTTGGCTGGGCTCCCTAAACTCCCTCACTTCTCCCAACAACGAGTGACAGGCTGTAAATCATCATTAAGATAATTTTTGTCCCTTTCTTTGACGAGCCACTCCAATGCTGCAGCACTTTGAATGGCAGAGGCCATGCCCTGCTGGACTGCCACAACACAGACTGGGCAGTGTTCGCAGGAGAAAGGCAGTGCTAAGACCAGGAGCCAGCCCTGATAATTACATTTCACCCAGCACGCCTCCCCTGCAGTTCTGACTGGCAGGGAGCATTTTCCTGGGTCTGTCCCCCTCCCTGTGCTGGCCTGTGGGCTGGGGGACAGCTGCTGGGTTCCACCCAAAGGGCTGCATCTCCATGAGAAACGGGGATGGTGCACATGGAGGAAGTTAATAACGAAGCGTGGAACTAATTTTAAGTGTTGATTCAGTTCTTTCCATCCTTCTGAATGCTGTTTGCTGCCCCACCATCACACTCCCCACTGAACCTTCCCCAGGAAGGGGAGAAAGCACGTTGAGCCTGGCATGTTGGAAAAGCATCTCCTATTCTTTTGACATCCCCAGTGAGTCCCACAGAGCCACTTCCAACCCGCAACAGGACAAACCCTGGTGAGCTGTGGGAGTTCCACAAAACAAACCCCACAGCACATTCATGCTGACAAAAAACTCCTGTCTCCTTCCGTGCTGGAGAAGGTTTCCAGCATTTCCAGCAAGAAACATGGCTGGAAAACAGTTATCTTGGAAGAAATTGGAAGAAATTGGTGGTCACTGTGTCAACACCAGACTTCCAGACACCAGTATTGCTACTGATCTTCAGAGACAATTTGGAGCAATTGTTTCACCTCTCCGTAGCTCCATTTCCCCTTTTCTCCTCTCCACCACATTTGATTATGTTTTTGAACTAATTATGGCAAGGCCTGCCTTTCACAGAGCTCAGAGGACACCTGAACCAACTCCCCCAGATGCTGAGCCAGCTCAGGGATCACCTGTGCAGAGTCCATGGACACCAGAGGAGAACCTGCCTGGCAAGGGCAAAGAGCAGACATTGGTACACTCTGCTCTCACATTCTCATCTGGCTAAATATTTATTAATTTATCAGCACGAAAACTACACTATTTAAATTCTCACCGAGAGCAGCAGCAGCTCTTGGCATTTCTCTCAGCTCAGGGAGAGGTGAGGGACTGATACCAGTACCTAAAAAATACCCTAAAAGAGCCATTTATGCTTTTGACAGCAACTTCAGAACAGCCACATTCATCTGCAAGTTGAAAGGAATTACTTCCTATCCAGTCACAGGCACCTGGAATGCCAAGTCAAAGCTTCAGAGACATGGCCCATTATCCACACCAAGGCAGCTCCCAGAGGAGCAATTGCAGAGAAGGCTTTGCTGATGAGGTCCTGTTATTCCAGCAGGAATTCTGACAAAGGCAACATGACTCCACACTGCTAGAAGGCCTGGAAAAGCCTGTCAGGAAAGGGATGTTTATTTTAGTCAGGAGAAATTGTCTGTGCCTGGGTGGATGAGGTTTGAGATGAATGAGGGTTTATATAATGTGTGAAGAGACTGGTCCTGAAATCAGCTCGTTTTATACATAAGAATCACCAAGGATCTGCCTCTGTGGATTCTCCTCCAGGGCCTCAGCTCTGTGCACTCTGCTGGAGATGATTTAACAGCCCTGGAGCTCCTGTGCTGCCCTGTTAAATGGTTCTGCCCAACAGCAGGAATTGTAATTGCAAATACAGTGTCTAAAAAGCTTATGTACAAACAGGACAAGTGTTATCTGCTGGCACCCAGATAATGGAGAAGAAAACACAGGGAAAGCCTCACAGAAGGCTATGACATCACTGGCAGCCAATAGGAAACAGTGCACATTCCCAGCAGCCAGGCAAGGGATTGTTCCCAGATGTTGCAAATCCTTCCTAAAAACCCCAGATAACAGCCAAGGCAGCTGCTGGCAGAGCCCTCTCGCCTGGCTCCCACCTGGCAGCACCCCCATGCCAATTCTTTCCACATTCCCAGTCCCTGGACCATGCAAAGAGAATAGAAACACATTTTAAGCCCTTGCAAAAAAGCCTGGAGGTAACATATTATATCTCTTCCACACAAGCTATTTTTGCAAACTGCCCAGTAAGGACCTGTGAAAAAACAAACCTGCATTAATAATTTCATTCAGGTAAGCAAAGAACTGAAAAGAAATGATTCCCAGAGAAGAACTGTATTCTGTGTTTTGTGTGTGTAGCAGAACAGGGAACGTATCAGCTATTTTTGCCAGAAGCTGCATTTACAGTAATAACAAGTCAATGAAGAATTCTGACATGCAATTAATGGTGGTCTCTACATTGTTGAAAACCTAAGGGTCAACCACTGAAAAGGAATTCAGTAGGCAGCAGCCCTCTGTCCCAAATTATTTAGTGCTTGAAAGAAAAACAACCAAAACCCTCACTAAATAAAGACACAAAACCACACACGCACCAAAAAAAACCCCAACCCACCCTGAAATCAAAAGAACAAGATCTAAGATGCAGAGGAGAAAAACAAGCAGGACACAGGAGGGATGGGGAGGAAGTTTAAATAGCTAATTAGCAGCAGTGATTCTAATTGAATCCTAATTTAGCTGTACATTGAGTTCTCAGGGCAACAAAAGTAAGCAACAGCTAAAGACTTGCAGATCCTCCCTTGAACATCTTCCCCTATGGAAATCAGTCCCGCATATGACACCAAGATCAAAGTTCCCACCTCTGACAAATAGAAGGATTCAAATGTTATTAAAAAAGATGAAAATCTCAAATTTCTCTATGTCAGTCATCTTGTAAACTTCAAAGTAGCCTCTGGCTCAGGCAGGAGGGGGAGAGACAGTTCAGCTCTACGGTGTGCATTTAATTTTGCAATTTTAAATGTGTTGTGTGGCCACGGAATACACGGGGAGACGCTGCAGTGATTTACAGTGAGGACCACGATTATCACAGATGGTTTTGTGCAAGAATCCCAAGCTGTCTGCTACCAGCTGACACACATTTTATGGCACTGCAGACAAAGAAAGCTCAGGCCCAGCACGTCAAAAACCAGAGAAGGAAACAGCCCTGCCCAAAACACAATTTTTTTCCAAAAGGTAAAGACCAAGTTTGCTGTCCCTGAAAGATTTGTATGCAATTATCTGTTAAGTTCCAGTGAATAGGATATTAAAGAATTCGAAACTGTGAACAATTAACTTACAGCCAGATTTACATAAAACTCCTCCAGTAATTAGCAGCAAATAGAGGCAGATAAGCCCTGCAATTTTATGGGTGTTAGTGTGGAAAAAGTAATTTGCAATTCATAATGCAGGTCAGACACAGATGTTTCAGCTGATTGCTGAGCCAGGGAACAGAAGCCCTTGTCAACATCATCTGCAAAAAGTGCCCTGTGTGATCTCCGAGAGCTCCAGACTGAAGCCAAAGCAGGGAGAAAGGCACATGAATTTGGAAACAGGCTGATGGGAGGGAAGAGCCCAAATTTTGCAGCAATGTATCTATCCATCCTGCCTCCAATCTGTGCTCTGCCTCAGCTGAATTAAATGGGCTTATAATGCATTATGTCATTTGCTGCTGAGAGCAATGTCTGCAAAACCCACGTTGCTACAGCACACACAAAAGGCTCCACAGTGCTAATTCTCTGAAATAATTCATTTAAGCCACAACACATCTAAATTTTGCTTTTGGATCTTTGCTGTAGCACCATTCTCTGTTAGAGACCTGGCTACTGACTGTGACCTGTGTGAGTTGAGTTCCTGGGCTGGTCAGTGACCTACACTGGAACAGGAATAGTAATAAATTCAATTAATTCTTAAAATGCATTTCAGAGATTGCAGAGTTTCTCTGCAATGAAAATAGTGACAGCTCCAGAATTAAAACATAACATTTAACTGGTGTGTGTACACACATATATATAGAGAGAGTCTTGTTCTGATCTTACTGTTCTTCACATTCTCCTGTTGTTCAGCTGGAAAACAGATAAGCCATATATTTTCATGCTTCATATTATTTAAGGAGCTGGGAGGAGAATTCACCTCTCAACCAGAGAAAATGCCCTTGGGGGTTTGGTTGGAAGAGGTTAAAGATGTTAAACAATTAGGAATTCCTTATTTCCATGGAACTTAAACTCCAAGAAGGTTGGTCCATGTTGGAACAACCTGAGTCCCATTTTGCTGCACAGAAGAGCCCGAAGGGTGTCAGGAACTCAGAATGAATCCCTGGTGTGTTGAATCAACAAGGCAAAGACAAAGCTGCTAATCAGACCACACAGATAAAAACAACCACCACCTGCATGGACCAGGAAGAGCAGAGCCAGGGCAGGGATGCAGAAGACAATCCAGACACGAGCCTGTTGTTTGAATTAATATTTACCCGCTCAGCAGCACGGGGGAAAGGGGAAGAAAGGAGGCAAGAGGTTCTCAGGATTCATTTGCTCTCCTGACAAGAGCTGCCATGAATTCCTGCCCCTCTGCTTTCCAAGCAGACACTGCTCTCACACTGTGGCCACACCAGTGACATCCCCACAGCCCATCCCAGGCTTTGGGGAACGTTCTCTTCCGCTTGTTAGTCACACATGAGTTCCCTTTTTGTGCCATGCATTCCCATGGTGTCACAGCACCCTGTAATCCCTGCACTGAGGACAAAACCAGCCCCACCAACACCCCGGGCTCAGGCACGTCCTGGGAGTTGTGGATTCAGCAGAGCTGAGTCCAACCCAGCCCCCCAGAGGACACCAGGATGGATGGTCAGCCATGACCTGGAGAAGTTACCACCACCCTGAGCTCAGTTCCCACACCAGCATGGACACAAGCCAACCACCTCATTCAGAAAGGACTTTGTGCTGCCTCTGGGTGGCCCCTCAGGTCTCAAAGACCACGGCTGTTTGATTGTTAGTTTAAAGATTAATTTGGTTCTCTAATGACAGTGATTTTATCCTTTGGACAACCAGTTTACTCCTTCACAGAGCACAACATGTGGGCATCATTCTCTTGGAGGCTAGAGGAACAGATCCCTGCAGTGCCCATTTCCCTCCTGTGCAGCTTTAGCTCAGCAGAACCCTGCCTTGAAACATCCACCCATTCCCAGAGCAAGGCATTTCAGTGCCCAACACCCACTGCTGGGTGCAAATCCAGGGCTGAGTTCTTGGAGCAGCTCTGAAAGTCACACTGGTTATGAGTCAACCACTGCCACGAAGGCCAAAAAGCAGGTGTGGAATAGGTATGTTCCACAACAACAACAACAAAGCAGCTTTCCCTTCTGAATGTGTTTCTCAGGGACAAAGCAGGCAGCTTATTTTAAGAGCACAGACTGAAGGGAGAACACGCTCCCAGTTTTTCAGACCTCAGTTTGATGGCAAATCTACTCAGTGCTTGATATCCTTTACACATTTGGGTGTGTGGGAGGACTGAGGTGAAGTTCACGTGCTGCAAAGCCACGGGTTCTGCTTTGCTAACACTGAGAACCTGTTGGGACTGCACGGCTGCCAGAGCCTGAGTGGCCCCAAATGAAAAGCAATCCAGAGGGGCAGGAAGAAATGCTAATATTGCATGATCCAGCTGAGCTCAGTTCAGCTGCCTGCCCTTGCTCTCCCATGGGGAACGATTCCAGCTGCTCAGATCCCAGCAGGGGCTGTGTCTGATGATCCCACAAGGCATCATTCCTTAAGAACAATCTCCCAATCAAAGTGATGCTTAAAAGATCCACTGCACTTCCCTCACACAATAATGGAGTGCAAACACACATTCTTCTGCAGGAAACAGCATGCAATCAGTGCTGGATTTGACTTTACACCAAAAGAACATGTAATCCTGTCTACAAAAAGCCAGCCTTAGAAACTTTAAGCTACCCAGCAGGATTATATGCAAATTTCCTTATCCTGTCTAACTGCAGTGACTGGGATAGCAAAATATTTAAGGGCTGCTGGTCGTAAATGTGTGAGCAAGATCTTCAGCTCCCAAAACCTGCAGAGGTCTGGAGAAACAGATGGAGACAGAGCAGCTCATTCCAGCTGGGCATGCCAATAGCCCCAACTGTGCAGCTGGAAAAAACTCTTGTAAATCCACTTTATTACTACTACTTTCTTGTACCTTCACCCTACCAGTAACAGGAAGGCTGCAAACACATATCCAAACATTTCTCTAGTGCTAAAAGGCTGTCCCACATCTCCAGTTCCTTCAGCAGTGTCATACCATGGCACTGTGCCTCTCACCCCACCTGCATCACTGGTTGAAGCCAAGCTCTTAATAAAAATACATTTCATACTCGAGATAAACTTGAGTTTTGGGGAAACAGGCAATTCTTGACCTCTATTGTGTCCCAGTACCCAAGACTGTAATGTCAGTTTGAAAGAGGCTAATAAAACCATAGACTATGTCCCAAATGCTGTTTTGGTGTTAAAACATAAAATACTAATGCCCCTCTTTTCTCCCTAAAGGTGCACAACCACTTAATAAACCTTAACAGGCATGAACCTCCTGTCCCCAGGTGGAGAAATGGGTGCATGAAATGGCCAAACACCAAATTTATCCGTGTGTTTATCTGTGCCTCAAACACCATGTGAAGGTGGAAATGGCTCTATTTCCCAGAGCAACCCTGGGACACAACAGGCTTTTCCTGGGGGATGAAGAAAGAGGGACGTGGAGAAGGGGCCAACCACGGCAGCACCAGCACAACCAGTGATGCTGCTCCCACCCAGCCCAGCCCCTGCTCAGAAATGGGGAGCAACCAAAAGCTGTGGAGCACTTAGGAGATGGTAATTAATAACTCCAGTTAGCTGACAGACAAATGCCCTGGCATATTGGAGAAATCAACACAGTAAAACCAGCCAAGAGGAGGAATAAGGGAGATGGGGTGTGCAGAGTAACATCTGCATCACTGACTCCCTCTCTAACTGGACAAATTACTTACAGCCCAAACTCCTCTGCCCTGCTTATTTTTCCAAGGCTGTAAATTGTTGTGCCTTTTTACTGAATGCATGCACAATGTTTAAACCTCATTTAAACCTTCCAGGCACTACCAAAATACCAGCACAATGAAATTTAAATGATACAACCAAAATCCCCTAAAATATCATGATCGGCTGGTCTTGAACAAGTTGTTTTGGCTATTTAGTGACAGTCCCGAAACTGTTCTCATGTTTAAATCACCTTTTCAGCCCTGCACACTCTGTGGACTCCATTCTGATTTTTAAAATAATTACTTAGTAAAAGGACGTTACAGATATCATTAAAAACTAAGCTTTTGCTTTCATGTAATTTGAGATACAAGATCCTTCTAAAATCAGGATCCAGGTACCAACTATGCTGCTAATCAAAGAACACAGATTCACAGACACGTGAGCCAACATACCCAGGACACCACTCTTCCATTGAAGCAAGGGAGCTTTGCATTGTCATCTGAGATCTCCTCCTTTACCACCCTGGAAAAAAAAGAAAACAAAACAGGAAGAAAATCAGGAGCTTGAAATTATATCAGATCAGAAGGGACATGGTTTTCTCAAATGGTCCTGGAAAAATACATTTTTTTGTTAAAACATTGGTATCAGGAAGTGGTTTATGTTTAAAGAATATGTGACTATGAGAACAGAGGAAGCAAATAAAAATAAAAGGTAGAATAGGACCTTTCCATCCTAAATTAGTTGTCACAGGAATAATTTCAAGCATTCTGCCACTTTGGATTCTCCCCACAGTCTTTAAAGGTCTGATGGGGACTCAAATCCCCCTGTGCTGTGCAGCCTTTGTGTCAGAGATCACAGCAGATCCACAGCAGAAACAGATTTCTGGCCTCAAATTCCTGCCCAGGAGAGCAGGGACAATCTGGTTTTGACAAAAAAAGCCAAACTGAAGGCCAGTCATACTCCATGTGGATCCACAACCACATTTTCCTTTATTTATGTTTTTGTCTTACTTGTTGCTGTGTACAGAAAAACCACAACAACCACAAAGCAACTGAGTGTGCCTGAAACAGTGTCATATTTGGGGGGGGGGAAACTCCTTAGGAAAGGGAAGAGAGGAGAGCAAATGGCCAGTTTCTTTCCATCTTACTTTTGGAAAATTACAAATAAATAACTCCACCACCGATACCTGCACAAATTTTAAAAGGGAATGAACACAGTCTTTTTTCCTCCACACTTATTTGCATTGTTAATGGCTGGCAGTGCAATATTAGGCAGTTTTCAACCCTTTCCTATTATTGGGAAGAAAAACATTCTAAAATATTCATTTAACTCCTAAAGCATCTGTCCTCCCTTCACCTTTTGGCAGCAGTGATAGATCACATGGTTCCATTATTGGTTTTAGTCATTAATACTTGGACTCCAAGGAGACAATTAGGAGTAAACTCCACTGAAAGCAACAGATACTCAGGGTTTTAAAAACCTCTGACAACCCCATGAAGTCCTCAGCCCTGTAATTCTGGAGCTGCACACAGAGGATTCCCACACTTGCCTGTATCTCCAGCCCCAGCGGATGGGCTCAAATTCCAACATGATCTTTGGATTTTCACGGAGTCCTGCAGAGAACACTCCCCCAGCCAAGCCCCAACTGCTGAATCAGCACAGCAAGACACTGCAGGAACTTTGTGTTGACAGCTGTACCTTCTAAGTGACAGGATCTTCCCCACTCCCCCCAAGGAAAAGACACTTATGGCACCCCAGGAACCACATGGACAATTCCCACAGCGAGCTCCAAGATTTAGGCAAAACCCCCAGGCATCACAACCACCCCAACTACAAGGGGCTGTGCACAGAGAGGGCTTGGGGCACCTTCCACAAGGAGCTCCCTGCAATCCTGCACCTCCTGGACATGGAACACGAGCTCCTGGACTCACCCACCTCCATCCCAGCACCAGCCCCGGCTGCAGCTGAAGGGAACAACTTCCAGATCTGTTGCAACTTGAACTACTAAATATAGCCTTGAGCTATGAGGCAAGAGAATGACAGACTGTAATTCCCAGCTTGCTTTGGGTAGCAATCAGCAGTGCCAAGAACATCAAAGGCAGCAGCAGCCACTAATTTCAAATATCGCTGGTTTACAAATCATTATTTGTAGTAAAGAGGCAGCTCCTTTCAATCCTCAGCCAGGAGAAGCAATGGAGAGGAGGCAAGAAAGGACTAGGAATGATTGCAGCAAAGGCTTCAGTGTGAGGACAACTTTGTATTTAAGAAGATGCTGCTTGTCCAGAAAAACTTGGGATCCAGGGCAGAGGGAGACACTGGTTGGCTGGTTTTGGAACAC
>JAWWMP010000057.1:5538902-5581249 GCA_035047865.1 Dendrocincla tyrannina | reverse complement strand
GCTGGTTTTGGAACACACGGTCCACTGGGAACTAATATCCTGAATATCAGTGTGGGCAAAGCCCTAAGTAATGGGTTCACAACCTAGACCCAACCCAAGGCAGCATGGCAAGGAAGAGGTGATGCCTTTGGTCTGCCAGAGACCTCCCATGAGGTGAAGAAGTCCATTGGCACTGGATGTGGTCCACGGTGGAGATACATCACCAGTGTTCTCCAACAGAATTGTTAACAGTCTGATAATGAGACCAAAGACCATCTGACACCAAGAAACACATCCCCAGCTCTCCCACAGGTAAAGCTCCCCTTCAGAAATGAGGATATTTGGTTCCCAGCTAACATCCTGCCTCTTGGCAACCCTGTGTGTGCCTCTGTAACTGCTGGCAAGGCTGGAACACACAGAGCCCCTGTTCCAGCACACACAACCCCCTGAGCCGAGGTCAGGAGCCACTCTGGGTCAGGCAGAAGACAGCAGATAAACACCTGCCCACAAAGCCACTCACAAAGGTCCCATTGAGTGAAAACCAGAAGTGACAGAACCAAGGAGCCACTTCCAGCTCACCTGGGTCTGCCCCACTCTGTGTTCCACCTGTACACAGTTCTCCCCTGTAAAGGGGAGACTCTGCCACCACACCAACAATTCAGAGACTTTCCTTCAATGTTCAGAGACTTGGAGCACTTTCCTTTGCACTGTACTCCAGGAAAAACCTTGATGCACAAGATATGAGATCCTTTGGTTCATCCTTCAAATGCATCCACCAGGCAAAAGGGAGGTGAAAGAAGACCAGGAGGTCACAGAGCACATCAGAGACAGACGAGGAAAAGGAGCCCACACTCTTGAATGAGCCCATCACCAACAAGCCCCCCATGTCACACCTCACATCTGAGAGCATCTGCAGAAAAGGGTGTGGATGTGTGGGGAAGGGGAGGAGGGAGCAGTTCCAGCAGCTCACATCCTCTGCTTTATTTGACTTAGAGGAGATTTAAGAACTAATTACTAAATGAAACAATCACTGCTGGTAACAGCCCCTCCTTCTTCTCCCTTCCTGGAATTGTGTCTGGATCCTCTGGCTTTCCTACCAGCCTGCTCTGCACAAATAGGTGTTTGTGCATTTACCAAACCCAGTCCTGCTCAGCCTCTCACCTGATTCTATGTCAGGTTACACTCCCGGTTACCCTCCCAGCATCCTGACTTCTGGTTTTCCTCCAAAAAGGATTTCAGCTGGAAAAACAAGGTTGTTTAGGCTTATCCCCGGCTCTCATCCTTCTGCCAGTTTGCTGCCTGAGAATATCCACTGATTCCATATTACCTGGGATAAACAGTGATTCCAGGAGAGCCCCACAAACCCCTGACGACTCTGGTTCACAAGCATTTGGGTAATTGGCTATTAAACCTGGGTCTGATAGTGTTGCACACACTTGCATTTTGATTGCATCATGCAAGCCTGTGAGAGAGCCTGCATCTCCATAAGGAGCTGCATGGCTTGTGTTGGAAAATGAGCTTAAAAGGAGAATTTTCCTTTCCACTTGCAGGCCCAGTACTCCAAGCCCAAGGAGATGGGAACTGCAGGGCTGACACAGCAGTGTGGCCCCACACATTCATTCTAGGTGAATGCTTGCCATGACCCAAGGTGAGCACCCTAATTTACTGCAGCACCAGATTAACCCCATCTTATCGCTGGCATCACAATCAAGTCTTTTCTTAACTCCTTCTTATTGTCCTTTATTGATGGGAGAAGGGGAGAGAAGCTTCATTCCTGACTAACTCACTTGGAGATCCTTAGAGGGAAGCCAAAGGGAATAGCCCTTTGTTTTATGTGTACCTTCAGTGTCACCACAAAGGCAGATAAGAGATTATTCAGGTGTTAGTTTTGACTCACAGAATCACATTGTCTGGAACAGAAATCCAGGGATCATCTAGTCCAAGCTCCTGCTGACAGCAGGCTTAGGTTGCTCAGGGCCATGTCCAGTCAAGTTTTAAGTATTTCCAAGCATGGACATTCCAAAACCTCTTTGGGAAACTTCTACTGATAAGGCTGCAATTTTCCAAAATTGTTTAAATTAATAAAACTGTAAGAAATCATAATGGTAATCACCAACTGGAATCCAAGGCTGCAGCTTTCAAACAGTCTTGCTGAAGCTGATTAACACCTCAGTTTGCATCTTGAATATAAAAATAAAACCTTGGGCTTTTTGCAGCTGAGGCCACAACACAGAGAGCCTTTAACCACCTTCCCAACACAGAGAAATGAGCACAAATAAAGCCACCTGCTGAACTGACAGGTGAGGCTTGGCTAGGATATACTGTTTTTTCTGGAAAGAAGGAAGAAGGGCAATCCCTCTGCTGAGCAGACAAACACCAGGATGCAGTGCAGAGGGGAAGGGTTCAGCTCAGCACAAAGGATCTGGGAGCCACAAAAGCCTCAGCTCTTGCCTGCGCCCCCCAGAGCTGGCGAGCAGGAACTGTGTGGCAGCTTTCCCCTCCTTCCTCCTCTGTGGAAGGCTCATGCCAATCACTCCTCAAAATACCAGTGGGAGCAGCATTCTCCCTTTTTAGGTTGTTATTCCCAAACTGCACTGCCAATGCTGGGCCCTTCCATACGTGCACTGCTGTGTGCCAACTCCCACATAAACCTGTCAGAAATGAATGTGAACGTGCTACCCACAATTATGACAGAAATGACACACCCAGATATATAGAAATGACACAACTGTGGAACAAAACCCTCTGCAAACAGAGATATCCAGCTTCATTGCACATGAGCTCCTCCTTACAGGTTCTGTAGAAATTTTAGCAAGAAACTGTGCAATAAGTGTTGGGGAAGTCACCTCTTCCCACACAGGTGACAAACATCAAAAAAACACTGTTTTTCTTCATTTATATAATTACCTGCCATTCTCTGTCTCACGTTATTCTTAACCCTTTTAAAAATCTAAACACAGAGTCTTGGTGATTGTGTCTGCAATTAAGAGTGAATGCAATCAGGTATTTAGACACCAGTTATCCCCAGCCACATCTCATCTCCAGCACCACACTAAACACTTTTGCCCACATAACTGCCTCTTCCCTGGTTTTTCCACTCCACCTTTCCTCCTGCAGGCACATCCAGCACTTTGTCATGCCAACCTTCTGCAACAGCAGGGATAATTTATCATCTTTCAGGAGAACTGCAGGACACTGGAAAAGTTTTGGCACTTTGGTCCTGGACCAGCTACTGACCTAAGCCTTAAGCACATGGATGAAGTAAGAGCTGCTGTGTTCCCTAAGAGAGAACCAGCCCAAATCTGCCCTGATTTCAAACATAAAGCTTCACTTTTTATGGCAGTGAGTTGAACTCAAGGACAACTAAATCTGTGCAGGCTCTGCTCTGGCACCAACACGCACTGTATGACCTCGAGGAGGTCACCTGGCATGTCCCACTGCAAGAAAATCACAGACCCTCCATGTTTAAAAGTTCCTTTGTGAGTATTTAAGAGGGACATCCGAGCAGCAGAAAGCCTCCTTACTTGGTCAGAGAGATCTAGATTGTGCTCCAGCAAGATCTGGGCACAGGAATCCCAAAGGAACGCCAGGAAAACAGGAGGGAGGGAAGCACTGCTCGTGTTCAGCTGCCTGCCTGCAAACAGGGCAGTTCTGATCCACAGCCACCTCGTTCCTCCATCTGCATCACACTCCAAACACTTTTAAAGGCATTTCAGTCCCTACCAAGTGCAACCCTCTGACACAGTGACTCACAGGAAAAGGTCCCACGTGTTTTGAACCAACTGCTACTTGGGCTCCCAGCCCGGAGCTGCCTCATCCTTCCATTTCAGTCCGAGCCGTGCTGGGCTCCACAAATTCTGCCCATGACCTCAGAGGGGTCTCCAAAACCACTGCACTCTGCAGCATCGCTGAGGAATGGCTTCCAATTAGGCATTTTAAAATATTTATGACTGACTGTTAAAGAGCAATGGCATATAGAGAATGGGATTTGCTTCTCTGCCTCTTAATTAACAATATTTGAAGAGCTGTGCGATGCTCGAGGTGTGAAAATCCCACTGAAATACAGGCATTTATGGCATTAAAATTGCTATCTCTAGAAATTAGTTTGATTTTAGCACTGGCAGGCACAACTGTGCACAGTGTTATCCTCCACTCCATGCCCAGCTAACCTAGAAAAAAGGTTACCCTTCATTACGTGCACAAAGAAGCAAAGAAATGGTTGATTTTTGGAGTCCTAAGACCTTACAATTTCTTTTCATCAACATCATCTACTCCCTCAGAGAGAGTTTGGGATAGAACTGGCCAAAACAGGCATTTTAGCCACACTGACAGTCTTCTGTCTCTTCTATTAGTTCCCTTTTTCCTCTGCTCCCTGTGCTATTTAGTAAATTATTTATGTGACTATATTTCAATCTCCCAGGTGCTAATGAATCTATTCTTGCAGCTGTCTCAAGGGACAGACACATCTCTGCAACAAAACCCAAGAAGTCACAGCATGAAGGGACAGGTCAGCATAATTATAACCCGAACCCAGCTTTCCAAGCCCCAGCCCAATATCTTAGCTACAAACCAATAAATATTAACAAGCCCCCACAAAATGAAACACTTCTTGAAAACGACCTGGGAAAAACACCGTAAAAGAGACACGAGTGCCAGCAGTGAGCTGGCTGTGGAATGCCCATTTCAAACAGCTGGCTGGGATTTGGCTTTCCCCAGGGTGCAATTATCTTCACAACTCCCGAGCAGGACACTCAGAATAGCACTCAGGGATGTCATTCAGAGCCAAGGCAGGGATGCAGCCTGTTGGAAATGTAAGGCTCTGCAGGCTGGGGGCAGGTTGTGACCTGGAGAGCTGCACAACAGCAGTGGCCAAGTGCCCTTGTCCAAGCCAGCCTGGGAGCTGGGCATGGAAAGGCAGGGTTCAGGATGTTTTTAGCTGCTCAGCAACAGCTCTGAGCCCCAGGGATCCACAGCAGGAGAGGCTGCACAACTTTGTTGGCCATTCCCCCTGCCATATGCTACCTGTAAAACATCTATTTTGGGGCAAGGGAACACTGATTTTGGCAACAGAGCCTCCCTCAGCACAGACACTAACAGTACATCATTTAAGCCATGCTTTCAGTCCTTTCAAAGTTATTTGGGAAGCACTAAGAGCTCCATGAATGCCCAAGATGTCACAGCATCCCTAAGGATGTTTTGGGATAACATAACCTGAATTTACCACCGTGCAGCCACTGCCAGAACTGAGTGTGGATGTCTCAGCCTGAGCCTGGACTTCATGTGCTCATATCAAAAGGGGCAAGGAAGCATTTCAAGGTACTAAACCCAAGTCAGTTTTAACCCAGCTGGCTCAGGCAGTGACAGCAGCAGGGATTGTTCTTCCCTGGGGTTCATTAGAGTCCATGGATTACACCAGGGACTCGGGGACTTCCTCCAGCTGCCAGACCACACTGAAGGCCTTTGCCACGGATTATTTCAAGGGCTTCCCACACTAACAGGATTCACATTAAGACAGATCCACTCCAGGAATGAGTCAAAGGACTATGTGGCCCTAATCACACAAATTCCATCAAGTTGCCTACTCTCAGTGTGGAATGAAGCAGCTTTCTGGAAAGGTGAAAATCACCCCTGAAAGGCAGCAGAAGGAGCTGCCTGAAAATGTGTCCTGGCTGTTCCCTTTACAGTCAGACTTTCAGTCCTTCACAAAGACAGCAAGAAAAAAATCAAGCCCAGCATATGGCCTTAGAAAGGAGAGTCTTTCTGCTAATCTGCCACAAGTGAGTTTATTTCTACCATTCCAAATCACCACTGGGCATGGCAGCGACCCCAGACCTCTCATGACAACTGCTCAATTCATTGTCAATAAAGGTGTCACAGCCGTGACAAATCCAGCACCAGCTGCCAAACAACATAAACCAACAAATGCTAAACACACAGGAGAGTGGGCAAGATAAGAATGGGTTCTTATTCCTCTGTGAAATGTTCCTTTTGTGCCCTTTTAAAAGCACCTCATTATAATAATAAAGCTGGGTCAAAAAATAGCCACAAGTGTTAATCAATACCTCACAGAAATATTATTTACAGACAGGTTAAGTAATTGCTAACAAAGAGATGAATGCCAATCCAGTCACACCAGAAACAACCATATTATCCACCAGTGGCTACAATGCTCCAAGATTCCAGATTCTTGGAAGAGAAAAGAAGCTATTCATAAATTTGTTTAGTATGGTCCCTATGCAGAAACCTCAAACACTTCTTACAGATAATATCGCTCTCCCCCAAGGATATTTGTCTAGACATACTTTAATTTAATGGCAGAATTCTGGCCACTGATGTGGTGAAAATTATTTAGTTTAGTTTAACAAGGTCTTTTGGTCTATACTAGTCCAGCTTCCAGAAGAACAACTTCCAGCCTCCAAGTCAGCTGTGAGCTGGAGTGGATGTGATAGCGCCTGTTGCCTCCAGACCCGGATAAAACACGGGCAGCAAGGTGGAGTCAAATATCTCTGGCACCTTCAAAGCACATGCAAAATGCCAACCCTCCCAAGGAAAAACACAGAAAACCCCCAAAGACCCTTTTGTTTTGTGAGAAGCCACCAGAAGCCTTCACGGGTCGGCTCTTTGTACAAGCCCAGGAAGTGAAGTGCATCCTGCACACAATTCCCAGAATCTGCAGCGAGCCTCAAAGGCAACCCAGGAGGGATAAAACACAAACCCACTTCATGTTTCAGCTGTTCACATGGCCTGGACACTCTCTGTGGACGAAGCATTCTGGAATCCAGATCACAAGATAGTGCTGTCCTGGTCTGCCCCTTGGAAGTTTAGTCTCCCACGAGGAACAGGCTGCTGGTGGAGGGGAAGCACAGAGAGCCCTCTAACATTTCCCTGGCACAGCAACACTGCAAGACAAACTTGTAACATCATGAAAAACTGGGTTCAGGCCTCTTGCACTCAGACCTCGTCATAAATTCCACCCACACTTCAACTTCAAAGTATGACCGGACCTACAAGTTTGTTTAGGCATTAAAAGAGAGATTTCCAGCTTGTCATAAAATCCCAGGTCAGATATAAATTAAGGAGCAGGGAGTCTTTGGACCCATGCCCCTATGGGATGGTGATCACTCTCAGAAGATTTGCACCACACTAAGTCAAACATTTGTGTTTTCACCCTCAGAAAGGTTTTCCAGCAGAGAAGGGAAACATGTTCTTGATGGGAAGTGCAACCCCCCAGCCCCATGGTCATGTCTAGAGGTGACTTTGCTGTTCCAAGCCCCACTATAACACCTTTTATTATTAACAATATCTACCACTTCACTTAGAAAAAGAGTCATAGCCCAGACTGCACGGGCTGATGGATCACAGCTGTCCACATAAGCACTGGGAGGCAAAGCTCCCTCCTTTCAGGAGGGGTCACTTCAGTTTAGAACTGGAATACAGGGATAAGGGCAAGGGAGAGAGGGTTATTTCATTTACCATGATGCTCCTGAAGAACCATAAGCAAGAAGAAAACTGCAGTGCTCAGGGACTCAGCTGGGCACCTGACCCAGGTTTTTGAGTGCTTTATAAAGAAATACTTGTGCAAGCTATTCTTGTTCAGTGCATCCCTACACGATGCAGCAGTACTGAAGGACACAGAAAGGCTGGATTCCCCCATTCCCCCAGCTTTTCCATCAGATCACCAACTCCTTATTCCTCTTGCAGCAAGACACATTTGCCAACAGCTCTCAAAGCCATCTATTTAAGGAAAATTAAATTTGGATAGGTCTAAAACACTGCCCCATTCAGCTAAGACAGGGAGCGAGCTTGGCAAGAACTGTCATGCATGCACTAAGGAATGGTGCTCCTCCAAATACTGCCCTCATGGAACTATTATCCAGGAGCTGGAAAAACATCCAGGAGCCTGTTCCAGGCTCCATCAACACAGGAGGTACCTGCTCTTCACCTGCCCAGCTCTGCCTGTTTGGTTCCCCCCACCCAGTCTTGAAAAGAGCCATTGCAGCAACCTGAGAGGCTGCTCAGAGCCAACAGTGCAGATAAAGGGGTTGCCATTTGATGCATCACGGGGAGAGAACTGAACCTTCTCCATATGCAAAGGGAGAGCAAGGAAAATGCAAACCTTTCATTCCAAACCTGCACCAGCCCAAGGACATTTGACTTCTAAATGAGTCTTTCAGAGAGTCACAGAATGGTTTGGGTTGGAAGGGAACTTAAAGACTCTCTTGTCCCACTCCCTGCCATGGGCAGGGACACCTTTCACCATTCCAGGGTGCTCCAACCTGGCCTTGGACACTCCCAGGGCTGGGGCAGCCACAGCTTCTCTGGGCAACCTGTGCCAGGGCCTGCCCACCTGCACACCCAAGAATTTCTTCCTAATATCCAACCTAAACCTCCCCTCTGTCAGTTTGAAGCCATTCCCCCTTGTCCTGTCACTCCATGCTCTGGTAGATTTTTCTAAACCTACTATTTGTAGGTTTAAGCACAGAATCCAACAGAAGTTTGGCCTTAATTTGCCAGTGTATCAGTGTGGAGGAGAAGGGGGCAACACAGAGCCTAATTACTATTTTTAATGAGCACGTTCATCACCCCAAGAAGGCAGCTGAGCTTGAAACTGGGAAGAAATTTTAAGTTCTCCCTATTACTAGAGTTGTTAGAGTTGCATCATCCATCTTTCACCAAAGTATTTTCCTGTTCTGGGCATGCACTGATCCCAGTGAGATTTCCACCCTCTCCCTGCAGAACAGGCAGAGCACCAGGAACAGCCTTTGGTGAGCAGGCAGGTGCAGCCAGGTTGTGTTTCTGCCTGAACCAGGCTGTGTTTCTGCCCGACCCAGGCTGCATTTCTAGAACAGGTAAACTCTAAAGTTTTTGTTGCTGCTTTAGTCACAAACACAGTGAAGAGCAACTGAACAAGCTCCAACTCAACCAATCCACCCCACAAATCCTCAATAGCTTCCTGAGCTTCCCAAATCCTATTTTTGCAGCAGGATACCAATAGCACCTCTCCAGAGTAAAACTCCACTTTGTCATTTCCTAATTCCGAGTTCATTGAGACATATATCCTGCTCTTTGGCACAGCCAGATAAGAGGAGACCCAATCCCAGTGGTTCTGTAATCTGCCCATTCTTTATTACAGCTGGTTCCTCTCCTCCCTGTGTACTCTCAGGGGCTGGGGAACACCAGCAGCTCTGTGACTGCAGCACTTGCCAATGGTTATCCAACCAACCAGAGGCTGATTTCTTAATTAGTGATCCCTGGAGTCCAAAGAGAGAAACAGCAGCTATTAAAAAAAGACAGCACGGATGAGAAGAGGGGGCAGGGGGATGGCAGGGATAGGAATTAACCTCTGAAACACAGACTTCTTGTTTAAATTTGCCCAAAGACATCCTGCCTACCTTATCCTCAGGCAAAGGTCTAGTGTTGCTTTTAAAACCAAGTATCCAAGAAGCCACCAAAAATCCTTTCAAAAGGCAGCCTGTCTGGTGGGGAAATCAGAAACACACATCAAGCAAAGGAGCTTGAAGAGGGCTGACAGCTTGGCAGTAGTATCTCCAAACTTTCTAACACACATATCACCTTCTGACCGTGTCCTGAGTCACTGTTTTCAAAAGGAAATGTGTCCCTGAGAAAACACAGCAACAACAGGAGGTACTGTGAGGTTCTCAAAACCCACAGTGGCTTTCCTTGACCTCAGCAGACCCTGTTCCCCAGCAGCACTGTGCCCCCAGCCCTGCACACACAGCTCCTCCTCCTAACACGGGGCTCACAAGACTCAGCTTTTGTACCTTTTGGATGGTTTCTGACACCTGCACTTACAGCTCAATACTCCACAGAGTGAATCATATTAAGAAAGGAATAATGTGTTTTCAAGAGTGTTTTGTTTTGCATTTATATTTCTATATTTTTACCCTTAGAGAAAAGAATGTCTTAGGACTCCACGAGCTGACAGATGTGCACGTCTCTGTTGGTGGTGTTTATTTTACCTGGCTGCTGCAAGCAAAACTGAAGTATTTTAAAAAACAAGAACATATGAATGTGAAAAATCAGAAGTCCTGGCAAGGAAAATTCAAGGTAGTTCTAAGGCTAGTTAAAATAAGTGTTTAAGAGCTAAAGGAAATTTTAAGAGGCAGGTTTTCCATGAGCAGCCAGAGAGAGTTGGTTCCATTTAGTGCTGTTCCACCACCACTTAACCTTACTGGATCCCTATGGCCATGGAAGTTCCTAGGAATGTCCCATCTGGGCACAGTTCTAAAGCCATTTCCTGATTTGTATGACAGTACTCCAAAGAAATCAACCCCAGAGAGCTCGAATTATGATATTCAGTCTGCTCTGAGAGTTCAGAGAGTCCCAGTTTTTAACTGACATATTGCAAAGCTTGGAATCCAGACACAAATCACCACTGCTAGGAGCCTTCAGGATAAGAGGGGAAGGGAACAATAAGACCCAAGAGTTTCTAGGACCATAAAAAAAGAAGAAGGGTCTTATTTTGCTTAATTTGAAACAACATGTTTTATTGGAATGACAGTGACAGACTCAAGGTTGTCATAACCAACTGCATCCAGGGACAACCACTGGAAGGAACCTCCAGTCACTTTGCCAGGCTTGGCTCTGTAATTATGGCATGGATTTCCTCTTGTACCCAGCAGGTCCCAGGCCACGGGCACAGAGAGGGGTTTTAACTTCTGTGACTTCATTTCCTTTTACTTCCACTTTTATTTCAGATGAAGAAATATGTGTACATACAAAATATGTAAAGGTGGGGATCACAAACCTCTCACTTTTCAGCAAGTTTTACTTTTAAGCCCATTATTTATTGTTCCATGACCCTCTCATTCTAAAACCCCCCCAATCCCTCCAATTCTGCCCGTCCTGATGTTTGTTTCTTTCTGTTTAGCTGCAATGTGAGTTCCTCAGAGTGAGGACTGTTTTCCTACCAGGAGCTTACACAGAACATCTCCACAAGGGCTCCCTCACTGTGCAAACAAGTAAACCTGTTTTATTTGTCTTTGGCTTCTTTTTTAAGAGCAAGTGCAATCCAGCAGCAACTCCCAGGCCAAGGCCAGGGCAGGACAGCCAAAGATGTCCCCAAAAATGACCTGCAAGGAGATGCCTCCTAAAGCTCAGTCTCTCTCCCCTTCAACATCCACGAGCCCCTCCTGCCAGGAGTGAATTCCCAGTTCTTTTTGCACTGCCTGGTGTTATTCACACAACCAAAGTCAGCTTGGCACTAGGACTGCAAAGCTGCCCTGCAGCAAAGGATAATTCACAGCAGCATTATCTTCAATTCACTGGCTTACTGGTAATTTGGGCTGAACAGGAGGTGGGGGGGAGTGGTAGCAAAGACAAAAATAAGCAGATGACAAATCTGCTTATTAACCACACTGAAAATGAGACCTAAGGAGGGAGGAGGGCTGGAAAGCAGGATGGGGAAGAAGCAGGAGCTGGAACAGCCTGGCTAATATCAACCATGAAATGCAACCCCTGCTGCCACAACTGGAAAGCCAGAAAGGCAGAGTGTTTAATATTAACCATCTGATTGCTCTGCCTCAGATGCCTTGCCTGATACCACGTCAGGAACAGCATTTCCATGGCCCCTGCAGGTGGTTCCTACAAGTTGGAGCTCTGAAACGGCAGCGAGAACAACAAATAAACTGACTCTGCACCGAAAACTTTACTCAAAACCCAAAGTTTATCTTCACTGGGAGTCAAGCAGGACACACATTGCAAAAGCAGTCAATCACCAGGGCTCCTCACAGTGCTCCAGGGCCAGGCCTGCCTTTCCCTTTCCTCCAAATCCTCCAGCTCTGTGAGAGGCACACTCTGTTCCCTCTCAGGATTAGTCTCAGAGCCACTGAAGGCAGGGAGCATTTCTGCATACTCTGAAATAAGGAACTTGTCAAGCATGTCTGTGAGCATTGCACTTGCTCAACCATCTCCAATGACTAAGTATCCCCACATATTTACCTATGACATCAGAAATCCAACCTCTCCCTTGGATTCAACATTTAAGTAGCACCTCTAGTTACGAACCACACGGTTGGCCCAGAGATCCCTAAATATTCCTGTTTTCTGCAGCACTCCCACCTTGCCATCCCCTGCTGCCACTGTGCACCTTTATTCCTTGGTAAGAGCAAAATATAATTAGTGTCAGGTACTTCTTTGCATATTGTTTTCCAAA
The DNA here is from genome assembly GCA_035047865.1 of Dendrocincla tyrannina. Classification (NCBI taxonomy): domain Eukaryota; kingdom Metazoa; phylum Chordata; class Aves; order Passeriformes; family Dendrocolaptidae; genus Dendrocincla; species Dendrocincla tyrannina. The sequence goes on along the minus strand of JAWWMP010000057.1, from coordinate 5,569,095 downwards.
TAAAGAGAACTTTGTGCTGCATCCACACACCTTCCTCATCTCTGTACCAGGCAAGTCTCTGGGCTCAATTAGTTTGGGTCTGTAACTACAACAGGTCCTAATTTATAAAGCAGCCCCCCAAACACTTGCAAATCCACTTTTTTACTAATTCTGGGTTTTCTGCATTGGCAAATTGGTTTTATTTGCTTATATGATTTTAAAAAATTCTGCCACAGTAGTAAATTCTGGGGAAAATGTGACATGGGTGAAAACGGAAGAGTCACTGGTCAGTGCAGAGAACTTCCACCACAGTGACTGCCAAGAAGTAATGGCAGAGACATGTCATTTTAACATGCTCAGTCTCCTCCAAAGGTTCAACTCCTGCCCCTAAACCAGGTTAGGCCCAGGTTTAACTGGTTGTAATCTCAGGAAGTAGATCACTTTCTCAAGGTCAAACAGAGTAGCTGGAAAAGGGAAAACTGAACTCAGACCTCAAATCCCAATCCAGTGTCTCGACCCACACAGCCTTTCCTCTCCTCACATTCCAGAGGGAAAACAGACAGAAGGCATTTAAATATTGCAGGTTTCAGATAAGATTTAACTAAAAAACTCTTATTTTGAGCCAATTTTCAAACCTGTGTGTTCCTACTCAACTCTGTGTGATGAATTCTTGCTTTGAACAGCAAACAGTTGTTAAAACACGAGTTCTTATCCCGCTCCCCATGGTGAGACAGGTGTTCACAAACTCTGTTTGCACACACACTCACTAAGGATTTTCCAACTGGATCTGCTTCTACCCCTCAGAACTCAGAAATGCAAAGGCAGGTTTAAAATAAATAGCTAAATAAAAATCTGGAGGGTCCTTTTAGGGCTGCTCCTCCCTGCTGCTGCTGAGCAGCCTCTATAGGGCACTTCTCCCAAAATCAGAGATATTTTGAACATCCACCCAAATGATTTTCATACTTCATCTTACCAAGGCCACTGAAATAACCAAAAATGATGGTTATTCCCTCAGTTACTTAAATTTCACATGGAAATAAGCCACACAGGGCAACTATTTAGGTCGTTCCTTCCCCGAGCACTGTGAATTCCTCTGTATTTGCTCAGCAGCTTGTCTCAACTGATTAAACTCTGCAGCAGCAATTGGAGGACAAGCCTCCAGCAGCCTTCTCTGAGAACTGGGACCCCAAACCAGCATCAGCAAAATCACCAGTGACATCCTCACCCTTCCCCAACATGCTCATTAAACCAGGAGCTTGGTGCTTAATTGCTCTGGAAACCATTCCAGTGGCAGGGCAAGCCAAATGTCCTGGGCTGAAAGGCAAGCAGTGGAAAGATGGAAGAAGGAGAGTCTCTCCATCAAAGCTTCCCCTGCACATGGGATGGCAATCTCCTCCTGGATCTGATGCTGAGGGAGTTGAATTGTGTGTCCACTCCATATCCCACTGCTCACTGAGATCCCCTGGGGAAGAATCACCTGGATTGATCCCAAGGAACTACCACGACCAACCATTCCTCTCTTAAACACAGACCTTCTGCACATTGCATCCCCTCTCCCCAGGCTTTTTCTTGGGACAAGCAAAAGCTTCCAAATCCAGTGTAATTTATGTAATTACACATATTTGGACCCAAACTCTGGGGTCTTGGAGCATCTCAGACTGTTCTCAGGAGCACTCCCAGCAAAGGGATTGTTGATATCCAACAAAATCTGCACAAATAGATTGGTCAGAATAACCTGTCTAAAGCCCACCAGAATTCACTGCTCCCTATCTCCAGGTACCATTAAGGAGTTCAAATCAGGCCCCTTTGGGAACTGTGAGCAAGAGAACCAGAAATGGACACCTGTGTGAACACATCACTACATACGGATGGATTTGCTTCTGACATTTAAGGGAAACAATAAGCATCCAAGATTTCCCCTAAATTAGGGTTTAAAAGCTCTGTGTGTCACCAGTTTCCATGTCTTTCCCTTCCACAGCAAAGGGGCTTTAGGAACAGCCCCTGTTCCCATCCCCTTGGCCACAGAGACCTTTACTCAGAGCTCCAGGAGGATCAGAAAATTTCACAGGAATATTTCTGATCTTGCCAAAAGACAAAAAGAGATGAAGCAGAAGCTGCAAACTTAAAGAGATTCCTGAAGTACTGGATACCCTGGAAAGAAATCCCTGAGATGACAAACCAATTCACCCTATAAGGTGGAGGTGTAAAAAGCTGGATATTCTGTATTTTTCAGCTCTAATTAGATGGTATTTTCACTATATTCTGTTCTCATACGTGCAGAGGACAAAGCAATCAGACCAAAACATCCTATAAAGATGGCTATATATAATATTTTCTTCCCTGCAAGAACAATAATGAGTAAAAAAGGCTTATGCACTTTCATAAAACACTGTATTTCTGCTGGAAAAGGCAGCTCCCCATCCCCAAACGGATGCAAGTTTCAGTCCAAGGGGTACCTTTCACCTCAAGGTCATTACCAAGTTTGGGAAAACACACAAAATGCAGTATCTGGAGGATTCTCAGAAGATCCTGGATGCAGCTCTGAGATCTGCAGGTTTTCTGGACACACATGACCTCTTCATTTTTCCTTCCAGAAGAGGATCATTTCTCTGCCAATTCTGGGAGGGTGTGTAAGGACAGGAATTCTCATTTTTGTGTGCTCTCAAAGCAAAAGAGGGTCAGAAAACAGTGGGAGCTGCCATGAACTCCGAGGGGGGAAAAGAAATCCAATGTTACTATCAACAGATGCTGCTTCCCTTAAATCTCTCTTCTGAATTTGCCATAACACATTGATTTTGAGGCTGATTAAAATCACAATGAGAAAATTTCTTCTAAAATCCCTGACCTGGCTCTTGAGGGATCCCATGTGACACAGCTCTGTAGGTGTAGAAGGAGTCAGCATGTTCAGAGGTAACCTCAGGTAAGTCTCTGTATCATGCCATTGGAACATGTAATTATAACTTTCACTGTCAGCAACAAGCTCTTAAACAGACATTTTGATTTAATTCCTATTAGGCTTCCATCTGCAAAAGGAGCTTTGTGAGTTAAAGTAACAATGCAGAGCAATTTTAAAGCAACCTTGTCCATATTCACTGATAAATCTTTGAACAGGATTCAAATAAGGAAAAAAAACACCCTGTTTGGAACTCTTGGATAGGCAGCACTGCTTTTCTGAACACTCAGGGGGAGATTTTCAGGAGTGGTTTTCTCTCACTCCACTGGAATTACAGTCAGACTTGCCCTAAATGATGATGAATAAACAGCACATTTTGCTGGGAGAAGAAAAACAGATGAGTTTAATCATCTGTCCAGATTCAGCACCCCAACCAAGAGAAGGAAAACAAGCACAGATTAAACAAACAGTGAAACTGATATTAGAGACTGACAGGAATGCTCTACTCCCTCTCTTCATTTTCCCAGCTGAACTGCTCAGTGTATCTTGTCTGCAAACAGTTCTTGGGAACTGGGCTTGCACATCCAGCAAATTGCCAAATTCTCCTGAAATAGCTGCACTTAAACTGAACTTACATGTGCTTTCCTCATTAGCTACACAGAGGAGGATTTCCAAATGCTGGCTACTGAAGGCCACCCCTCTGACATGACTCAGGACTAGCAGAGAAGGTTCATCTGCACATCACACCCCCCCCTTGTAGGACTCTCTTAATTACCACTCAATTAGAGCACATAAAGTAGACATTCAGCAAAAGGTGGGGTACTTTTTTTTTTCTTCATAAATAACGTGGCCAAAGAAGAGATGCCATCCTGGATATTGAGCAATTAGCCATTAAACTGCATCAGAAATATTTCTGCTCAGTACAATGCAGAAGACTCAGCTTTAGTAAACTCCAGGGGAATCCTTATGGAAAGGAATCCAAACAATGGGGTAAATGGAGAGGAACACGAGCAGGCCTTTTAAAAAATAACTGTAGGAGAAAGCAATATTAATCTGTCTCAATTCAGAGAGGCCATCCACCTCATCTCCTTTATTCAGTACAGCCAAGACTCCCCCCACCACTCACACAAAGCACAGTCTGCTCCTTGCACAGCAGCCTGAGCCCTGTCAGCACAAGGGCAAAGCTGCATTTCAAGGGGAAAAAGGATAAATCCAGTTTCTCTGTGGCAGCCAGACACTGTCAGGGCTCTGCCACTGTCCCAGGCCTCCTTCCCAAAGTCTCTTCAGGGGCTTCAGCACTGCTTTGGTCAGCCCAGGGGTCCCAGAACTGAGGCCACCACAACTCACCCGCTCCCTCCTGGCTGAGCTGGTGGACACAGAAAGGACAAAGCCTGACTTTACCTCCAAAAGAGATGGGCAAGTCACACAGAAACACCGAGTCATCTTCCAATTCCCACAGGCAGAACAGGAATAAAACTCTTCTAGATACTGCCTTTACTCAGGGAATTGGATACCTGTCACTTTGCTTCCTCTCTCAAGTTCTTTGCAAATGAAATCCACAAACCTCAGAGTAAACTGCAATAAAACACGTGTAAAGAGATGCATCGAGTCAGCATCATTAATGGGAAAAATCAGCTGATTCTACTGATTTTCCCTCTCAAAATGTGAGGCAGGTGAGAGAGGAGCACACCTGCTAACAAGGGGGATCAGGGTTTAGGGGCTTTAAGAGACTGGATCTCAATGAGCTTTGGAAGGAAAGCAGGACAGTAACACAGAAAAGAGTGAGAATTAGCCAGAATTTAAGGGGTAGGGGGGAAATAATCACAATTTAAAAGAATTCCACATAGAGATTAAGGCAGAAAAATTTACTGTTGATCATATATCAAGCACACCAACGTACCAGTCAAATACACAGGAACCCCAATTGTTGTGGGAAAAAGAGGGAAAGGAGGTAACTTTAATTATGAAAGCATGCAAATTGAAACATATGATTCCTGAAGAAGATAAAGACCAGAAGAGCAGGGAGAGGATCATCCAAGTGCTGCCATTTACAGAAAAATCCTTACCCTGCCAACCTTCCCTCCTGAGCTGGGGCACAACAGCTGGAATAAATGACTGGTGCTCCTGAACAATTCCCTGGGAGCACTAATGAGAATGCTAATTGGCCAGGCTGCACACAGCCATGGTAACACCTCTCAGGCTGCATTTAAAGTGGGGGCTGAAAGGCAGGAGTGAGGCTATTTTTGAAAATGCCAGGCTGGTGTTTGAAGGTGAGCAGGATCCAAGGGAAGGAGGGAGCCTGCACTAACCTCGGCCATGCCATGGAAACCTGTACAGGCTTTAATGCTGGATGGAAATTAACTCCTTGATTCAAAATTTTAATCTGTTCCATAGCTATTTGGGGTTGCTTTCAAAGCTCTGCATCTGGATCTCCTCCTGCTTCCCTGTTCACTCTCCCGTGGCAGGATAGGATGGTGCTAATCCTTCAAAAATTATTATTAAATAAATCCCACTTAATTCAACCTACTTCACAGGCAAATTTTAATTAGAGATACAGCAAGCCCACAGATAAGTTGCTGAACTTGAATCCTATGGAGATGGTTAATGTTTCCAAGAGCTGCACAGCCTCTGTGTATTCTTAAGCCCAAACAAATCTACCTGAGCACTGGGGAAAAAAAAAAGAAAACTAAAACTCTGCATACACTCCGTGGAGGTGCTCATTAAATGAACAGTAGTAAACTTGTTTTTCTAACTTGTCCCACTGCAGATCACTACCCACAGGAAGCAGACCAAACCTGATGTGTCCCTTTAGCATGTTTTCATAGCATTAGCTTTTAATAAATATAACATACTCCACCCTCGGAGCAGAGCAGGGCTCAGGTTCCAGCAGAAAAAGTGGTTGTTTTAAATATTTAGATTACATTACAGCTGGGACATTAAAATAAGCAGTGGCTTGTACTGCAGACAGCTATCAGAATCAGCTTGGCAAAATATGTGTCAGCTCAACTGGTGTGGTTGCAAAGTATGAGCTCCGAGGTCTGTTAGCTCTGTGTTCTTACACTTATTTTTATTATTTGAACTGCAACAGTGCTTTCTGATGTCAGCAAACAGAAAAGCACCACAGTGTTAGATGCTCTATAAACATAAGTAGTGCAAGTCCCCAGAAAGTTTATGGATTTCAGCAGAGAAAATGGGAAAAAGCTGGGAGAAGTAAAGGCTATTCTCCTCAGGGAAGGACTGACAGACCTCAGTTTAGCCTGTGCTTTACTGTGTCCAAGTGCTTGGCTGAGTCCAATGTGGAGTGGAATGAAAGCTGGAAAGGACCAGGAGCAGCCCACTGACCTGTGCAGAGTCACCACACTCAGGTGTAAGAGCTGCCTCTGAGAGCTCATGAAAATCCAAACATGCTCACCACTAAATCTGCTCATCCATCTGTGGGGTTTTGAGGAAAGCCTTCACGAAAAAGCATTTCCCTCCCACTGCACTCACTGGAACCAGTGCTGTCCACATGACAGAACTGACAGGAACTGGCTCTAAATTCCCTGTAGTTCAGAAAACACTGACTTCCCCAGGCTCTGCATCAGCCCCAAACAGAGGTCAGTGCTGCCACCTCCCCTGCCATGGGCTCCCAGAGCAAGGCTGGCAGCAGCAGGACAGCAGGGCCATGGATGTCACCCATGGGGCTCTCACATGCCTCACATTCACCTCCCCAGGCAGCCCTGCCTGTTTACACCCCAGGAGCAGCTGTCCCAGCTTGACCTGGAGCCAGCTCTGGCTGTTACACAACCCATCATTCCTCCCCAGCCTACAGACAGGCAGACCTGGCCACAGAGGAGGGGAAAATCCTTGCAAGAAGCCCACTTGTTGCTCCATCTGCTGCCATCCAAAAGATACTGTCAGTAAACGGGTGTTTACAAAGGGCTGGGTGGTACATTAGGAGTCTGCAGGAGCAGTTGAAGCCCAAACTCCTTGTAACTTGTGTCCAAGTGAACTGCTGGTTTTCTCCCAGTCCAACTGATGTGACCTCTGAGTATCTACAAGCTTATTAATCAGCCTGAGAGAACAGAGAAAAGACAGCAGGTTAACACTGGGAGGATGTAAATCTTCAGAAAACCTGCTTTTATTAGTTCTACCCTCATGGAACGACTTCCTTACTCATTCACCTCACCTAAAAACACCCCGTTCTCTCAATAACATTGAGGGTAAAAGAGACTAAACAGGGAGAGGACAAATGCACATGGGGAAAAAAAAACCACAAAGAAGGTTGCTCTGTAAAGATTATCTTTTACAGGCCAAAAGCTCCATGGTACACCCCTTTTCTGCTCATGTTGCTGCCCATCATTCAGGTCTGTAACCTGGACATCCCCCTGAATGCTCTGGCTGCTCCCTGAGCCCTCACATCCCACCTCCACATGGGAGCCCCTGCAGTGTGTGTGGCATTTCTGAAACTTTCCATTTACACAGCTGAAACTCCTGCCAGAGCCCTGCCTCAACATCCCCCTGCCTGGTTCTGATCCACACAGACACTCCCTGTGGGCATCAATCCCTGTCACAGAGCTGCAAAGATCATTTTCCTAAGCTGTTATTTTTAGCACATGCCCCCTCTGCACACTGGTCTGCCAGCTCCATGTTTTCTAATGCAAAGAAGAATCACTTGCCTGCATTTTATCCTGTTTCAAAAAAAGACAAACTCCTACCTGTAACTGACCTATATCAGCCTCTGTCACCTGCTTGCTCAGTATTCAAACAAGGATGGAAGTTGGCATCCTTTCATGTGGCTCTTTAGTCTTGAGAGGATCTCCTTAAAAACACCAGCAAAAATACCTCATTAAAATCCATGTTGCAAGAACTACCCCCAAAAAAACACCCAGCCCAACACTGTGGTCTCACTAATCCAGAGCACAGCAGAGTCCACCTAAAAGGCAGAATCCCACCTGCAAGCCCCTTTGTCCAGTCTGCTGCATATCTCTGAATAAGCCTGGAAACAGCTTCCCAAGCACAGAACTCAGCCCAAAACCTTTCCCTTGAATTTAGACCTCTGTGGTAACTGCTAAGAGAGAATAGGCAGAAATGAGGCTTCCAGGTTTTTGTCCAATGCTCCTTTGCTTGCTGGGAGCTGTCGTTCAACGAGTGTGGAATTATGGGGATATATCACACAAATCTACTGTTTTCCCAATTACACATTTCCAGTGTCCAAAGGGCACTTTAAATAACATAGAATCACAGCATGGTTCAGGTTGGAAGGGAACTCTAAAGATCACCCAGTCCCACCTCCTGCCATGGGCAGGGACACCTTCCACTAGCCCAGGTTGTCCCAACCTGGCCTTGGACACTTCCAGGGATGGGGCAGCCACAGCTTCTCTGGGCAACCTGTGCCAGGGCCTGCCCACCCTCCCAGCCAGGAATTTCCCCCTAATACCCAAATTAAACCTTCTCTGTCGGTTTGAAGCCATTCCCCCTTGCCCTGTCATTACAATAACCCATCTAAATATCAACTGTCTGAGCCTCACGGATTTATAAGCAACTCCTACTTTCATTGCTCCCCATAAAAAATATCTGGTGGGTATTTTTTTTTAAATGTCTTATCTCTAAAAGCTTTCCCAGTTATGAAATTATTCTGAAGCTCCACAGCTACAGACAGCTATCTGTCAATTAGCACTCCTGTTTCTCAGCTATAACTCGTCTTAGGGCAAGGGTAAAGACACAGATGGTCCATGGCCTCCGTAAGAAAAGGTACAACACAGGGCTTCTCATTTTCCTCTTCTATCCAAAACTGCCCCATTCAGCTCACAATCCCAATCCCAGATTGGATTCTTACTGCTTTAAATCACATTTGCTTGCTTCTTTTCAACACCCCACGTACCAAGAAAACCAGTTTCTGTGCAGAAAGAGCTGCACCTAAAAGTGCAGTTTAAAAGGGAGTTCTTTTGCTGATACCAAAGGAATCCTTAAAAAGCCACTCCTCAGAGTACTCCCTAAAGAAGTATAATCAAAGGAGTATTAGTTCACACAATGGAAGGAATGAGGAGTTGAACCTCACCCAGAAGGATGGTAGAACAGACACACTCTGGAATTCCACGGGCAGAGGGATTGCAGAGCCAGGACACGGTGACTGAAGGGTGCAAAGGAACCACAGCAGTGCAGAGAGGGAACACTGACCAGTTTTTGGACAGGCCACACATTTCAGATGGTTCAGTTCTTCCTCTGAACCTCTCCTGCTCTAATCACGTCACAGCAGCACGTCCTTACACTGACCAGAGCTGAACTGCAGCACGAAGTCTCACAGTAGGTTATTACAGAGCAAATTTAAAACACGCGACTTATGGCAATGCCTGGATCACACACGTTCTTAATTTCATATTTTTGGAAGTCAGTGATACTGTTTTACAAGCAAAGCTCTGGAAACATCAAATATTTAAAAGCAGACAGATAGGAATTCCTTTTGTAGGATCTGTCACACAGATTCATTATGAATCATTTGGATCCCACACAGCTGTCATAATTTCAGTCACGAGAACCCAGGCATCACAAACTACAGCTTTATTTTTAGATGGATTCATTAGTTGTCATTTTTCAATCATCAAAGAATTAACAGAATTGCACTTATATGTTCTCGTGTGGCTGTAACCTTAGAATCAACAATGTCAGTGATGGGAAGTGACCTCTGAGCTCTCCCCTGGGGAAAGAATCAGTAGCTGTAAGTAACTAAATCAGCTGATGACACAGCTCCTTGTCTATAAAAACCACACCACAAACATCACCTTTCCTACAGTTCATTGCTGGTAGATACTGTCACATTAACGAGTGTGATCCTGTCGTGTCCCTGCTTAATTTCCCACCAAGGAGAATAAAAATAGAAGCTACAAAGCACTTCCAAGGGTTGAGTCTTAATGTCAGGGCACAGTTGGACATCCTGCATCACAGAAACAGCATCGTGGCCACAGATGGAGACAGCAGGAAAGCCCCGGCTTGCAGAGTAAAGGCAGGGCCATTCCATCATGACTTAGGGAAGAAGTCACCCTTGGGAATGAACTGGCACAGGGAAAAGTGCTGAAGCAGTAAATGAAAGTGTAACCAAAGTTCAGAAGGAAATACAACATTCCTACACCTTTTCCTGCCCCTTCCAAGGGACTCAGCACAGGTACACAAAACACAGGACTGCTCAATTCCATAAGATATCCATGACACAGCTCCACATCCCCAGCCCAGCTCCACTCCAATCCTTAACAACTGTATCTGTCACGGCTGGAAACCGTTCAACACATCCACTGTTTCTGAACACAATTATTTATTCCATTATTTCAGGATCCAGGAAAAGGCCGTGCCTTAATTACAACAGCATGTGCAGAATTGCAAAGTCAGTTCCCAATCCCTGGCTTCTCAAGGAGGCTCCAATTCTCCAAGAAAACATTTGCTTTCCTAACACAAGGAGTACTTTTCACAAGCAGCCAGTGACCAAGCCAAATCCCAACTCTCTGCACAGCCCTGGAAGAACAGAACACCAGGACTGCACAACACCACGGGGAAACCCAAAATGTCACTGCAGGTCAGGCCTAAGTGCCACTTACAGAACACACAGAAAAGAGGCTGCTCTGGAGGACGTTTTCAGGCACATAATGTAGAAATTACAGGCACAGTTTTGTTATGGTTGGTGGCAACTGCATCCAGAATTGCCTGTTTGCAATAATTAAAAGCATGAAGTTGTGCCAGGGCAGGGTTAGTTTGGGTATCAGGAAAAGGTCCTTTCCCCAGAGGGTGGTGGGCACAGCCCCAAAGCTGCCAGAGCTCCAGGATGTTTGGATGATCCTCTCAGGGACAGGGTGGGATTGTTGGGGTGTCTGTGCAGGGCCAGGAGTGGGACTTGGATGATCCATGTGGGTCCCTTCCAGCTCAGGATATTCTGTGACTCTAAAAACAGTCAGTTTGCAGACAAGATGATGAAAAAAAAGCCCACATTTACTATTAACATTTACCAAAACAACCAAAATTCAGCTCAGTTTCCTTCTAATTCTTCTTTAAATTCCCTATTTTTCTAAGTATTTAGGATTCAGAGAGGAACAAACATACAAGGAACAAGACATACAAACCAAAAGCAAACTGACAGCTCAGTGGCTTCCAAGGGTCTCACAGACTCACTTCAAGCTGTCTCAAGGTCATGGATTGTCACCCAAATGCTTCCACTGGTTGCATTTGAGAGTATTATTTAAATGAGACAGAATTCAGAGGTCCAGATCTTCACCCACTTGCAGCCCCCCATCTTCCATCATCTCCATTTCCAAGACAACACAAGAATAACCATTTTCACCCCAATTTTAACACTAACAAGCGAATCCACTGCAGGGTTTCCTCTGCATCCTGGCCAAAGACCAGGAACATCCCAAATGTGTCAGTGCCACAGCACAGTTTATGTTTACTCATCCTAAATTTCTGTAGCACTGGGAATGATGGGGATGCTGCCACAACAAACCAAACATCCTTTAGGGAAGTTGCACCACAAACACACCCTCAGTCTCTCGAGAGCTGCGGGGTTTGAGCGTCCCTGTCACTCGAGGGTGAAGGAGAGAAATTTCCAGACAGGCAATTTCAAAGACGTTATTTTGAAAACAAACGTTTTGTGTAGTTGTTTCCCAAAAAAATGTTTCCACAACTCAGAAACAACAAAGAAGTCAATCCACCTCCTGTGGTAAGAGGCCAATACTAACAGCTCACCACACAAGAAATACGTGTCAACAAACAATATCCACATTCCACCAGGGATAAAAACACAATCAACATGAAAGGCTTCGGCTCTCACGGGTAAGAAAGAGGCTGCACATGGAAAAGGATGCTTGGGTTGATCTGTCTCACCAACCATAAACCTGCCCCTCAACCACGGTTAGTTTGGACTCAGGTCCGTATTAGTTTCCCACAAACCTGCTCCCTTTTTATTTTTTTTTTTAACCCTGGCAAAGCATTTAACTGTGCAAAATCGCCTTGCCAGCGACAGATGTGAGTACAAAGAGAAGTGATTTGCTACAAAAGGATTAATACATTTTGAAAGTTACTGTCTGGCAAACTGTCAAAGGGACTTTTATTGGTTTATTTTATTCTGGCTGCCGATAAGCCCGGTGGCAACACAACCCACACTGGTGTGCAGAGAGCACAGCGATGGCAAACATGCCCTGGCTCTGCTCACAGCCCTGGCCTGCACCACCACAGGGGTCGGTTCAAAGTCTGGCCCTTGTCTTCTCCAGCATTCCCAGTACGAGGAAGGTGTGGGCACGTGCCCTTGGAAGTGGATGTCTGACCACCAGCCACTTGTCACCTGTTTGGCCATTTCATAGCTGTTTGAGCCCTGAGGATTTGACCCCCGTGGGACCCCCAGAGCTGTCTGACCACCAACCACTTGTCACCCATCTGACCACCAACCATTTCATACCTTTTTGACCACTGACCCCTTGTCATACCCTTTTGACCCCTGAGGATTTGTCACCTGTGTGAACACCAAGGATTTCACAGCTGCCATCTGGCCACTGACCATTTCATACCCATCTGACCGAGGACCATCTGTCACCCGTTTGACCTTGGACCATTTCACACCAATTTGACCCCCAAGGACTCAACAGCTGTTTGACCACCGACCACTTGTCACCTATTTCACCAACAACCAACCACTTCATACCTGTTTGACCACTGAGGATTTGACACCCGTGTGACCCCCGAGCATTTGCAGCTGCTGTCTGAGCACAGCCCCTGGAACCGTCTGACCACTGACCACTTCATACCTGTCCCACCACTGACCACTTGTCACCTGTTTGACCAGGGACCATCTGTCACCCGTCTGACCCTCGAGGATTTGACAGCTGTCTGACCACTGACCACTTGTCCCCAATTTGACCAAGGACCATCTGTCACCCGACTGACCCTGAAGATGTGACACCTGTCCGACTGCCGAGGATGCGACACCCCTCTGACCCCCAGGATGTGTCACCCCTCCATTCCCCAAGGATCTGACACCCTTCCGTCCCCTCTCCCCGTCCTGGTTCTTTCCCACTGTCCCCCCCATCATGTGCCAGCCCCACCAAACCCCCCCCGTCCCTGCCGTGCCCAAGCGCTCCCCGTGGCCTCTCTGGGGCCACGGTGACAGCAGTGCCCAGGAGTGTCCGGGGGTGCCTGGGGTACCCAGGGGCGTCTGGTGTGCCCTGTGTGTCCGCGGTGGGTGCCCTGGGGCACCCTGCTTGCCCGGTGTCCCCGGCGGTGCGTGATGTGCCTGAGGTACCTGGGGTTATCAGGGGTACCCTGGGTGCCCGGTGTCCCCGGGGGTACCCTGGGTGTCCAGTGTGTCCCCAGTGTGCCGTGGGTGTCTGGTGCCCCAGATGTCTGGGGTGTCCGCAGTACCCAGGGGTGTCTGAGGTGTCCGGTGTGCCCTGCATGCCCAGTGTCCCTGATGTCTCCGGTGTGCCGTGGGTGTCTGGTGCTCCCGGGTGCCCGCTGTCCCCAGTGTGCCCTGGGTGCCCACTGTCCCCCCACTGTCCCCTCAGTATCCCCAGAGTCACCACTGTCCCCAGTATCTCCAGTATCCCCACTGTCCCCAATGTCTCCACTGCCCCCACTGTCCCCAGGGTGTCCCGGGCCCCCGGGTGCCCGCTGTCCCCAGCATCCCCAGTGTCACCCCAGTATCCCCGGTGTCACCCCACTGTCCTCACTGCCCCCAGTGTCCCCCCTGTCCCCCCGGCCGCTGTGAGCGCGGTGCGGGCACGGCCGGGCAGGCCCGCCATGTTCGCGGCCCCTCAGCCGGGCCGGGCCGAGCCGGGCCCGGGGTGGGCCCGGACCGCCAGCGCCTCCGCTCACCCGAAATCCTGATCCATGGACTTGAAGAAGAACTTGTAGCTGTGCACGGGCCGGTTGCTGAGGACATTTTTGAAATCGGCCAGCGTGACTTTCTCCGGCGGCACCGGCAGCTTCACCAGGTAGGGCGTCTCCTCCTCGTCGATGTGGTAGATGATCTTGGTCTCCGCCATGGGCGCGGGCCCGGGGCCGGCGCTCGGCCCCGCGGTCGGCCTGGCCGCCAGGAAGGGAGCTGCGGGCTGCCGGGGCGATGGCTGCGCTCCCTGCACTGCTCTCTAGCTGCCCGAGCCGGGAACGGCAGCGCCGCCCGCCCCGCCCGCATCCTCCGGCCCGGCCTGCGGGCTGCGGTGCGGGGACAGCGGGGGGATAGCGGGGGGATTGGGGGGGACAGGGGGGCAGAGGGGGGTAATGGGGGATGTGGGGGGAACACGCCAAGGGTGCGCCCACGCAGCCCGCACACAGCCCGCACACCGCCCCTGCCGGCACGGCGGGGATGGAGGGGGGATGTGGGGTGGGAATAGGGTGGGGATGGGAGAAGGGAGGGGATGGGAAGGGAAAAGGGAGGGGATGGGATGGGAAAGGGATGGGAAAGGGGATGGAGAAGAGAATGGGAAAGGGAATGGGGATAGGGATGGGAAAAAAGTGGGGATGGGAAAGGGATGGAGAAGGGAAAAGGGATGGAGATGAGGGTGGGGATGGGAAGGGAAAAGAGGGAAATGGATGAAGATGAGGATGGGAAAGGGAATAGGGATAGGGATAGAGATGAGGATGGGAAGGGGAAGAGCAAAGGGATGGCGATGGCAAAAGAGATGGGAATGGGAAAAGGAAATGGGAAGGGGAAGGAGGAGAAGGGGACAGGGATGGGATGGGGAAGGAGGAGAAGGGGACAGGGATGGGATGGGGAAGGGGAGAGAAAAGGGGGACAGGAAGGGATGGGGAAGGAGAAAAAGAAGAAGGAGGGAAAGGGGATGGGATAGGGAAGGGACGGGTCAGGACAGGGAAAGGGGTGGAAAAGGGGAGGGGAGTAGGGATGGGAAAGGGACAGGGATGGGGATCACAGAATGCAGGTGATGTATTTGGGAAGAGTTCACCTACCTTTCCAGAAATCCCCAAAAATGACAACCAGAAAATGAGCATTTGAGACCTTAGGTCTCAAGGAATCTTTTGTTCATTAAAACATCCTTTTTCATGTAAATCCCAAACTAATGGGGTTCTGTCTTCTACCCTTTCAAAGGAAGGGGACATTCACTTCTCTGAGTGTTCAGCTGCTCTCCCTGAAGGGGTAAATCACAGCTCAGTGACTGTAATGATTTTTCTACCAGCATGAAACAGAGGAGCCAACTGTGTTAGAGGCTGCCAGAAGGTTTGTTACCAGCATTGCTATTTATTATTTTCAATTTTCTGAAAGTTTAACCATTAGCAGTTCCCACATCGTGACTGGGAGCTTCCTTACCAATGCCATGGGTAATCCCTAACTCAGCAAGGTTTAGCAGTAGTGAGAAACCAAACCATCCTCACCTGCCTGCTGCCACTTCTGGTGCAGTGAGGGAATTACAAAATCACATCCACTGGGGCTCTCCAGCTGCTGCTCCTGCCACTCATCACTGCTAATTGTGTGACAATCAGACAAGATAAACAGCCAATTAAAGGTATGGCCTTAATCCTCAGCCTGTAACTACTGATTTGGTGCTGGTTTAAGTTGGGAATGACCAATTTAGTGCTTTTCAAAGAGTAATTTTCAAGAGTTATATGTATATATATATTTTCAAACTGGCTGAGATATTTATATACATATATATAACACCTTTCAAGATGGTCAGTCGTTTCTCACTTTTTCAGTTTTGGAATTCTGACGATACTGAAGATTTCTGTAAAAATAAGTGTTCAGCTTTCTGTCCCAGACACATGTTAAGGCTCTGCAAGAACCCAGGAGTGCTCCTGGTATGGAAAGTGCTCCATCAACCCATGAATTCTACCACCCTCAGGAAACTCTGAGCAAGAATGGGAAGGCTCCCTTTGGCAGGACTGTAACTCTGGTACAAACTGTATTTTCTGAGATCCTGAGCTTTATGGAGTTTTTAGCAGAATGAAACTCTGGCAAAATATTATCATCCAACCTTTTGGTCTCTTCAGTTCATGCTTAATGACCTCCTGAGTTCCTCAAAGGCCCAGGTGGTGCCCACACAAAGACTGAGTCTGTTCTTGCCCTGTGAGCTTCACTTTTACTTTTGACAACTGAAAACATAACGAGTTGTATAATTGTCAGATGACTACCTTGGAACAGACATGATAAGACTGGATCTGTGACTCACAAAAAGCTTTCTGTGTCCCCATAAAGCACAGAAGAGAGGAGATAACCCACTTTCATGTTGCAGTCAAACCACAAGCTAATCCAATTAAAGGGAGGACATAGGAATGCAGGAGACAGCACTGGTCCATCAGGGCTAATATCTCGTTTCTTGCAGAGTTCAGGCCTTAACACTTCAGCAAAAAATAAATACAAGGCACAAAATCCCTTGCTAATAGTGCTGTGCTCTCTGTGATAGAGGAAATAGTCTTGCTGGTCCCTGCAGGGAGCAGAGAGTGTCCTGAGGCATAAAAGCTGCTCACCCTTTTCTTCATTTACGCAGCAGTGCACTTGGTTACCACACAGGGAATAAGCAAGGCCTTTCAAAAAGCCATCCTTTGAATTATAGCAATGGTTATTGCTTGTCTCAGGGAATTCTGAAAGCTCATCCCACTCTGGGTGCTCAGCAAGTCAGTGTTTGTATCCGTGGATGTGACAAAAGGAAAACCAAAGCCCTGGGCACCCACTTAGAGATTTTGTGGGTATTTTTCATCCACCTGCAAGAGTTTATTTGTAAAAGGACAAAATCATCTTTCTCTTGTAGGACTGTTGGCAAGACTAGCATCGATGCAGAATAGGAACCAAACATGGAAATGATCCTGAAACAGAAAGAGAAGCAGAAAAATGTCACTGCAACAACACATTTTGGATGTGCTTAAAAGGAAGAGGCTGCTCCCAAGCTGGGGTACATCAGTGGGCTGCAATCCAAGGCACTTTACACTTCTCCTGGGTGTGGTCTAGAAGATCTGCAAGGTTTTTCCCCCCTTTTATTCTTCCCCTCTGTGCAGTGGACCTTGGGCAGGACTCAGTCACTGCAGCTGGCACGAAAATAAAGCCATTAAACACTAGAGGGAAGCAAAAGACTTGGAGTCCAGCAACCTGCTCTGCAGCCTCCTGGGCAGAGCTCCCCGGGGCTTCCCCTGCTACTGGATTTAAATACAAATAAACCTGGGGGCAGGTGGCAGAGGGTATTTGCAGTGACACTCTCAAAACGCCCCTTAACTGAGGAAAGTGTGTCATGGAGGGACATTGCCCTGCAGGTCATGTGGGAGGGGAAAAGAGAAGGGTTGAGGACACCTTTCATGTTGGTTTTCAAACACTTCCAGGGCATGTGCACCTCCTCAATTAATTTATTGGGTTCATCTCAGCTCCCACTAATCAGAACCCAGTCTGTTTTCTTTCCTCTGGTTTTCCTACCTCTCCTTAGCAGCTGCAGCACTTAAAAAAGTGAGAGTCACATTCCCTTTAAAAAAGGAAGAGTCCCTACAGCAACTGTCTTCAGACGAGCTCATTTGCCAGAGGGCCACATACAGACCTCTAGGAAAGGAGGTTTTTTACTTAGGAATGTCTATTCAGGTCTTTATCCCGTTTTTCTCAGGTCCCCAGTGTTTATTCTTCCCCTCAGAAATTTGTTCTGTTAATGACTTACAAGTCCCTCTCTGCTGGTAAGACTCTGCTCAGACTGGGAGGCAGAAAGGAAATGGGGACAATCTGGACTTCATTTCAGACAAGTGGAAGACAATGAAAATATTTAATTTCAGTGATCTGCAAAGCAGGCCCTGTGGTTGCTAAAGTAGCTTCTCCTTGTTCCCAGCTGCTTTCCTGGAAAATCACATCCAGTGCCTGGAGACAGAGAAAAGTGACAAGATGCCCCAGCAATAAATAATCCTCAGTGCCGGACTGGAGTCTGCCAGCAGAGACCAGTAAAGCCCCCCAGCAGCACCAGCAGAGAGGGTATTTAGGGTGGTGATTCCTCCCTGGGAAGAGGTGCTATGGAATGGCAGAGCCTGGATGCATTAGGATGTCCAGCCAGGTCAGAGAGAAGATAACACTTTCAGCAGAGCTGGACAAGCTGGTCAATAATCTGTTTGCTCAGTGGGCTTTTTTCCCACTTTTTAGTTTCATATCCTGCTTTGATCCTTCACATTCCTGCACTGGCACTGTCCATCCAAGCAGCACTACAAGCTGTTTCCATCAGTGTCCCTGGAAGAACTCTTGTGCCAGCTGGGATTCTACTCAGTGGGTGGAAGCCCTCCAAGAGCAGAATGTGCAGCAGGAACTTTGCAAGGTGTTAGTTCTGCAAGGAAAAGAGGAATTTGGGTTGGGAGTGAAATATATATTCCAGCAGGATATGTTATCTTCCCTTCTGGGGCTGCAAAATGAAACACTATGAAAGAGCTGCCAGCCTTCACCTCTGAGGGGTGGGTTGAACTCCATCTATGGCTGCAGATCTGCTCGTTATATAACACTTTTGGAGAGCTAAGATTTCTCTGTGGGCCCCATGACCCTGTCAAATAACAATGTCCCATGTGGAAAGCATATTGGAATCACTGGAATAACTTACTGAATCCAATCTGCACTTTGTAAAGCCCTTTAGGATGCTCTGAGATGAAACACTCTGCACTGCTTTTGGGAAGAATTAGCTAATGCTGGCTAATAGCTTAGATAGCATCTCCAAAGAGCAAGAAATAACACCAACCTTAACTGGAAACTCCATTATATTCTCCTTTATTTCTTAAACATTAGGAGGGTTACACAGCAATGACAAATAGTAAAAGTTAAGCAACAATAATAATGCAAATTAATTCAGTTACAACAAAATAAACCCCCCAAGCTTTAGGAAGTAAGTCCTTCTCTCAGTCTGGAGAGGAAGCAGAGAGTGCACTGAAAACAGGGGGTCTGGTTCTAGTCTCAGTTTTAACCCCTTTTAAGGTCCCTGCCAGACCCTTTCTTTGTCCCACACCGAGGGCCCACAGTCCACTCATTATCCTAAGAGAGACTGATTTCTCTGCCCTCATTGAGCTGCAGTACTCACTGAGGAGGAACTGCTATAAAAATTAGGGATTATTGTTATTCTTTTAACTAACTGAACATAAAATGCATGTCTCTGGAAACTGTGAGGAGGCAAAGCCTGTGAAGTGACAGGCACAGAAGTCAGTGGAGGTGCAGCCTTTAACTGGTACAAGGGAGAACATTATTTTGAATAACTCAGGCAAAGCACTTTTACCAAAGTGCTACACACTTTACAGAAGTGTTTCTCCACAAGAGGCAAGTTCCAGTCCCACATTAGGGAAGGAAAGGCTGAGATGAGAGAGGGAAACCCCCCCTGTGTGGTGTGCAGTGAGTCTGTGGCAGAGTGGGAACTGAGAGCAGTGGTCCTGCCCCAGCCCAGGGGCTCACTGCAAATTCATTTTCACAAGCAAGATACATGGACTTCCCACCTGTGCCAAGGACCAAGAATGCAAAGTGCACTGGGAGGGACCTGAGGGGCTTCTCAGCACTGTTTAAGGGCAAAGAGCCTTCGATAATTCCTCTGCATTAAGAAATAAACAGGCAAATCTCTCCAGTTTAGCACAGAGTTGTCTTTTTCTCTGTTTTTCAATGGTTTGAAACTTCAACTGCCTGTCCAGCACTCTTGTCTGGGTCTCCTTCAGCCAGAGTTTTAACACACTAAATGACACATTGGATGTGGCAGCTGCTTTTGAAACCCACTGTTGTGATCAGCAGGCAAATCTCTCAGCATGTGCCTCTCCTGAAGGAAAAAGGGCCATAATCCCAATTTGGGCTCCCATCCTGATCACTCCATGGCCTGTCTGACCATTGCCCAAATTCCAACTAGTGATCAAAGCAAGCATGAGGAACTCATAAAGCTCTTCCTAGTCGTTGTCACAGAGAACATATTAATTTTTCTCCCCTTAAGCTATTTTGCAGCCTAGAAGTCCAATAAAATATTTAAGTGCCTCTGGAGTTTATGAGTAACCCCACTTTGAGCTGGTGTCTCTCTGAGCTGTGCTGAGCAATTGGAACTGGCAAGTAAAAATCTCCAACCTTTGACTCACAGACATGAAAGGGAGGGAGAGAGACATTAATGACAATTACTTGAGACTCTGCCACCCTGATGGAATAACCAGCAGAGCCTCCTGCACCTGCAGGAATGTAGCCTGGGTTTCAATCAGCCCCAGCCTAAGAATCCCTGGCTACCTTGGGGAAATACAGCCAAGAAGGGGTCTGGGACCAACCCCAGAGCCTCCTCTCCACTGGTCATGGGTCTGCCCAACCTGAGCACTTTTGTAGAGGTGAATCTTAAGAGAAGGTAAAAGCAGTTAATTACAAATCACAAAAACTGTCCAGAGAGCAATGGAAGGGCTAAGCAAACTATAAGATAAGGATCTGCTCAGCTGTAGCTTAGGAAGGCTCACCTTTACCTCTAGTTATATTCTATTATTAATATCTATTACTTGAAGGCATTAAAAATAAGGGTCCCCAATATAATTGCTCTTTAACATAGTCCCCACTAACAGAGAGAAGTTTTAATACCTATAAAAATGGACATGGTCCATTTTCCATCCCTAAAATTGTGACATGCTGCCTTCTGAACAGACCATACACCTGCCCTGCCTTTACCCACCATGGCAGAGCTGGGCAGCTGAGCTCAGCTTTTCAGGACCACCCCACCCAGGGCAGTGCCCCTCTGAGCTGCTGAGAGCCCTCCTGAGCCCAGGCACACAACAGCAGAGACCAGCAGTGCTTGTGGGAGGAGGGAGACGGGGTCTGGAATGGGATTTAAATGTCTGAGAACATTGGCATGAGTCAGACAAGACACCCAAGTTGGCAGATGTGGAAAGAAAAGGGTCCAGGAGAACCTGCCCCCAGTTCCTGCCAGTCACTGAGCCCACACACAATCTCTCCCTCTGCCACTCTCTCCAGACCACCAAAGAAGAGGTTGGCAATGCTCAGCCACCTTCACCCTTACACAACTCACTGTCATCATGCTGAAAACCTTCTCCTCTGTGCCCCAAGGACCATGGGTGTGCCTGCTTTGGGAATGGTGCCACAGAACATCCCAAGTGGTCAGAGGAGCTGTGTAGAACTGTTCATATTCTACAGCTTCCACGGTGCTTTAACTTGCTTGGATCACAGCTCTGAATTACTTCCAAGGTTTTGGCATCCCCACCCAACACTGTTCATATGCAGAACTCCCCTTCAGCCCACAGCCCCACTACCTCAGGTATCCACTCCCCAAAGCAATGCCAAAATCCATCAGAATGGACTCCTCTCACTCCTGGACTGCCTCCCTGAGACCCTGGTCCATGAAAAGTCCTGACAAGCTCTCACTGGGGATGTTACTCTTGCTCCTCACAGGCTTCTCTGAGGAGCCACTCCCTGTAACACTCTGCCTGTGCTGGAACCATACCTTTGCTTTGCTGGGCACTCAAGCTCTGCGTGGCCTGGATGCACCCAGGGGCTGCAGGACAATCACATTCCAGGCTCCACGCAGGAGTTTAGCCCTCTCCAAAGCATTTCTGGTCCTGATCTAACTGAGACTGGTATTACAGCACTCTTAACTCCATCAGTCAAGTGCCTGCTCCTGCCAAATTTGATTTGGTCTGCACTGAAATGAAAACAAATCAACAAACAAGCTCAGAGTGAGAAATACAGAGTTCAGCTTCCACAGCTCTTTGGAGCTGAACCCAACCCTACCCTTGGTCTTTTATCTGCCTCCCTTTCCCCTGTAAAATGAGGATATTCACATTTCCCCATTCATAAAATGAGGTATTTAGATTGCCATTTGTGAGGGCTGTAGTCTTTGTACTTCACCTGGAACACGTAAAGTGCTGTGTGACACTGATTTATGCCAGCCCACGAGACATCAGGCTCTGCTATTATTATTCTGATGAATACACTACCTGGAAAAGTGCCTGATACAATGATGGCTCCAGATTAGTGATGCAGGTTGGTTTATTTAAAGCAATAACATCAAAGCAAAAGGTCTGCTGATTCAGCTCATAAAAATCATTGATGCATAAAACCAACAATAATGTCAAGAAAGAAAAGGGGAATGGAGGATTGGAAGACAAAAAGGAAAGGCAACCCAAACCCATAAATGCACACAAGACAGTCTAACTCTTTCAAGAAGCATTTGCAAATACCCTCATGTGGGGAAAAGTCTATGTGAAAAAAACCTATGGGAATTGGAGGGAGATGATACTAAGAAAAGTCATCTCTCTTCCACGTTACTATCTTTGGTTGAAGCTTCTGGTCCAGCCAGCAGCTTGGGAATGTCTTCATTTACAATATTCCTTCCTGAAATCTGAAAGCAAATGGAAACAGAGGTGAGTACTTGAAAGAGATTTCAAACCATGCAAAGAAGCACAAAAATATGGATTTTTCTAGAGTGACAAGTGACCATCTGCAGTCAGCCATGTCCCCAGTGTCCCCTCACTGAGCCTCCAGTGAGGTGCCCGTGTGTAAATTATGGCACAGATCCTCTCTGAAGGACACAGGGAAAAGTATCACGAGAACTGCAGCAGGGACAGCAGGTCTGAGGCAACTCCTGGACTCTCCAGACCATCCCCTGCTTGGTATCATTTCAGCCACATTTATTATATTCTGAATTCCTTTTCCATGAGTCACGGAATCCAACAGCTTATTACAAGCACTGCTTGACATAAGTGCTACTCTCCAAACTGAGGCGTAACACTCCGGATTAATATTGGATAAGCAAGAGCAGATTCAGGCCCCAGGGAGGGAGAGCTGTTTGCCTTTGTTGGATGAAGGGAGTGACTGCCCATAAATTAATTCAACTCAAAACACTATCTTCAGCCCAGTGTTTTCTTCTCAAATAGCACGCCAGGACATTTTTGGGATCCATCTCCCTCTGAGGTTACAGCAGAGCAGGCACCATTCCAGCCCTGCCAGGCATTCTTTTTCCAATAAAGAAGAATTCTGGCTGTGCCACGCCAACAGCTTTTAAAAGCCTAATCACTGCTTGCATCTTGTGGCTCCATGATGGAAGGGTGAGAAGGGAGCTGGCTGCTCATTCCTGCTGCCATTTGCCGTGTTTATCATTCCTCACTGGGCTGTGGCTTGGGCAGCTCCCTGATGGACTGTGCCCCTCCCTCCTGCTGCCCATCACAAGGTTCCTACAGCCACCCATTAGGGGGAAAGCAAGTCATTATTACCTTTGTCTAAATCAATGTTCTTTGCTGGGAAGCTTCTGGCTTGCTCAGCCTTCTCCTTCAGGATGTTGTTTTTGTAATCTGTGGAAGGGAGGAGGAGAGTTCAGGCAGACATTAGAATATTAAAAGAAAACAAGAGTTTTATAGGCAAGACAGACATGATCGGTCCTTCCTCGATGTGCTCCAGGCCTGGCACCTCCAGATTTCTGGGAGTAGCATGTGGAGTTACTCAGCAGGAAAAGGAAAGCTGCTACAACTTCATCTTTGCCCCTGGCATTAATCAATTATGGATATTTTGGGTTCCTGCTCCTCCTGCATAGCACAGATTGTCCCAGCAGGTAACAGAAAGCTCTGGGTGATCTACTCCAAGCTCAGCTGGAGGTGACTGGTGCAGTTCTTTGAAAGTTAAACCAAAGTGGCTTCAACAGAAGGTGGACACCATAAACTCAGCTAACCCTGGACTTCTTTTTATCCCCATCTCACTCAACAGAAGTCCAAACCCACTTTCAAGAGGTTGAGGAGGAGGAGGAGGAGGAGGTTAAGTCACCTCAAAATGGGCATCCCAATTAGAATGCTATATCCCCATTAGAAACTGCTGAGTTCCAGGGAGTTTGGAGCTGGTTTGGAGCACAGTTGCCAACTGATACATACCCAGCCTGATGTCTTCACTTTTGTGTGGAGTCAGATCTGTTGTGTCCACTGTAAATTCTTTAAGGTTCACATCCTTCCTGGAAAGGGAATAACAGTGAAAGATGGTATTGCCACATCCTTTAATAACTGTCTTCTTTCACACTTTCTCACAGTACATTTTCTAATGGTACTTCAGAGACTTTAATTTATTTTGTCTGTAGCTGGATCTCTTTTTTCCCCATGTGTTTGTCCAGAGCTTAGAACAATGGGCAGCCAATCTGTACTGGGACTTCCCCATCCCTACCACTTCAATAGTATATAATAAACCACAAAGGAGCCCAGAGACATGATCTTGGCCCCATCCCAAAGCAGATCTGTGCATTACTCCTATACCACCAACTCCTAACGACATCTCACAGAACCACAATCTGTGAATCAGTTCCCAAGAGGAAATGCAATTGTCAAATCAGCCCTACAAACCATTTCCTCCTTCTACCCAAATCCTCAGTGGTTTCAGGTCTTTAATGACAGCTCAGGAGAGGGGCCACGAGTTCATTTTTATGCATTTTAATCCTAAATAACACACCCTGTAATTATACTTACTCTCCATATTTCTTCACATTATATTCATACCCTGAAAAGGCAGAAGAAACAGAATGAGCAGTTGCCTCCAGCCCCCCCAAGCCCTTCCCCTAACAATGACAACAGTAACACCTCCTATCTTTTCACTCTGCTTCCTATTTGTGCTGCTTACAAGGGTCCCTTTCCCAAACCCTCCAATACACAGGAATTAGAGCTTCCCTTGCCTTTACTCACCAGCTTCCCACTGGTCTCCCCAGATGTGTGGTTGACCACCCATGAGAAGCTCCAGCCATTGCCATATTTCATTTCTTTCCACCTCCCATGTATTACAAAGATAAGAACCCCACCTGTTATCTCTGCTGAACGTGCCCAGTGCCAGCTCAGCCCTCAGCCCTGCATCCCTCACATGCTGCAGGTGCTGCTTTCCATCAGCCTCCCACATCCCAGGGATCCAACCAGGTATCTCACCCACCCTGATGACTCCAGGTTCATGCAAGACCTGTCCCCTCCCTTTTGAAGAAAAGCCCCAGTTTGTTGGTGCTAATCCCCTGGCACACAAATAAGGGTGAATGTGGCACTGCAAAGAACACACCACAGACAAACATTCCTGGGATTTGCTTTCTGTGTGGCACCCAAAAGCAGCGGTGTGGAAGTCACCAAAAGATCTCCGTGTCCATTTATCTGATTATACAGATACATCATTATACAGAGCACGGGGAGTCCAGCAAGGACTTGGACCTCAAAGTTCCCAAGGGAAGAACATGAACCTTCTGCTCCAAATAAACCCCACTTGTAAAGAGCAACTCTTTAGCACTTCTGACGTTCCTCTCCCTTCCAACAGAGCAACTCAGCAAATCATGAGTGCTATTTGGTCAAAGGTTTCTCTTGATGGCCATGGAGGTTTTTCCCAACCTCAATGACCCTGTGAAATCCAGGTGTGGAAGTTTAGACACCACACCAATTACTCGTTGCAGGAATTCTTTGCAGGATCATCCCTGCTGTCCCAGGATATCCCTCCAGGCACACAGGGCTGGGTGTTCTCCTGGCACCCACCTCTGTGCCGGCGCTTGCGGGTGACGAGCGCCACGATGATGAGGAGGACGATGAAGAGCAGCAGCGTGGCCAGGATGTAGCCCAGCTGCTGGAAGAAGTGCATCCGGCTCTCAGGGATGATGACATTTATCACATTGTGGCCCCTGACAACGTTTGGATCTGAGAGAAGGAAAAAGAGATTGATTGTTGTAATCAGCATCCAAAGCAAGGCAGGATCAAGTGTGGGGTCATTCGTGGACATGAGAAGGGTGTTGAGTGAGAAACTCTTCTGAACTGGGGGATTAATTCTCAGGGCAAATCACTGCCTGACTTACAGCCCCTCTGTGAGGTGGGAGATGCCTGTGCTGCCCACAAGACCATGATTCCTGGGGATATGAAGGATTACCAGTGACTGCTGCACATTCCCTTGCTGCTCCTGGCCCTGTTGCAGAGGGGAGGTTCAGAGAGGTTCCCCCAGCCAGCCCCAAACCTTCCTGAGGGTCACCCAACCCTGCTCTGGGTCCCTCACCACTCACACCCCACACTGCACCAGCTCCAGACACACAAAATATGGAGCAGCCCCTCCCTGCCAAGGGTTATAATTTACGGAGTGGGAGGAATTTTCAATGCCAAAGAGTAAGTTTCCTTTGAAATGAAATAAAAAAAAAATCAATAAAATAAACAAACGAAAAGAAAAACCCACAAAGAAAAGCCAAGATTCCATTCCATTTGCGGGTGCAGCAGCATTTCAGTCCTGCAGCAGGGGAAGGGGAGCTCAAAACTTTGACGTGGAACATTTTTGTAGCTCTCTAATAAATAGGTCAATGTTTTACACATATAAAGAGGAAGCGACTTCTCTGCTTGCAACAGGCAGAGGAATGGACAAATCCAGCCCAGGCACAGACTGGAAATCCATAAGACTGTGCTGGGAGAGGTTTTTCTCTTCAAAACAGCTGAAGTGACATTTTCACCCTCTGACAGGGAACATTCACAGAGCACCAGCCAAGAACCAGGATGGTATCCTGGCCCCCCATTCCCTTGGGAGTGCCCCTGCATGTTAATCAGAGGGAATGAGGGGAAAGATGGGGGGAAATACCTCAAAAGCCACAGTCCCACTTAACAGATGTGTTCTAATGTGAGGAATGTTGACATTTTTGGAAGTGCTGGCACAGTGACTGGTTCCAGTTTGTCAGGGAGTTTGTCTCCAGCGTTTAAAAACACCAACCCACCAAAAGTAAAATCAAATAAGATGAGAGTGGATTGAAATAAACACTTTGAAAGCAGAGGTTTGTCAAGGCCAAGAGCAGTCCTAGAAACTCCAAAAGTCTGAGCAATAGGCTCTGTTCTGGTAGCCCAGAGCTCCACTCCAGCACCCCTCCAGTTTATCCTGGCACTGCCAGATGCTCCCTGGCTGCAGTGCTGGAAACTGCCATGTGTTTGTCACCACTGCCAAGCTCAAAAACACCAAACCAAAAAACCCACTTGCAAAGCTGCAAACAGGATTTGTGACAGTTCTGCTTTATCACATCTCTGGACCCTGAAAGGCTTCTCCAGCATAATGAGATGGTGCCACTGGAGCAGCTGTTGAGCCAGGAATCAGCAAACACAGGCATCCTATTCCTGGCTTTTTGCTTTCCCACAATCCTGCAAGGCAGGGTTAAGAACTGAGCTTAACTTTAGGCAACACTGGAGAGGTCACTGTAACAACAAACAGTGGAGGGAGAGATTAGGTATCTTTGGGCCTCCTTGGCTTACTCAAGTAGCACTAAAAATACTTGTCACACCAGTGTTTAGGCAGAGCATCACTGGTGGACCTCAAAGTGCATCATCAGGAAGGCAGCAGAACATATCCCATTTTATAACTGGGGAAACTGAGGCACAGAGGGACAGCTGGGTCAGTCACCCCAGCAGATGGATGTCAGTGCCCAGGACAGGCTCACCAGGGCCATACACACCCTGCTCCTCACCCTAATGTACAGCAGAATTTAAGCTGAGGTGAGGAAGGTTTAATCTGTAATTAAGATCTGATCTCTCAGTACATCCCCTGCCTACCTGCCTTCAATTCACTCACAGGATCTGGTTCAACTACTGAAAAATAAGTTCTAATGAAAACTTAGGCCAGGGGTGCCTTTATATTACTTTCCCAAAGTGTCAAGGGTCAGATTCCTCTGCTGGAGAAAGTGGAGAGCTCCC
The DNA here is from genome assembly GCA_035047865.1 of Dendrocincla tyrannina. Classification (NCBI taxonomy): domain Eukaryota; kingdom Metazoa; phylum Chordata; class Aves; order Passeriformes; family Dendrocolaptidae; genus Dendrocincla; species Dendrocincla tyrannina. Next base: position 5,541,653 of record JAWWMP010000057.1, on the reverse strand, counting down.
CACAAACCTGGCCAGGAGACCTGTTTTCTGTTCAAGGCTGGCAAAGGGTTGTGAACAGCTCAGCACCAAGCATGAGACACGACAGATGCCATCCTCCAGCCACTTACTCCAAAGCAAACACAGAGCAGAACTGCTCGGAGTTAGCAGACATACCCCACATTTACGCTGCTGAGACTGAGAGCAGAATGGAGCTGCTGCTTCTATTCCAAACAGGATGAAGTTTCCTGTCTGGAAATGGCTCCAGGCCTTGGAGCAAGGCCAGGAGCTATAGCTGCTTGCTGAAAAACCTCATTGTCGTGCTTTTGTTATCTCCTGATGCTACATTTATGTTGTATTCCTCAGGGGAATCCTATACAGTTTTCCAGGGCATGGGGCAATGCCTCAGCCTTCCCTTGTCCACACAAAGAGGGCACATCCCTGCAGGCTCCTCAACAGCAGTGGGTTGGAAAAGACACTCTGGATGTCTCCACTTCTTGCACATTCCCATGCACTCAGCACATTTTTGTGTGTGGTGCTCTCAGACCAGCTGAGGGTTCACTGCCCAGAGGGGCAAAGCTCTTTCTGGCAGTGGGAATGGCTTTTCTCAGGAAGGAAAATCCCTCCAGCACCCAGGGCCCTGCTGCCAAACCTGGACAGCCCCGGCACGTTAAAACACTGTGCAGGTTCCATCTGAGTTCTGAGCAGGTAGGGAACTATTCAGCAACAGCCAGAACAACAGCCAGGAAAGAGAGGAATAAATTCCTGGGTGGACAACTCCAAAGAGAAGACCTAGTTTCCATGTGCACACCATGATCTGGAGAGGGCTGCAGGCAGGGCCAGTGGGATTTGGATGTCCTGGTCTCCATGTCAGCTCAGCCCCACCAGCCACCTCTCCTTAGCACTGCCAGGGTTTTCTGGACACCAACCTTAGTCCCAGGGGGGAGGTTTGGGTTTCTGCGACTTGAGAAAGCCAATTTCTAGAGAAGAATAAACCTCTTTAAAAATGTATGAGGTGTATCAAAATCCTGTATTAAACAGCCAATAAATATTAAACCACAATGAATATTTTAAAATGTTAATAAAGAACTATACCCAAAAGACTTTTAAAAAAAATATTAAACTGGGGATTTTTTATTTTCTTTTTCTGCCTGAATGAAGCGTGATGGTTTTGAGTTTGGACAGGCTGTCAGGTGATAGCTCAGTGCAGTGGAAAATATGAAAATTGGTTTAAGACACACACACACACGAAAAAAGAAAAGCTGAAGGGTGGAGGAAAATTCCTGGTGCTCGATTCTCCATGGTCTGACACCTGCACAGCCCAAGCACCCATGCAAAGGGGAGGGAAACACTGGTGACAGTGGTGGCATGGGGTAAGAGCAAGGCAGAGCAGCATCACCTCCTTGCCCACACCTTCTCCTGATCCACAAAAGCAAGGAGGAAAGGGAGCCTGTCCCAAAACCAGCTCGTTTGCCTCGGGGGGTGTGAGCAGGGAGGGCAGAGCAGGCTGCAGGGCTGCCCTGGAGCAAAGGACCAGCAGCTGACACGGTGCCACCATGGCACTGCATGGGCCAGTGACCCTCGTGGATGGGACACTCAGGGATTTCATGGATTTCACAGAGTGTTCTGAGCTGGAAGGGACCCACAAGGACCATCGAGTCCAACTCTTAAGTGACTGACCCGCACTGCTCTCCTGGTGGATCCTCACTGCCACGACCCAACTCCAGCTGTGCCCAGGTCACCGAAACACCTCGGGAACCACCGAGCCACTTTAGACCCCAAAAGTTCATCTGCAGACACCCACCCTCAACCAGCAGAGCCACTCCCAGAGGCTCCCACCCACTCCCAGAGGCCACTCACCTACAGCTGGGGCGACGTTGTGTGTCGTGAGGTTCACCACCTTCTTCTCCCTCGCCGGCTCCGTCACGAAGACGCGGTAGATCCTTCGCTCGTGCAGACCACAGTAGTGGTGATGCAGGTGGCACGAGTAGGTGCCTTCATCCGCGCTCTCCAGCTCCGAAATCCTCAGGGAGAAGTCCCCCAGGGCGAAGGCGGTGGCGGTGATGTTCATCTTCTGGCGGAGGAAGAGGGGGCCGTAGGAGCGGCGCTCGCCGGAGGCGTAGAGGTCGACGAGGCGGTCGGCGCGGTCGTGGGGGACCCCGGGGGGCTGCCTGTCCCAGTGCACCACCTGCTGCTCCTCCTCGCTGTGCCGCTCCGTCCAGATGTGGTTGCGGTTGACGCAGGGCAGTGTCACCGTGCTGCCCTCCAGGGCCACCAGCACCGGCTTCTCCCCGTCCCAGTACTCGCCCACCTCCTCGGCTTTGGGGGGGAAACACACACATGGAATCGTGAGGGTCACGGTCCAGCCCTCAGCCCTGCACAGGACCGTCCCCAAGAGTCACGCCTGGGGCTTGAGAGGGTCATCCAAATGCTCCCTGAGCTTTATACCCTTGTCCATGTGCTCAGAGACTGAAAGGACTGGGGGTTCTCAGAGGAACTGAGTGCCAATATTGGAGGACAGGGCTTGAAATAATATGTTAGAAAACTCCCAGGTCTCTAAATAGCTTCCCTGGCTCACATCCAGGTGATAATGTGGCAAGACAAGTGAAAGAGAGGCCTCTTGTTAATACAATCCCTGTTGTTCAGAATCACAGAATATGCTGAGTTGGAAGGGACCCACAAGGATCACCCAGTCCAACCCTCAGCCCTGCACAGAACCATCCCCAAGAGTCACCCCCTGTGCCCCAGAGCATCATCCAAACCCTCCTGGAGCTC
>JAWWMP010000057.1:5488819-5536988 GCA_035047865.1 Dendrocincla tyrannina | reverse complement strand
CTGGCAGCCTCGGGGCTGTGCCCACTGCCCTGGGGAGCCTGGGCAGTGCCCACCACCCTCTGGGGGAAGAGCCTTTGTCCAATATCCACCCTAACCCTGCCCTGACACAGCTCCAGCCATTCCCTGGGTGCTGTCCCTGGTCCCCACAGGGCAGAGATCAGTGCCTGCCCTTCCTGAGGAAGTTGGAACTGCAGTGAGGTCTCCCCTCAGCCTCCTCTTCTCCAGCTGAACACACAATCCCGTAACACAACCCCTCCAAAGAAACCTCTTGAAGTGCCCCAGGGGTACAAGTGTGGCTTGTTCACACTTTCTCCAGCAGTTAGTAAAGAAATACCTTTATCTTCTATGCCCTTGGTCAGTGCTTTAAGCAAGGCCACTTTCTTTTCCTTATAACTGAGAGTTAATCTCTTGCTTCAGAGAGCAGGAAGCATATTCCCTCTCCAGACTAAGAATGGAACGAGGATCTTGGATCTGCTGCATCCCAATCCCCGGAGCAGGAAATGCTTTCCTACCCACAAACGCCCTAATTACTGGAGGAGTTGAAGCAGCACTGCTCTGCATTTCACTCTTGAAAAAGAACAACAGGAGAAGCAAAACACAGCTGGGCAGATTGGGGCTCACAGGGTGTTTTCCTGGCACTGTGAGAGCAGCAGCACAGGAGATGCAATTCTCTCCTCTCCCATGAATCCTCCGCCAGCTTCCCAGCACAACCAGCCCCAGCAGCTTCACTTATGGTTGGTTTAAATGACATGGTAGTGATGGCTGTGTGGCATGGGTGGCACACGCTGCAGCTGCCAACAGCTTGCTTTTAGAGCTGGACTTAAGGTGTGGTAACTCGAGGTGGGTTTTTAAGTACAGACTTCCCAGGGCAAGCTCAGAAACCGATGTACAAGGCAGGTCTTTGTGGCTGAGCCGAGTGGGGATGGACTGTCAGCAGGGATGTGCTGCTGCTGCTGCAGCAACAGGACACTTTGGGAGTTGGGGTGCCAAGAGTAAACAGGCTCCATGCACTGCCTGGCACATGCCAAGAAAGGAGGGAGGTTCACAAACACACACACTGAATGGAATCTCTGAAACTCAGAGGATCAGACAGCAAACAGCACAGTGTTTGCTATCTGCCCTGCTGATGCCTCCCAGGCCTCTCGTGGCACCTGAGCCCTGAACCTGCAGACTCTGCACCCAAACTGCTCTGGCACAAGCAGAACAGTGTGCAGGGTCTGCAGGGAACCAGCACACACACCCCACTGGGAACCCAAGAGTCCTGGTGGGCACTGGACTCCAGCTGCCAGATCAGGTCCCTCACAGCAGGAACGTGGAGCTCTCAGCCACACTTACCTTTCTTGGTGATGGTGAGCTGGATTTTCACAGTTTCATACAAGTGGCAGTAGTGATGGTGAAGGTTACAGGAATATGTGCCTCCATCACTCTCTGCGACACCTGGGACAGCAGGGAAGAGAGGGCAAGTTGAATGTTTTATTCTGAGACAATGATTACTTTGTCATTTATGCTGTTTCCTGAATCCTTGTATGGATGCAAAAGGGTCTTGATATAACTTAACCCATCCAGCATGGGTTAAACAGATCATCATACTTAATATAATAATTTGTTCTGCTCCTTTGCTCTTGTCAGGCAGGTATTTGCATTAACAGATGGAAACAGAAAGCTGGTTTAAGTTTAGCTAAGAGCAGGCATGGGAAGAACGACCATCAAGTGTTTATACCTCAGGAAATGAAATACAATCAAAGGCCCACAAAAAGCCCAAGTGGCTTTCAGGTTGTTACAAATTCTCTTTCAAAATACGTCTGTTTCAAAGGCAATAAAAACACTATTGCCAGCGCTGCAGAGAGCCTCACTGGATCACAGAAGAATTTAGGTTGGAAAAGACCTCCAAGGTCATCGAGTCCAACCTGTGACCAGTCACCACCTTGACAACTAGACCAGAGCACTGAGTGCCACGTCCAGTTGGTTCTTGAACACCCCCAGGGATGGGGACTCCACCATCTCCCTGCACAGCCCCTTCAATGCCTGACCACCCTTCCTGTGAAGAGATTCTCCTGAAAACTAGGATAATCAGACTGCTACCTACGACTTACAGAAAACACACTGTGAAACACCCATTTCCACTGAAAACCCCAAAGTGAACTCAGCCACGAACCGCCCCCTCCTCAGACAGCACAGGGCGAGAGGTACCTTTGATCACCAGGGAGAAGTTGCCCTCTACAAAGGCATTCTCGGGCATGAGGATCCTGCCCCGGTTGTAGGAGCTGTAGACACGCTGGTCCCCGGCCGAGTACATGTCACAGAGCCTCTCCATCTTGTTGTCCCCATAGTAGGAGCTGAGGACGTCCCAGTGCACGACGCGCTGCCGGTCGTTGAGCCGGTCCTGGGTCCACACCATGCGGTGGCTCTTGCAGGGCAGCACGGCCTGAGAGCCCAGCACGGCACTGATGTTGAGCACGGACACCACCACGCTCTGCGGGTTGGAGGCGTCAGCTGGCACTGAGAGCCAGGAGCAGAGAGCAAAAACCAGGGTTAGCAGGTTAATGGCGTGGGAGGGAGACAGCAGAGCAGGACTCGGACCTGTGGAGGAGTATCTGCACATCTTCCACCCAAAAGTGGTTCTCAAGACCAACACAGGGCACTCTCATGGAGAATCACAGAATGGTGGAATATCCCGAGTTGGAAGGGACCCCTCAGGATCATCCACTCCAACCCCTGGCCCTGCACAGACAGCCCAACAATCCCACCCTGGCCCTGAGAGGATTTTCCAAACCCTCCTGGAGCTCTGGCAGCTTTGGGGCTGTGCCCACTGCCCTGGGGAGCCTGGTCAGTGCCCACCACCCTCTGGGGGAAGAGCCTTTCCCTAATCAAGAGATGGAATAGAGAACTAAACAATCTGATTTCATTCAGTGAAACCAATGTCTGTGATGTCAGTTATCAGGATTGTACATTCAGCCTGTCCTCTCTACCCTTCCTAATCTTAACCCCCAGTTTCATCAAAGTTTGGAGACACCAGTGCATGGGACACATGGTTCTCCTCCACGGAAGTTAGAGTGAAACCCCCAGCGCATGCCATGGGTTCAGGGTCCCTCATTTCTTCTCACAATCACAAAATCAGGCAGATGACAAAGATGTCACTCACCTGAATAGGAATGCACGGAACCTGTCAAAGCAGAAAGGAGAGAATGTTACTGACAACAAAATGAAGAAAAACCAACAAATCCACCCAAACTCAACCATATGTTCTTGTTCCATCTATTCCTCCCACCTTCTCTGTTAATATTTATGTACTACCTTGGCTGTTTCACTTCACACTCCTGACACACACCCCATCTGCACAATGAACACTGCAATGCTCTGGATGCATCTGCAGCTCTCCCAAACTCAAGTGACTCAGATCCACACAGGAAGAACTTTGCAAGAAATGAACCAATGCCTTTGTTTCTGCATTTCTCTGCTCCAGTCCCTCCTGCTCTTTGTGTAGGAGGGGTCGAGAAGGTCTCCTGGCATCATGATTTGAGAGCAGAATTCGGAATCCCAACACAACAACATCATTCATCTCTCTAACCAGTCAAGCCCAAGTGGGTTCCATCAAGACCATTAGATGTTTTGTTCTGCTAATGTCAGAGGCACGATGTCCTCCTGACAAAAAGCTGTATTTTTTTTTTTAGCCCCGGAATTTATGAATTTCAAAAGAGAAAATTAACTCCAGACTGGGGCTATTTTAGCACACCCCAAATGCATGGGCTGAGAGTAAATTCTGTTGCCTTCCCCTTTCCTATCACAAAAGACTGGGCAGGGACAGCAGAGAACAAAAATGGGCAGCACTCTTGAAGACTCTCCCAATGTAAGCTACTTTTTCTGCATTTATAATCTCAGCATCAGAGAAACAGAATCTTGGATGAAGTCTGTACTTTGTATATAAGAAAGACACATCATAATTCCCTCATTTGATTGTCTCTCCCAACAGGCTACAAAATGCCTGATGAAGATATAACCTGTCTCTGGAAGTCAGGACTTCGGTTTAGCTTAGAAAAACAAAGGAATGGTACAAAGCTTTTTACAGCAGGAGGAGAAATCAGTCTCACTTGTGACAGGACAGCCAGCACAAGAGCATCCACCTGTAGCAGTGTGACAAGGCAATGGCCACGTGTCTGGAGGGGTGTTTTTTGCCCCAAGGGAACAACAGGGTGTCAGGACCTGTGTGCTCAGGAGGGGTGTCAGGGCTGGGCTGGCAGCACAGCCCCTGCCCCACAGCCCTGCACCAACAGCACATGGATGTGGTGCTACAGGAACATCTTCTGCTGGCTCAGCCAGAGGAAGGAATGCATTTACTGCTCCCCTTTCCTCCTGCGAGCTCATGTGAAAAGCACTGAGCCCAAACGCAGGGTGGTAAATCTAAGGACTGACAAAAGCATCCAGCACACCAGCCCCTGGTTCTGTCCCTTCCAGCTGGCCCTGCTGCCATGGGAAGGACCACCCAGACCCTAACCCTCCATCCCACCCACCTGGGCTTATGGCCAGGTGAGGCTGCTGGAGCATTTCTCCAGCACTTCCAAACACAGCTCCCTTCAAAACAAGGGGCTGTGAGTTTGTCTGCAATGTAACAGTGTTTGGATAAGAAAAGCTTGTGTCTTGTGGCTTTGGGCAGCTTCTTTCCCCCTCCACTCAAAGCCTCAGGCAGCAGCTCCCCCAGGAGCAGGGCAGGAACACTCCTGCTCACTCCTCAAGTCTTCCTGAGGTCCTTCTAGGTCTGTCCCTCAGTGACCAGGAGATGCTGCTCCCTCTTGGGGAAAGGGAAGAGCCTGTGGATGCCCTGCTTGCATTTTACTGATATTTTGGCTTGCTGAGCGTTGCCACACAAAGCTGGACAGCCCTGGGTTGCACCACAGCAAAAACCCATCCAAGATAAAGGCACAGCTAGATAAATATTGTGTTAGGGCTCAGCACAGAGACACGGAGGGGAAAGGGTTTCTCTGCATGTCTGTGCACACACACAGAGCCTGGGCAGGAGCTCTGGGGCTCCAGCCTGCCCCAGGGTGTCATCCACAGCCTCTGACAAAGGGGTAGGTGCAAATGTCAAAACAACAGCAGCATCGCAGCCAAGAGGCAAAACTCGAGAAGGGGAAGAAAGGACCAGAGGCACCAGACAAAGGAGGAAGAACTGATTGTTCTGATCCCCCAGGAATGCTGGGAATCTGCACACACACATCAGCCCATGGGTAAGACTCAAACTTCTTTGACAGAGCTGTAAATGAGATCACTTAGAAATCTAAGGCATCTGGAATGTCTCTGATCCCTTGTCCGCCTGGAGAAAATGGACTTTAAAACAACTGACCTCCAATAACGTGAGCATGGAGCAGCAGAGAAAGAAGGGCTGAGCCTTTCACTCCTTTCAGTCTCCTCCCTGCTCTGCTGCAGGAGCCCAGCCTTGTCCCCCAGCCCTGCTTTTTAGAGGGATTGTGTAACACAGCAGTTACTGCACAGAGATAAATCCATAACCCAGCAAAGCTGCCAGTTTATGAACTACAGGACTGGGGGAACTGGAAGCAGTTGTTTTGGTGAGTCACATCTCCCAACCTGCAACTCTATTTGAGTACTTAGTGAAAGCTCAGGCTTTTGTAGTCACGGGAATCCAGGACCTGGAGCTTCAAAACCCCAAACACCCTCAGAGTTGTCAACACAGAACTCACTGGAGCTTTCATTTTAAAATTCCAGGTTCCATGTGATGGATAATCACTTTATCTTCTCTGTGTGATGTAAACCCGGGGTGGGGGGGTGGAAGAAAGAAAAAAAAAAACAACCAAAAAACATTTATATGATGCCCCTTGACACATTCTGTGCTGACTCAGCAGGATCCCAGAGGTTCTCTGTGGTCCCACAGTATAGGAAGAGGAAAGCAGCCTGCAAAAGTATTTCTTAATCCCTTGTAAAAAGCAGAGCCAGCTCTTACTTCTTGAATCCCATCCACTTTCCAAGCAAAGAATTAAGCAACAAAAGCTGTGGGCAAACTGGAAGCCTGGAGCTGTGAGAGGCGTTACACACTCGGAGCTCTCTAGGCAGTGTCCTTGGAGCAGGTCAGGCAGAAAACTGTCCCTTGAGTCTTGCCTGAACAATCCCAGCTCTTCTCTCCTCCTGGGGCAGCTGCTGCACAGGTTGGGGCATGTGCTGATGAAACCACTGAGTTCCTGCCTCACACTGGGGGATGAAAAACTCCCAGAGCAGAAGAGGAGCCTGCAAACACCACGAGTGCCAGGTGGCTCACACACTGCGGGACGTGATGGCAGCAGCTCTACCTGCTGTGGCTCTGCTGAACTCAGGAGGAGCTTGGACACTGATCCAGCAGAAGGAGGATAAAAAAGTCACCGGAGGAACGTGGCAGAACCCACCAGGTGTGTGGGCAAACAGCTCCCACTCCACTTGCCTCAGTAAGCTCAGCTTGGTGTTCCTTTGCACACCTTCTCCAGCATCTCCTGGTCTGTCTCTGCTTCTTTTTGCTTTTGCAAAAGGAAGGGACATCTCTTTTGTGCTGGGGACAGAGAGGGCTGGTCCAGCCCCACAGAAAGGACACGTTCTTCACCAAATCTGCATGTGTCAGATTCCTTCTTTCTCCCATAAATCCCATTGTCTACAGAGGCGGTTTAATGGTCTCTGCAGAGCCATTCCACAGTTATTGCAAAAACAACAGCCTGGGCCACCAAGTGATTTTGCAAACCCTGTGGGGAATGGCAGTGGCTCCATCCTGACTCCTCAGGGACCTGCCCTGGTGTCCAAGGGGCCATAATGGCTCATGAGGCAGCAGCATCCAGGTGACACCTGAACAAAGGAGCTCAGCTCTCTTCTGGGAGCCAGGTTTTAAGAAACCCACTGACCAGTAACCAGGAAAAAATCTGGGCTCATGTCAAAGGGGCAAAGGAGGGAGATGGTGAGCAACACAATTCCACCAAGACTTCCATTCACCACCTCCCTCAAAGGCCTGGGGATGCAAGACTGAGCTTTGCAGTAAAACAAGATTTCCCTTTCCAAGCCCACAGATGGCCCAGCCAGGATTTGAACTGGGCTTTTATCAAAGTCTCTGTGTCTGTTTATTTTTAAAGGCTTCTCACGACAACTTTCCCAGCAGCAGAGTCTTCTGCTTTCCAAGAGGATGTCAGGGCTGCAGAGCCCTCAGCTACCCATCCAGCCCCAACAATTCCAACCCCTCTCTGCAGGTTGGAACCTGTCCCTGAGCTTGGGAAGAGCAGGAATGTGCTGCCTCTGCAGAAAGGGAAAAGCCTTGTGTCTGTACACGAAGCCAATCCCCACCCTGGCCATGCACAGGATCCCTCAGACATCTGCCCCAGCTTTGTGACAGGCAGCTCAGATATTAGCTGAGCTTTAGAAAGCCTTCCCTGCTCTGTTGTGCTTCACCCTGGCTCCAGGCCCAGGAAGAGTGTGTGGAGCCATTCCAAACACAGAGCTCTTCCTCCCTGCCAGACATTTAACACTGGAGGGTGTGGTGTCTCTCCAGGAGGGACCATCTCAGCAATGTGGAACTGCACAGATTTCCTCCCTTCCCATCCTCGCTGCTTGTGTGAGTGCACAGCAGGACTCAAAACATCATCACAGCAGGACTCAAAACATCACAGCAGGACTCAAAACATCACAGCAGGACTCAAAACATCACAGCAGGACCCAAACACCACAGCAGGACCTGGCACACGGACAGTTCACCTCTAAAACACACCTGAAGAGTCTGCCAGGGATCATCCCTGCTTAGGTGGGACACCTTTGCCTCCCCACAGCTTTGGAGCAGCCCAACCTGCTCTTCCTGCCCTGGGTGCTCCCCAAGCTCTGCCAACATGCCAAGCCTCACTGGGGAGTCACTGGACTGGAGTGACTGGAGTCACTCCCCCCTCTCCTTAACCCACCCCACACACCAGTTTTCTGAGCCACTTTAACCTTTCTGTGCCTCTGAGTGAACCCATAAATTGCCAATTCCTAAACCTTGCCTCAAGGTATTGCATGCAGAACTAGGGATGACGTGGTGACATGGAAAGTGGATTAATTAGGGAGCCAACTGAGGGCTCCTCACCTCACTCACCTCCGTGCTGAGGAGTTTTGAGGGGCTCAGCGGTTCAGCCACAGCCTTTCATCAACAGGACTGGAAAAAGCAAGGGGTCACCAGTCCCCAAAAAGCTTGTGCTCCTCTCAGCACCCTGAAAGAAGTCTCTCCACACCATCCTGGAGTTTGGTCCTTTGCTCACAGGTACCTTCTTTAGAGCCCAAAGTGTTGCAAAGTGTGGATGTGCTGTGGTTCTTTCATCCTCAATTCTCCTCCTGCCACCCAAGCCTTACCAGGGTGTCTCTGTTGTCTTGGGGACAATGACTCTGCTTTCAGCTCTTACAGAAAACTATGACTGAGGCAAAGGTACCAGCCAGTCTGTTATTTTAAGCTCATCAGACTCGTCCCCATGCCCTTCTTGCACCTTACCCAAAAGTGAATTCCTGTGTCTGCCTTAATGCTGACAGGAGAAAAACAAACCAAAACCATTTGTTTGGTTTGTTCACTTTTTTCCTCTCTCTGAACATTCCCCCCCACACCCAGAGCTGTTGCTGCTTCTCCAAAAGTATGAAATAACTTTGAATCCTGTAATTCTGCGTGACATTTACTGCACTCACACTGAAGCTTCTCGGGTTTGAATTTGCAGCTCGGGGTAACTGAGAGGAAAAAAGAGCTTGCCCAAACATGCTGAACAGAGCACTGCTTCCACCACCTCAGGCTGCTCCACTCCCAAAAAGCAGGAGAAATCCAAGATTCCTTCCCCTCCACGGGTGAAAACAGAGCTAAACTTAGGAATCTGAACCCAATCTTACAAGGGGAGCAGTTCCAAACCCCCCAGCCCCGTCCTCTGCAGCTGAAACACAAACAAGCACCACTCAAAACTTACTTTGCTGAAGCAAAATGTGCCACAGGAGGAGTTTTGCAAGTTGCTCCATTCCTTCAGCTCCTCCGTGTTTTCGTCTCTCTTGAAAAACAAGTTGAAGACTTTCTTTTTTCCCTTTTTTTTATTTTTTTCTGTAACTGGAAAACACTATGACCTCATCAATTTACATGCAGAAAGCTGTGGACAGCAGCTCCTCTTGTGCAGAATTACTCCACCTCCCCTCTCACTCCACCTCCTTCCCTTCCCTCTCCCTTTCTGCAGATCCCTGTGAACTCCCTCTCTCCTCTGTCCCCTCCCTCTGGCTCTTTCTGATCTGCCCCTGACTTTTACATCAAAGTTTGATCGGGCAAAGTTGGTCCCACACAACTCTGGGCTCGCAAAACGATCTTTCTCCCTCCCCCTTTGGGATGGAATTAATTTTCCCTGTTCTTTACTTGCTCCAGCTGTTCCTTCCTTTGCTGACACTCGTCCAGCTGTCTGCTCGGGACTGCATTTATTCTGCTGCCTTCAATGGGGTTTTGATCTTTGCCTCCTCATATGGTTTTACTTCAAGCCCAAGTCTCCAAAGACAACGTAGAAAACAATATTTACTCTGTCCTGTAATTTGTAAGTAAGGGCTGGATGGCAGCAAAAGGATAATAAGGCCTAACACCCTAATCCATGCAGGTGACTGAATTAGCCAGGAGTCTTTTAATGCAAGACTTGCTGGAAAATTACAATGAGTGCAAAGTCAGGACACAGTGTAGCTGCTGTTAGTATATGTTACAAAATAAAATATGGCAATTTTGTCTGCTTTCTTCCATTCTCTTGTTTGACTATTGTTATTTATTGTTAGCACCAGTTAGTGACTTAATAAAATGCAATTAGGCAAGTAGAAAATGTTGGGGAAAGGGAATTAAAAGTTATTGTTATTAAATGCCTGCCTGTAGATCAAAGCTAAATATATGTGGGACTCTACAGGAGAGTTCCCATGGCATCCATGGAGATAAATTTAATTGCCCCACTTGAATTTTTCCTTCTGACATTTTTCTGTCTCTCTACCATACCAGAAAACAGATTTCCTCTATCCCAAGGGGAAAGTGGTTCAGCAAAGAGGAGGAGATTGTAATTATACCAAAATAATTATATACTGCAACCATGGACTCAGAAAGTATCCAGACTAGCTCAGAACTTCCCCTAGTCCAGGCTCCTGTCTCCAGCAGCAGGCAGAACCAGACACTTCCAAAGAAATTCCAAGGAACTGCAGCTATTATTATTATTATTATTATTAGATAATCTGACCATGAAAAGAGCCTGCTGTTAACTCCAGCAGGTTCTCCACACTGTCCTAAACAATCCAGAAAACTACTGGCTTGTTTCTAGGGGAAAAAAAATCCAAAAATAACCTTTGGATGAGAACATTTCCCCCCAAATTTCCCTGCAAACTCCAACTCTGGCGCTTCTGGGAAGTGAAGTGGGGAGGTTTGGGGCGAATGAGGCACAAACAGTCCCTCACTCCACATTCCCACACTCATCCCCTGAGCTGTGTCACCACCTCGGTGCCCACAGGTCCAGCCTAATTGTAACCCTGATGCAAACCCATCAGCTCATCCTTGCAAGCCTCAGGAACTCCCACTAGTCCAATTCCATAACCACCTGCACACAGCAAAAGCTCCTGATCCCCCTCATCCCTGCAGTGCAAAGGTGCTGCCAGGACCCCAGGTGTCCCAGCAGAGCCTCACCTCGAGCAGGGAGGGGCTGGAATGGAAGAAGGAGCTTCCATTCCGTCTCCTGGAATGGAAGAAGGAGCTTTTCCTGCTGTCTCTGGCAGCCCAGAGAGCCAGCCCAGGCTCAAATGTGACAGCCCTTTGTTGAGCTGCGTCGAAGCAGAGCCTGGAAAACGTTTGGCTGGGAGGCAAAAAGCTGCTCCCAGTGCAGAGACAGCAAAGCCAGCACCCCCTCCTTTGCCTTGGGTTCTCTCAGCCACAGGCAGAACCTCCCAGGCTGCAACTCCACGTTGCTTTTGCACCTTTGTGTCTCCTGGCTTTGGCACTGCAGAGGTTACTGCCTGGTTCTTGCAGGACTTCAGGGAGGGATGTGGATTGCTGTGGTTGCTGCTGTCATGAACTGGATATTTCCTGACTGAAGGGAGCCAAGTCCAGCTGAACCCACTGAAGTCTCCTAAAGAAAATCCTTCCCGCTGGAAGGGAAAAGCAGCAGCTTCTCTGGGGCTCACAAAGAGAGGAGGGAAAGGACACAGGAGCCTGTTTTGCTGATCTCTGCCTTTTCCTCACTCTAATTCTGCACAGTCCCTGCTTCCTAGAGCTTTGCTGCTCCAAAGAAATCCTGGAAGAGCAGCTGTGTCAACATTTTGCCCTGTCAGGAGCTGGATTTTTAAGGAGATTCTCCACGGAGGCTGAGCTGAGCAGTGTTCCCCAGCCTTTCTCCTTGCTCACTCCCAGGGGAATTTGGGTATGGATTCCCACAAGAAGCATCCCTTGGCTGCCCACTGCCTCCAGGACAGCTGGCTGCTCTGACCACAACTCCTGACCAAGGCAAACAGCCTCATCCATGCAGGGGAAAGGGACGTTCCAGCAGTTCTGCAGTGAGTTTGCAGGCTCTGCACCTGCCACCCTCCTCACAGACCAGCAGGACAAGAAAGGGGGACACTGGAAACATGGGGGCCTATTTCAGAGCTGAAATCTATGGTATTTCACAGCTATTTCAGACATGAAATGTGGTGACAAAGCCCTGCCAAAAGACAGTGCAGGGCCCACAGGACCGATGTCTGCCAGGAATTTTCCTCCTCCCCATCTCTTCCACCTTTAACATTTTTGGTTTCAGGCTGCACTGAAAGAGCTCCCAATAAATCTGAACTGATGCCCATCCATCAGAAAAACTGAGCAGGTCTCAGATCAGGCAGAAGGTCTGAAGCCAAGAGGGACCCTCCATCCTTTATTGCAATCTGGAGGGCCACTAACCCTGGGAAGCAGGAGTGGAAGTAGCCACTTCTCCCCCATTTTCACAGCTATAAATACATGTATTACCAAGGAATGCCAGGATTAAAGATCTGTTGACACAAATTACAGTACAAGGCCTTATGTACAGGATTTCCCAACACTTCAGGCTTATTATCACCAACTTCTTTAGATCTTCTTTAAATACAGGACCCACAGTGCTCTGCCACGATCAAAGGAAAGGAGAAAATACCTCCCCATGGGAAGAAGCAAGGCTAATTCCTACAACTGCAAAGTAGTAGGGAATGTTACAGCTTGGGAATAAAGAGTACAAGAGCACAGCTAATTGACAGGTACAGTGCCAAAGGCAGCAAGGATCCCTCAAACCAAAAAAAACCAAGCAGAAATGGAGCTTTCTGTGGGAACAGCAAAAGGTGGAAGGGCAGGGGCACTGCAGATCAGGGTGAGTGTGCACTGGCACCATTTATCTTCTAGTGGGAACGGCACAAAACCCTTGGTATGTCACTGTGACCAACCTGTAACACCCAGAGGGACAAATACCCCCCCCCCACGTTCACTCCCCCATCCTAAGAAAGGTCTGGAGTGGGTCAGGGGGGCCCTCAGAGCTGCCTGCTGATGGAAAAGAACACGGGAATTGCCAGGGGGTATTCATTTCCTGGGAGTTTTCACTTGGTTGCAAAGCTTTCTTCTTTAAAATAAATCTTTCAGCTGCAGTGAGCCCCATAAACAAGCCTGAAATAATCCAACTTGCAGCAAGAACTGTGAACTAAAAGGACAAAACTGAAGGCCAACCACAATAACAGGGCTGGGGAGTGAAGCCTGTCATTACTCCAGTGATGTAACAAGCCTTGCACCTCTCAGCCCCAGCATTACCATGGTTGTTCCCCAGCCATAAACACTAAAGCCCCTGATTTGCCTTCTCTGAAGAGCATATCCAGAATGACAAGTTGAAGGTCTGGCCAGATGTTTTTCTGCTTTGTTTTCCCTCAGTGGAGTCCACTGTAATCACCAGCCTGAGATGCAGCCACCAAACCAGCTGCTGAGACAAACACACGTGGCCTGGTGTGCGAGCAGGGCAGATCCCTGACACCCTTTATACTGGGGATGTATAAAGTGATATCACGGCAGGGATTAATAACACCCCAGGACAGCCAGAGGAAGGTGAAGCCCCCAAAAACCACCCTACAGTGGGAGGGCCTGAGCTGTGCCCAAGCACTCCTGAGTTGCAATCTCAGCATCATTTAGGGTGGGAAAGCCCTCCCAGCCCACGGAGCCCACCCTGTGCCCCATGCCCACCTTGTCCCCCAGCCCAGAGCACTGGGTGCCACGGCCAGTCCTGCCTTGGGCACCTCCAAACCTCCCTGAGCAGCCCCTTCCAATGTTTAACAACCCTTTATGTGAAGAAATCCCTCCTGATGTCCAGCCTGACCCTCCCCTGGCACAGCTTGAGACTTTGTGTTGAAGCAAAAAGAGAAGGTTTCCCAGGACAATCTGTGGTTTGGGGACTGTCCTTTGCAGGCAGTTCCTCAACTTCTCTCTCTTGAATCTGCAGCTGGAAAGCTCCCTTTCCCTATGTGCCCAAGGCATTGGAGCATAAATTAATCAGTGTGAATGTCCAGGTATGCAAGGTATGTAGTGAGATGGAATGCTGAGAGGTTTTTGATGTGCTCAACATGCTGAGCTGTGCAGACAGTCCAGGACAGACTTGGACATGCACAAAGGAGGGGTTCAACTGCAGCATCCCAAAACCTGCTCTGGCTGAAGGGATTACTGTGTGTTTGCCTGTTGTTCCAGCACTGCTGTCCTCACAGCAGGTCAGAGCTCTGCCTGCACCCTTTGCCATCCATCAGGCACCTCCAAAGCCCTGTGGTTCCTGCTGCCCAGCATCCTTGCATGGCACAATATTTAAACACCCCCTTTGGCTGAAAAGCAGCTCAGCTCCAGATTCCTGGGATTCATCTCAAAACCATTAATAGAAACCAGTTACAAAAACAGAGAAATTGCCCAGGAAACCAACACAGATTTTTTTGTTTTGTTTTTTTTTTTCTCCAGACAGAAGCTACCCCAAAAAAAACACTGACCGAGGAGAGAGGGGAAAACAACAAGCACCAGGCAAATCAGGGGTGGAAAGAGACACACAAAGAAGCACCTCCAGGTGAGAAAATTACAGTTTTCTCTAAAGTTTAGTATTTTTTGGCATGTTTAAGAAGGTAAATCTGGAAAGTCAGTTCTCTATTAAAAAATTTTTTAGTTGAAACCCCAAAATAATTAATTTTAAGCAGCTTGCCGTGCTGGTTTCAGTTTAAATGCCTGAAAACTACGCAAGGTAGAACCAGATGAAATGTTTCCTCTGGTGCCTCCCTCCTGGATGGAGGCTCTTCCTTGGCTGGTGGCACTTGTGCCTGTCCCCCAGAGCACAGGCAGCTTCTGGGAGGAAAGTGTGCAGCCTAAACAGACAGGGGCAGGAGGGAGACATGGAACACAAAAGGAAATGACTCAGCCACATCCACAGAGCGGAGCAGAGGCCAAAGCAGCTGCAGCCCAGGCTGGGGGAGCTCAGTGAGCACTGGGCTGCTTTCCCTGGCCCCTCCAGGAGCCTGGATGGCCCTGGCACTGCAGGAGCATCCCCTGTGATTCAGGGATTCAGGGAATCGCACTGAGGCAAAACCTCTCTCCTGCCTTGCAGCTCTGCAGAGCTCCAGTGGGACTCAGAACCTGGGCAGAACCCTGATTTTTAACCTCACAGCAGCCTCTTGCATCCCTATTGCCCCCCAGGTCTTCCCAGTGTTCCAGCTCCTCAGGGCAAACAAGAGTCACTTCTACCTGCTGCTTCTTTTCAGGGCATCACAGTGAAATTATGATGTTTCTTTTAGTTCATTTAAATTATTAAGCACTTGTCTCCTAGTCTATTCTGAGAGCCATTAGCGTCACCAGCACAGAGTGTTAAAAAATAAAAAGAAAAGCAGGTGTGAGCCCAAAATCACCACATGAACCATGAAGTTCCTGAAGGGATGGGAAAATAAGCAGATCTGAATTGGAGTTACCATCAATCAGAACTTCAGGAGTGGCTCTGTTCAGGTATATGCATCTGTTCATCTTCCCCAAAGGATCACAGCAACAGCCAGAAACTTTTTCTGGGAAACAGGGATTTTTTTTCAGTGCCCCCAAACCTTCCGGATATACACAAATTAACTTCTGAATATCACGGGCCTGAGACAGGAGGGTGTCCAAGCCATGACACGGGACTGACTCACTCCTGTGTGGTTCTGGAGCATCTTGGCTTTTCCAAACCCACAGGGAATCCATCAGACCCCACTCCAGGGGACAGATCCCAGTGCCTGCTCCAGTCTGGCAGAGGGCAGACAGCACTGAGGCTCAGGAGGAAATGGCTGAGGGATCACATCACGCTCCCAGCTCTGCTCAGCCAGAGTGTTTGTCTCAGGCATGGGGAGAGAAGGCAGCAGCTCAGAACTGGCACATTCCACCTGGCTGGGGCTCATCCACCCTCTAAATTCCAGGGAAAAGGCACCACATGGGCAGACCTGGGTCCCATATTTCAGCAGCTGCACTTGGCACACTTTTGCATCCCAGATCTCAAGGCGCTTTCCTTGGAAAGTTGATAAACCTACACAAGGAAGGCGAGTTCTGAGGAAGAGAGGGGAGAAATAACTGGACCAAGGGCCACTGAAAAACAGTGTCCAGAACTCCTGCATCACTGGCCAGTATTCCAGATCAGAGCAGGCTGATCATGAGCACAGCACTAGGTCTGGTTTGTCTAACCCGGGAAAAGCCCCAAGGACCCAGCACTGCTTATTTTTATGAGGAACAGGAAAGTCCTGGGAGTGCCCAGGAGCAGACACACTTAGAGCTGCATTTGGTGTCCCCTTCCTGACCACCAGCACTGTGCCTCAAACCACATCTTTTGCCCTCTCTGCACATGGGAACAGAGCTCTGGCACCAGGAGCTTTTGAAGGGAACCTCCATCCCTCACACTAATTGCAGCCCATCTCTTACACCTGCCTAAAATAATTAAGCAGTGGCATTCCAGGCACACCAGCTTATTCTGAGATCAGAAATGAGTGGGAAAGAGTGGAAAAATTAATAGGTTGGCTCTGAAAAGGGTGCTCAGAGGTGCCTCCCTGAGTTTTCTCACTTACCTCAGGTTTGCAGGCCGTTTCATTTAAAATAAAAATGCTTTGGGTGAAAGGAGGTTGCTTTCCATAATGCAATATAATCCTAATTTGGACCCACAAATAATGAAGCCTGGCCAACTTTGGAGGGAAGTTTCTGTGGACAGTCTATTTGCTGAGGATCAGTCCAAGAGGACTCTGGCAACCAAAATTTTAGCTAAAAAGCCTGGGATCCTGTTTGCTTGGCCTCCCTTAGAAATTCCCACTCCACAGGAGAGCAGCCTGATGGCACCACATATAGAAATGCATATTCCTCCTTCAGTACAAAGTGGAAATGTTCAGGTGACTTTATCCTGAGCCACATGTGTATTTTTATTTTTGTTTGTGCCCCCCAGCTCCATAATTAGCAAACCACTCCAGGAGAAGGTGCTGCACCCAAGGCACAGTTCTTGTTACTTTCTGATCCCTTTCTTTCCACAGTGCCAGGTTTTTGGAGAGAAAAGCCCTTCCTGCCTCCCCTTCCCCAAGGGATGATGTTATCAGAAAGCAGGACACCTTTCTCTCTGTCCTGCCTTCCCCAGAAGTCCTCAGAGATGGCAGGATAGCAACACCACCACCAGCCATCCTCCCCCATCACAGAGACAGGGGAATCAGGCACAGGGGGCTCTCTGGAGATGCCCACTCACACCTGGGGCAAGATGCAAAGATGCTGCAACTCAAACAGCAGGAGTGCTCAGGGCAGCCAAAGCCCTGCTCAGCCTGGGGGAGCAGGCACAGGTTTTGCCCTCAGGGTGTACCTGCTGATGCTGCTGCTGGGCAGAGTCCAGCTGGCTGCCCCTGCAGGGCCTGGCTCCCTCGGTGCTGACAGCAGGGAAAACCCTTTGCCAGGGAGGAAACAGCTCTGAGTCAGGAGCACCCGGGGATTGGGGCTGGTGAGTAACTGCTGCTGGTCACTCACACTCACTTTGCTGAGTGCAACTCTTCTTTTCTCCTTTTGGCACGTTCTTCTAAGGCTGCTTTATCCTTTAGTTTTAACCAGTTTCTCTCTGGATGGTGATAGAGCTCAGCCAAAAGCATCCTACCAGGTACTGCTAATTCCCTTAAAACAAGCCTCTCCAATTCCAAGCTATCAGTATTTTACCTGCTGTGTTATTTCTTTGCTCAGGACTCCACATCCTTGTCGTAACAGCAATCACTTTCCAAGAGGAAGAGGGACTCTGAAGTGCTGCAGCTGCTGGGAGGCTCCAGGAGTGTTTTTTCCAGGTCTGGACACACCAAAGGCAATGACACTGAGCAGCACCAAGTCTTGATTACTGAAAAGTGAAAAACCTCATTTTTTAATCAATATTTCACATTATTTTTCTGCTCCAAACTACATTTTAGCCTCTTCCATTTAGCCCTGTTTCCCTTTCCAAAGGAAACAAGGCACCTACAGTTATGTGGTCCCACTGCCCATTTAACCTTCTTCTTCTTCTCAGTACTTTGAAGCACAACAGAAAATTTCAGCTCCATTCAAGGGGACAAGTCTCAGTTTTATAGTTCTTAGTGCCCAGGCAGGGAGTGAGACTAAAAAAAATCCCTAAATCAGAGGATTGACGCAAGAGTGACGTATCAGAGGGTTTTCTTCAATTCCCTGGCTCACAGAACTCCTTGTTTCACTTTTGTCTCTCTGTTTTGTAGGGAAAGTCAAGCAAGAATGGATCCTTCCACAGGAAAGCCAGACCCTTGTGTTTGCTCAAAGCCAGCTCAGATGTCTACAACAGCTACACTTATTGATATTTACTTATTTAAAAGTCAGTAGGAAAAACAAACCCCACTTTTCAAAATCACTTCAGCTCCAGGTCAAGGACTGAGTGCTGTTGTTTTTGGAGAGTAACCCATCAGGCTCAGCCCAAATGAACCCAAACCAGGATGTTTTCACAGTCAGGACAGAAATGCCAACAGCAGAACACGACGAGTGAAAAGCAAAGATGTCATTTTAGTTATCCACAGGTGCTGTTTGTGAGATCAGCCAGTGGAAACAAGCATGGTTTGTTAAATTTGGAACCCCTGGAGCAGGCAGCAGACCCACTGAAGCTGAGCTGGCTTCAGAATTTGAGAAGGACCAAGTCAGAGCTATTAAAGCCAACAAACATGCACCAACCTTTTGACAGTTTCTCATATGAAAGTGTCCCATTTAACATGGGCATTAGCTCACCAGGGTAAAGGTACCCACTGTTTCTGCTCAGCAATCATTAGGCAGTGGGAATCAGGTCCTATTAATTCCCCAAAGTGTTTTGCACAGCAGATGCTCATCAGCTTTCCCTGACTAACCCACTTCTTTTTAAGACTGGTCTTGAGTTTACTAATGGCAGAGAGAACAGTTCCCACAATACAGACAGGAAAAGAACTTGAGCTTCCAGTATGCAGAGAAATCCTCCTCCAAAGCAGGCATCACCCCTGTCCTCTCCCTCTGATTCTAAAAAAATCCAAACCAAAACAATCAAACAAAACAAAACAAACCACCACAATGCAACAACAAAGGAAAAAGCCCCACAAACCTCAACAAACAAAACCCCTACTAGAAATACACCACACATACCCCCAACCAAACAGGTTCATAGGCAGACCATGCTCAGGAGCCAATACAACAGCCACATGAGGAATATTTCCCTTTCCCTTGGCTGCTCCCTGTGCAGCCAGAAGCCCTGAGCATCCCCCAGTCTGTCCTCAGCATTCCCCACACGTGTCTGTTCCCAGGAAATCCCAGCTGAAAACCCTCTGAACAAACCCAGCCTGGGGCCCATGATTTAGGATTTAAAGACACTCAAACCTTTTGCATGTCCACACCAGCCCCAGTTCAGGTCAGTGTTTTCCCTCAGTGGAGTCTCTGGTCCCATCACAACCTGTGCAGCTCCTGGTTTGAATCCCCTTCAGCTCTGGTCCCAGGAGCATCATTCCATTCCATTCCCTCTCCACAGGACTCCTTCCTGGACTGTCCTCTGTCTGTGCCAAGGACATGGAGAGGGCAACCCTGAGCTCAGACTCATTGTCTGCACGACCTCAGGGCTGCTCCAACAGCTGGCAGACCATCCAACATGAATTGCAGAGCAAGCACAAGATTTCCAAACAAAAGGAGCATCCTTTTGTGCTTTAAATTGGCACCAGTTGCTTTTAACCAAGACCAGCAGCCTGCTGGACTTTCCCTTTTTCCATAAGAAACTCAAGAGCTGAACAGAATTAATTTGAAGTGAGCCAAAACTACAGGAGACACTTACCAAGGAGCCTGTTCCTGTGGAGAACTGAAGCAAAGGCTGCCACAGGGATGAAATCTTTCTGGCAGACCTCAGACCACTAGAGGTCACGGTTAACTTGGGCATGAAGAGGTAAGTGAATTGTTAAGATGATGCAATTTATGCACACCTTACATGTTTCTACTTTCCACCCATCTGGGCTTTAATCCTCGTTATCAAAGGGCCCAGCTTTCCTGGCTGTTTGATTTTTACTGCAATAATGAGGTTGCTCCCTTTATAAAAAGGTAATTGAAATTAATTTTCTGCCCCCAACAGGATCATAAATCTCCTGCTTCTGCACTATTTCTAAAAACCTGCTGTTCTTGCAAACACCTCAACTCTACCACTGTGGACCACTAAGCTATCATCTAGCTATGCAAAGTACTGGCAGCTGGTCAGGCTTTTCCAGCCCTGTGCCAAGCAAACCTCTCTTGGACTGTGTTAACACAATAGCTGAGGAAAAAGCTGCAGGAAGCAGTTCTTTTGCATTGCTTCCTTTCCCATATAAAGTCAGGCCTGATCCTCAGCTGTAAGTTATTTGTGAGCTAGATTGGATTCATTTGTGTAGCTGAAAGGACTGTTACATCCAGAAGCCTCTACAAAACTTGAAGAAGCCATGCTGATGTAATTGAACACCACATTTTCTAGAGAAGGCTCCTAAAAGTGCATTTAATTCTTACCCTAGTAAGAAACATTTCAACTAAAATCTCATTGGCCAGGAATCATTAGGAAGAAATGTGTTTCTGCCACATCCAGCCAGCAGCCACTGCCACCAGGTCGTTGGGCTCTCCATTTTCCAAAAGGAAAATGCCCTCTCCGTTTGCAAAATGATGCTTTGGCTAAAAGAACCAAAATTCAGAACTTTCAGCCCTTCCCAGTCAGCTGACTTCCTATTCTAGAGCCAAATCATTTCAGCACAAACCTGATCACTGTGAGAAAAACTATAAACTCAATGTTCTGTTCAACTGAGCTCAGTGTATTTAAGTGCATGCAATCCAAGAATTAGGGATATAAGCATGAGAGAAACTGGGTTTATATTCCAATTCTGAGGGACCTTTCCAGACCAACGACTGACATAAAATCACCATCCCACTGGTTACCTCCAATTTCTGTATAAAGAGCATGAATTTGTCTAGCAGCCTCCTGCTTCCAATCATTTCCTCTCAGAACAGCAAAATAATGAGATGAAAGAGGAATCTTCCAAGCCTTGAATATTTTGGGAATTACAGCAGTGAAACCTTTCCTGTTTGCAGCTTTTGGTTGCCACAGCTACATATGCACATACACTGCAGCCACACTGGGATCCAGCTATTCTGGGGAGGAACAGCAGCTCATAAGAAAGCTTTGTGAATTGTATCTCATGTACTCGTGCTCCCTCTACAGAAAAACAAGTGCAGCTTTCATCTGGCTGATCCTCTCTAGCAAAGTGAGAGCTTCAATTTGCATCCTGTGCTCAAGAACATTAAAGCAGCATCAAGGGAAGGCATTTTCAGAGCAGCTTCCCTGGACACTGCACATTGACCAGCCTGAGGAGCTGATTCTCTTCCCCTCCTCTCTCAGAGGTCAGTCCACCCCTTGAATACAGACAGGGAAAAGTTAAATCACATTAAACCACCCAGAACTGCCTCAAACACAAAAATTAAAAGCAGAACACAGATACAAAGTCCTTTGTCAGGGTTTATTTTCAACACATGTATTTTTTCACAGCTTTCATGACTCTCTTCAACCATGCCAAAACCAGGTGATGATGTCAGAGTTGTCTCAGGCACAAAAGTTTTTGTAGTTAGCAAATAATTAGTTCTGAGTTTTTACTGGTACCAAGAACTGAACGTTCCATATGACAGGGGTGAATCAAATTAAAAAATAACAATTTTTATTAGCACAAAATAGAGGACAAAAAATAAATGTGCCTTTAAGGGCATCCATGCAATTCCTAAGGCACATGCACACCAAGGCTCCAGATAAAGCTTTTGCAGATACATTCTATGGAATTCTGATCCAATTCCTATCTCACCATAATTCTTAGAAAACACCAGCCTTTCTAAAATAAGGCTATGAAAGAAGCTAGTTTTGAAAAGAACTTTTCCAAATGCTTGTGTCATATATACAATCAGAATTCTTTCACTAATCCCAACTCCCACAACTGATTGTTCTTATGTCCAGTCTAATCTTAAATTCATAAATTCCTTGTTTCAGGACAAACAGCTGGGGCAGCACAGGACTGCACAGAGCAGTGCCAACCCACTAAAGAGCTCACACCACTCCTTTGGGGAGGAAAAGCATATTGCTGCTTTGTGCTTGGAAAACTCCTTCTTACCAATTTCATTGCATTCAGGAAAAGCTCACATGTAATTCACATACTGAAATAGTTTTTAATTATAATTACAGGTCAAAACTCATTAGAGGTGCTTTTATCGCTTGGAACTCCTCAGGAATATCTTGGGTGTTTGCCATCCTGCAGGAGGACCTTTCAAACCAGCTCTTTTCCAGATGCGTTCCAAATCCTTCTCAAATTTTATCTAAAACAGGGAAAAAAAGGAAAAAAAAATGGTTACACAGCCCAGAAGCAACACCTGAACATTCATTCCCAGCCACTGCCCCCACGTGCCAAGGACAATCTAAGCAAAACACACACAAAGGAAACAAAGGCAGCTCCTTCTAAGTGTCAAAATATTTAACCTCACTGCAGAAAACACTGCACAAGACACTAAAATGCACAAGAACCTCGGGAGCATTATTTTAAAAGCCTGAGAAGATGGACAAAGAAATGGTAAGAAAATCAAGAGGATTTCCTCAGCATAAAGTGTTCAACACTGCCTGCTACAAATCTGAAGACATGGAATCACAATTAACCCCAATTTGCACCTGGGCAAGGTGAGAGTTACCAGAGAATGAACCAAACTGTATCACAGCAAACCCTACTGCAAGGCAGTGCTGAATGAGAACATGCACAGTGTGAACAAAGGCCCCTGTCTTCCCTCACCCCTTCTATTCAGGGATGTAAAAGGTTTCTCTATAAGATAAGACAACAGGAAGCACTTGAGGATGTTGGTAAAACAGGTGAGAAATTAAGATTAAACCAATCTCCCTGCTATAGCACAGACATCAGAATTCATCTTTCCCTCAAATGCTAAAATTCCTCTTCATCAGCCACATATTTCTGTAATTTACTGTCACTGAAGAAAAACTGCACCCAGCAACTATCCCACAATCAGAACCATTAAGGTTAGAAAAGGCTTGCAAGCCCACCCTGTGCCCAATGCCCACCTTGTCCCCCAGCCCAGAGCACTGAGTGCCACTTCCAGTCCTTCCTTGGACCCCTCCAGGGGTGGGGACTCCAAACCCCCTGAGCAGCCCCTTCCAATGCCTGACCACCCTTTCCCTAAAGAAATTCCCCCAAAGGTTCAACCTGACCCTCCCTTGGCACAGCCCCGAGACTAAATGCTCCATTCATTAAGGCTCTCCGAGCTGCTGCCATTTTTCCCTGGATCAATTCCACTTGACAACATCACCCACCACCTGCACAGAGGCCGCTGTGAGGAGAGGCCACACTTCCACCAGGGAATTCCCCCTCCCCTGAGCTCACCTGCCTCTTCTTCTTGCGCCCCTCCTTTATCCTCCTCCGTATGAACTTCCTCCTCTTGAGCAGCTTCTTGTACTTGTGGTGGTTCATTTTCCTCCTGCGGATCTTGAGGACGTTCTTGCAGTGCACCGTGTGCCCCGGGGCTGCCCCGCCCTCGCCGACAGCCGCTCCCCCGGCGGGCGGGGGGCACTCAGATCCCGGCGGGGGCTCATGGCCCACCTCCTCCTGGGCTCCCTCTGCCTTAGGCAGGGAGTACCTCACTGTCAGCCAGCTCTCCAAGGGGCTGATGGAGAGTTTCCTGGGAATCAGGATCTCCTCCAGCTCAGGGTCCAGGGTGTGCCACTGCTGGGGCTGGGCCCCGCTGGGGTTGGGGGGCTGGGTGCTGTAGTGGGCGGACGTGGAACGGCAGCAAAGGAAGGAAGACACAGACCTGGGCAGAAGGTGGCCTTTAGGAGACAAGAATTCCATTTAAAATGCAGAATTTTCATACAAAAAGCTCTGCTCAGCTCTCAAATCACGAGACAGCTCTGGCCAGAATAATCTGATAAAGGAAACGGCTGACAAAAATTGTATTGTTGTCAAAAAAGCAAGGAAGTCTTTTTAAATTTTAATTATACTGCTATAATGCAATGTGATAAAAATACATTGCATTTTACCATGTGAAGTGCCCAAGTCACCCAGGTAAGGCAGGGTGGAGGTTCTCCTTCACCGAGCAACCTGGTCTAGTGCAAGGTGTCCCTGTCCATGGCAGGGGGTTGGAATGAGATCACTTTAAGGTCTCTTCCAACCCAAACCATTCCATGAAATGCAGTTTGGAATGGTGAGGAACTGTTTGCTATATCAAACCTTTCTGCTGCTAAGGAATCTCCTCCTTGGCTTAAAGGAGGTTAAATCAAAGCTACACAATAGTGGCATAACAGGTCTGAGACATAATAATGCTCAACAACCACTGACTCAACGACAACCTCCTCATTCCTGCACTGCTTGCTGGAAAAGAAACTTCTGCGAGCCCAATTACCCCAGGAAAAAAACAAACAAACAAAGTAACACACCACCAGTTTACCTGCAATTCTCGAAGCCTTCAGTAACTGGGAACTCAGCTGCGATATTAACATTTTGCTTCACTTTGTTGACTGGCAGAGCCAGCAATGGCTGTTAAAATAAGAACATTTATTCAATAGGGAAAACACACAGCTTAAACCCCCTTCTCTATTTAACCCCAAACCCCCCAAAGACGGGCTGAGCCACCCTAAGCACCCTCCTCGTTTTACCAGGACTCTGCCGGGCTGTGCTGTGGGGGCCAAGCACCGGGGCAGCTCAGCCGCGGACGTGACTAATTAATACATCTTGGGCTGTTTTAGCTTTAAAAACAACAACTCCAGCCCAATCCCCCCCGGCACGGCCCTGTTCCTCCCTCAGGCCGGGAGCAGCAACCGCAGGGCCTAAGGATGGCCCCGCTCCCCACAGCGCTGCCCTGAGCCCGGCAGGGCCCGCACGGAGCCCTCGGGGCCCGCAGAACCCTGTCCCGTCCCGTACATCACCACACAGCTCCGGCCTGTCCCACACAGCCCCGGCCCGGCTCTCCCGGCCCCGCACATTCCCGCACAGCCCCGACCCCGCACAGCCCCGCACAGCCCCGGCCCACCCCCATCCCGTCCCGCACAGCCCCGGCCCACCCCCATCCCGTCCCGCACAGCCCCGGCCCATCCCCATCCCGTCCCGCACAGCCCCGGCCCATCCCCATCCCGTCCCGCACACCCCCGGCCCATCCCCGGCCCATCCCCATCCCGTCCCGCACAGCCCCGGCCCCGCCGCCATCACCCGCATCCATCACCCGCCGCGCCGGAACTTCCGGGCGCCGCCCCCGCCCCCTGGCGGCGGGGAGGGGGCTGACGGCGGCTCGCGTCCCTTCGTGTCCTTTAGGGTCCGTCAGGGTCTTTCATGTATCTCGCGGTCCTTCTCGTCCGTTCACGTCCCTCATGATCCTTCTTGTCCCTTCATGTCCCTCTTCCGTGTCCGTTCATGTCCCTCATGGCGATCCCTCACGGTCTTTCATGTACCTCATGGTCCTTCTCGACCCTTCACGTCCCTTATGGTCTTCCATGTCCCTTCATATCCCTCATGGCCCTTCATGTCCCACATGGTCCTCCTCGTCCCTTCATGGCCCTCATGGTCCCTCATGTCACTTCATGTCAGTAATAGTCCCTCATGGTCTTTCATGTACCTCATGGTCCTTCTCATCCTTTCATGTCCCTCAGGGTCTTCCATGTTCCTTCATGTCCCTCATGGTCCCTCACAGTCTTTCATGTCCCTCACAGTCCTTCTTGTCCCTTCATGTCCCTCACGGTCTTTGTCATCCCTTCATGTCCTCCCTCATGGTCTTCCATGTCCCTTAATGTCCTTCATGGTCTTTCACATCCCTTCATGCCCCTCATGGTCCCTCATGGACCCTCACAGTCTTTCATGTACCTCATGGTCCTCCTCATCCCTTCATGTCCCTCAAGGTCTTTCACCTCCCTCACAGTCTTTGACATCCTTTCATGTCCCTCATGGTCCCTCACGGTCTCTCATGTCCCTCATGGTCCTTCACATCCCTTCATGTCCCTCAGAGTCTTTCACATCCCTTCATGTCCCTCACGGTCTTTGACGTCCCTTCATGTCCCTCACGGTCCCTCACAGTCCTTCTCATCCCTTCATGTCCCTCACAGTCCTTCTCAACCCTTCATGTCCCTCACGGTCCCTCACAGTCCTTCTCATCCCTTCATGTCCCTCACAGTCCTTCTCATCCCTTCATGTCCCTCACAACCCCTCAAGATCCTTCATGGTCCCTCGTGGGTTTGCAGGGACACTTGGAAGGTCCATGTCTGCACCACAGCTGCGCCTCACTCAAACAGCCCTGGGCACAGAAGTGTGGCACAGCGAGGGGTTTTGGACACCAGGAGGAGTTTCTTCATGGGAAGGGTTGTGAAGCACTGGAAGGGGCTGCCCAGGGAGGCAGTGGAGTCCCCAGACCTGGAGGTGTCCAAGGCACGACTGGACGTGGCACTTCATGCTCTGGTTTAATTGATGAGGTGGAGAGCGGTCAAAGGTTGGACGAATCATGGAGGTCTTTTCCGACCTGGGTGACTCTGTGATTCCATAAGTGGTTGTGTGATTCCGTTCCAGTGAGGCTGTACATCCCTGGGGATGGCGGAAGGTGGGCAGACACCTCTCCCTCACACACCTTGTCTGCATCTGTAGGCAGGCCTCAGTGGCTGCTGTCCAGGCACAGCCACACCTGTCTCTCCCTCTTACCTGGCTGTTGTTTGTCTTTTCTGAACCCACCACGTTGGCACAGCATGAAAGTGCCTAATCAGCTGGCATGAGGGAGAGATGGTGAAGCCAACCCCAGACTTCAAAGAACTTTTTGCTTTTATACCTCCCTCAGCCAGTACACAAGAGATTTATTCACCAGCTGCCTCTCCTAGTTCAGGCCAGAACAAGGGTCTGTCTCACTTTTACACCCCACCACGTCAAACCCATCTCGCCTGAAAGGGGACATGGCCAAAGCAATGGTTGGAGTTTCTTCCTACAAGGTAGAAGTGCAGTTCTCTGGTCAGGGAAGAGAAACCCATGAAGAGAAATTAACTGAAGTAGTTTGGTAAACAGCCTGTTTGTTTAAACAAGACTTTATTGAAGACACTTCAGAAGTTTATGTACAAAACAACATTCCCACCCCCATATCAGGATGTTAGTCACCCGCTGGGAACAAAGCAATGCCTGGTGTACGCTGTCAACCTGGGGGCAGTTTGCCAAAGAATTTACAGAATTACCGAATTCACGTGGTTTAGAGCTGGGCAATTTCAGCCTCGGCTCAGTTAGGACTGAAGGAAACCGAAGGACCTTTTTACTGGAGACTTGTCTCCAGCAGACTGAGCATACTGGGATCTGACAGCCTACACTGGCCTTGCGCTGAGGTCAGGTCATTTAATTCTGCAGAGAGCAAGAGGCCCACTTTGGTTTTGGAAGTGAAGAGGAACCAGCCCCTGGATTTACCTCGCAGGTTTCAATCCATTTCAGGTGGTTCCAGGAGATACCCACCACCCAGAGCACAGCAGTGTTTGTAGGAAGCTTTAGAACAGAGCAGTAGCAATACCAAGTGAAAGAGTCAGCCAGCTTGTTTTTCAGATACACTGAGAGAGGCTGGATATCAGACTGGCTACTTCAACAAGCATGTAAGGAAACTCCAGGGACACAGAAGGAGAGGT
This sequence comes from Dendrocincla tyrannina, assembly GCA_035047865.1. NCBI lineage: Eukaryota > Metazoa > Chordata > Aves > Passeriformes > Dendrocolaptidae > Dendrocincla > Dendrocincla tyrannina. The sequence continues at coordinate 5,509,872 of JAWWMP010000057.1, read as the reverse complement.
TAGATCGTGACCGATGTGCTGCTTCTGTAGTAACCTGTGCATTACTACCACGGTAGAGTTTCCCCTTGCCAGTCCAGGAAGGAGCCGTTTTCTTTTTCCCCAAGACGGTCCAGAACAGAGAGAATACCTGGGATAGCCTCTTGCACCTGCATGGGAGCCTGGAATTAATCAAGCTTAGGTCATTACTGGGAACTTCCTACAAAAGAGACTCAAATGCATTTAAGGAGTTACTAGAATCAAGATGTACGCTGTGCCAGGGGCTCTTGCTCAGGGTTGGCACAACAAGAGAGCCGTAGTTTCACATTTCCAGAGATGCCACTCACCATGTTTCCACCCATGTCTGTCTGGAGCCAGCCTGGATGCAAAGAAATACAGAGAATCCCATCCGATTTCAAGTCTGCAGCAAGACATCTGGTGATCATGTTCAGTGCAGTCTACAAGAGGGGAAACCATCTATTAGTGTGCTGGTTTATAAACCTTGAGCAAGACTTCAGGCCAAGCTCATGGCACCTCCCTCCCACCATTCTGTCTCCTGACAAAGGAAGGGGCTCACAGTAACTTATCCAGACCTACTGAGGGCTTCATTCTCAGAGATACCTGTTAACAGAAGCACTATGAAAGCTCTACCACCATAAACTTACTGCCCCAAAGATGAAACCAAGTTATGATGGAAGATGAAGTAGCATTTGAAACTCCTAAGGAGCTGTGAGGAAAATAATACTGACATAAGGACTGTGTTTTTCTGCAGTAATCACTGCACAAACATTCATTTACTTCTGAACAGGGAAAACAAGCATTTAACAGCTTATGAGTAGGTGGTGTAGGAGAAACTCTGTGTCTGATCTTCACTATCCATACAAACTCAGTCTCTGGAGGTGAGAAAACTGAAAATCCCACCTCTCACTAGCTAATATCACCACGTACAGGTCAGCACACCTTTTGTTGAGTTTCATGCTATCTTGCCTCAACTGGAGAGGAACACAGCTGACAGTGCACACATTTCATGGCATCTGTTCTTCCCTGAGTGCCAAATGGGCCTGTGTCAGAGCAGTGATTTATTTGGGAGCCTGTTCTTCAGAAGTTCACATGCTTGCTCCAGGTGTGCTGTTTTTTCCACCCACGTGGAGAACAAGCATGATTTCTGTGTCCATGGAGGTGCTGCACAGCTCCCATCACCACCCGAAGCTCAGCCTGCCCTCAGCCTGCCCTCAGCCCAGGGAAGCCCACAAACCTTTGCTATCCTGTAGGGATAGACCTTGAGGAACATCTCATTTGCCTGGACAAGCTGCATGGAGGCAGCGAGAGAGGACATGTTGATAATAGCAGCTCTGTGGCAGCCCATTCCTGTGCTCAGCTGGGCTGCCTTCCTCAGGAGGGGTAGGAATGCCTGGGAAAACAAGAGTTTGGTTTAATTGGCTGATTTTGGGTGGATTTAATTTGGATGATTTCCCCATTCAAGACAAGGCAGACTCTTGAAGGGTTCCAGTACCACCATCACAGAATGGTGATGGCTCCTCAGACTGTGTGGTCATAGGAAACCTTTCTACAGCAGCCAGCTGGAAGTAGCAAGGACCTTCAGACTCTTCTGCCCACCTGCTAATCCCACCTGTCCCCTGAAGTGACCTCACACCACGTGAATTCAAATAAAGAGGAAGATCCCTGACAGACAGGATCTCTTGCTGCTCTCTAAACACGCCGTTCAATATCAGAACTGTGTCTGTGCAATTCCAAGGGGGAAAATACCTTGGCTGTAAGAGAAAACCCTCTTTAGTACCCCAGATTAAGGACATTCCTCCCAGTCCTTACCTTGGTGACCATCAGCTGGGCAACAGTATTGGTTTCATAGATGGTGAGCATTGTCTCTGCCGTGACCTCCTCCAAGGACGCGAGCACGTTGATGCCAGCGTTGTTAATGAGGCAGTTCAGGCCTTTGTCTCCCACAATTTCTTCCACTTCCTTGACTACTTTCTTGATGCTGTTTTCACAGACCACATCTGCACAGAGGAGCCACAAAGATCCACAGTGGGCAGCAGTTCAGACTCTGTCTTGGCAGCACACAGATCACAAGGCACAGAAGATTTGACACAGATTTTGTTTCCCCAGTGTTATCTTAGAGTGGTTTTCAGCTGCTGGAGAGCATGTCCAGCTCCTGAGCACCCAGGAGACCTGGTTCTTGGGGTGCACTCACCTGAGTAAGTTGAACATCTTTCTGTATACAGAAGTAAAGCCCTTTACTCACCCAGTTGGAGGAGCTTGATATTGCTGTATTGCTTGCTAAGCTGTTGGAGCTCCTAGGAAGAAGAAATTTTTTGTTATCTTTTATATCTATGGAGAGAGAGAGAGAGAGTGATCTCTGTGGCTATTACATAAAACAGTTTGAGATCTGCACCTACAGAACTGTGACTGAAATATTTGCATGACTGGACTGAAGGCATTGCTACTGCTTTATTTTCCAAATTGCTGAGCAGCTTTCCTGAGAGCCAGATCAACTGCTCTCAGGAACTGGGCTCTTCCCCTGCTTAGTCAGATCCCAACGTGCTGGATTTTTGGTGGGATAGTTCCCAGTGTGTTCAGCTCGAGGGTGTGTTTGAAGTGTAAGCACCAAACAGCAGTTCCACAGCAGCCCCCAGGCACTCCAGTAAAAAGCCAGTAATTCCCCAGCTCTGTAAGAAAAGCATCCTTCTTCAGAAGCTGAGCTAGTGCAAGACATCACTTCGGGGAAACAGGAGTGCTTCAACTGGAATTACTGTTCGCAGGAACAGCAGTTTTCCCCCGGGGAATTCTGTGTGCCCAGCAGTCTTGTTAGCATCACTTGTAGCTGAAGGTGAAGCACATATAAAATCAGTTACATGCACAGCCACTGTCCATGGGAACAATCCCCTCCTTGCTATAATTCAGCCATGTGTCAACTGCCTCTCAGCAGAAACTGGTGTTTCTGGAGAAAATGTGTGGTGTTACGGCTGGACAAAGTGTGTCCAAATTGGATTTATAGGCCCAGCTGGAATACTTAGGTTTCTGTGCCATGTAGCCAAGTGGGAAGCATGGCCAAACATAACAGATGGCTTACATACTCCCAGTCATGTTCAGGAGACAGAGCAACCTGGCCAAACATTCCAGCTCAAGCAAATCCACTTCTTTAGGAGCCCTTTGGGAATAGGGGTCAGGAGGGCTGGTTTTGAAAGAATACTTCTCTGCCACTTGGAGACACTCAGGGACTCCGTGTCCTCTGACAAACTACAATGCACTACATCTTTTATCTCAGTTCATACCCTGCAGGATTCTCTCCAGGCTTGTTTGGGAAATTTGTCCTCCCACTGAGGCCCATCTACAACTGCAGTTAAGGCTGTTAAGGGGAGGGGGAAGGAGAACAAGTCAGAAGCACAAAACCAGAAGACATTCCTTCCCTTGGACGGGGCTTAGTGGGACCATTTTCAGTAAATTGAAGGCCCAGAACAGATTGTCTTGTTTATTGACAGTCCAGGATGAAATAGTTCTGCCATGTCAAGGCCTGCAATAATTACATGGCTTTGGACTGTCAGAGGATTTCAGTTTGACAGTATCACTTACTTGATAATAAACTCCAGAAGTGCTCTGGCTTCTCAAGGTTTGTTCATTTATTTATAGTTCATTTATTTATATGCTTTATTCTCCGACTGAAACAAGCTACTGACCCCTGCTAAAAGGCCAGAGCTGTTTTGTGTAGCAACAGCAACCGAGAGGCTTCTGAAGTGAGGAAGCAATATTTCCAATTAAGAACTCCAAACACTGTAGCATTAAGCATTCTCCAGAACACAAGCAGCACGAAATCACAATCACTGCATGAAAATCGGGTTTCAAATTCAATGGTTTCCCCAGTTAGTTAATTACTTAGTTAACAAGTGACTCCCACTCCAGTGGTTTAAATTTCTCAGAAGCATCTCCCAAAGCACAAAGGCAGCCCGGACAGCTTTGGTCCTCAAGAATGTTACACCTGATATTGCTATAAAACCAGTTACAAATCTAAAAATTGCAGGAAAGCCTATTTTTCCCCCTACTGTGATTAGAAGGAACATGAGAAGAGGAGGACAGAGACAAGCAGGTCCAGCCAGCATATCCCAGCTAAGGCATTTCAGTTGGTGTGCTGTGACAGCCAATTTAAATACAAACAAGACAACCCAACAAAACCCCACAACACAAAGCCCTAATGCTGTGTTTAACATAGTGGCTTTAGAACTGCTCTGCACCTGAATAGTCACCCCTGAGAATCAACTCTTAGGGAGTCCAAGAAGAAAATGAAACTCTGATTAGCATCTGTTGTTTCCCGCTTGCTGATTTTTAATTACGATTAACAAAGAGTCAGCCTATTCTGATTTAAACAAGATCCTCTGGCACTCAAGACTCCAGACACAGATTCCTCAGTGCACAGGGTATTTATTGCTAGATTTCAACCAGGAATGTTTTGTTGTCTTTGTCATTTAGAAAGATTTACTTTGCCTTCTTGAGGAAAGCATTTATCCACTCCAGTTACAGCCCTTGGAAAGGATTTGGCCCCGCTAAGCCAGTTGGAAGCAATCAAGCCAAAGAAACACAGCCAGTGGGCAGCTCTGTCAGGATAAGGGTGCCTGGGCATCCTTCACATCATCCTGCTTGCACTCGGGACAAAGCCAGAGGTGTATCCTCTTTGCCCGTGTCCCTCTGAGACAGATTATTTCGTATCACAATGTACAGCCAAGTTACTGTTCAAGAGTGTAACAGCTCCCAGCAGCACTGCCCAGCCCCACAGTGCTCTCAGAGTCAAGGAAAGCCAGACCTTAAGGCTGGAGGAACTGTAAAATACTTCCAGGAAAAAGAAAAAAAAAAAGAAAAAAGAAAAAAAACCAACAATGCTGCAATAACCCCAAATTAGAAATACTTCAAGAATGCCCTCTTTGCCTGCTATATATTCAGGAATGCCCTTTTTGCCTGATATAACACATCTATCACTGCTCCACATCTCGCTCAGCTGCTCTTCCCAGTTGCAACCCACATGGCTAAAATATGTAGAAAAGCTAAAAAAGACCCCCCTCCAACCTGACAGAGCAGCAGGAGAGCCATGTCTGACAGGGGAACAAACACGGCGCTGTCCGTAACACTATCTCCGACTTCAGAGGAAGGGAAACAGCACACTAAGCACTGGAATCTTTCCAGAGCTCTGGAAGGGAACTGAACGATGCCTTGTTCACCTGGGAACACGCTGGGGCTGCGGGGAGAGCAGGAGGGACGGGGATGATCCTGTGGTGAGATCCCACCATCTCCTCCTTTCCCCACCTGAGCAGGGGCTACAGGAGCCGCACCATTTTAAAGTGAAGTCCTCGAGTTTAAATCAGTTTTTCCCTTTTATGGGAAAGCAGGATGGGGGAAGAAGGCGTAAGAAAGAAAACCAGGAGTGTGGGGATAATTACAGCTGTGTCCATGGGCCTGATAATAACTGCACTGTGGTTTTGTCCATCTGGAGTGCAAAGACAGGACGTCAGGATTATTTTGCAGGAGATTTGTAGCTGCTTCCACTCGCAGTGCTGGAGCAGCCCGTGTAAAGGCAGATTGGAATCCAAGTGTGGCTGGAGGAGTCTCCGATGGTACTTTTCCAGGAGGGGCAGCGGTTATCTGGATGTGCCTGCGGGCCTGCTGCATGTTATCGTGTGATCTGAAGCCCATTTGTTAGGCAAATGTTCTGCGGAGGCCACCTAGGAGCTACTCAGCACAAGAACTCCAGTTTTCACAACTTCTGCCAGCACAGACTCACATGCAAAAGCCTGCAGCTGTTGAGCATTATCCCAAGGTTAGGGAGTTACAGGAGATGTGCTGCTTGCCCTGGTAAGCAGAGCAAAGCAAAGTCAGTCTTCCTCAGCCTCTTCCTAAAGTCAGGTCTTAAGGGCCCTTCTCTGTCCACTGTTTGGAGCACTCCAAAGTGTTCAGTCATCACTGCTGAGAGATTCCTGCCCAAGATGGACACTGTGTTTGCCAGTATTTAATCACTTTTCCTCTAAAAACTGGAAGATGACTTTAAAAAGCCTTTTCATTTAAGATTTTCCCATTCTTTTCCCCCCTCTCTGCACTCTGCAATGGGAAAATGCTACTCTGCCAAACGAGAGCAGAGCAGAATTTAAAGGAACTGTCCAAAGTTGCTGCTCTCCAGGTTCATCCTGTAAAGGAGGAGAGGACATGGGGGACAGTGCACTCACACTAAGAAGGATTTTTCATGTGGTCACTTACCACAAAGCAAAGTGGGAAAAACAAAATTAGGCTTGAATTTCTGTCAAAAGAAAAAGCAAGCACTGGCACCCAGGTGTGCAGAGAAAGAACTCCCTCAGCTTTACAGCCCAGTCTGCACGGTCAACAAACAGGGCTTAGTTGGGCAAAGCCCATTTCATGTGCCCTAAGCCAAGCCTGCAGTGCCAGCCTCTGGAGAGCAGGAACCTCAACCCAGGGTGTTCAAGATTTCATGGAAAAGTCAATGAAGGCAAAAGTTTCTCACAAAAACAAAAGAAAATCACCAAAGCTTTGCCTTGCCTACCACACCACACTCTAGCAACATTGCCAGGCTGGATCCCAGCTTGGAGATCTCCAGCTGAATTTGTGCTCTCACCAACAAGACTCCCAGTGCTGGAGGCTCCAGCACGTCGGTGCTCGCCCTGTGCCAGCCCGAAGGACCAGCAGCACAGTGGAAACACTCAGGAGGTCAGAAGGTTTTGTGCCAACTTCATGCCTTGCAGATGGGGCAGATAATGCTGGTGAAACCACCACAATACCTTTAGTAAAGATTTCTCTGCCTTGTGGAGTTTCCAAACCCATCTGTTAGAAATCTGCTTTCAGCTGGCTGCAGAGGCTTCTATTGATGTCCTGCCAAAGCACAGCACATGGCCTAGAGGTCCTTACAAAGAACAAAAACCCACCCTGATCCACCAAGGGCAAACCTTGCCCCCCTAAAAAAAAAAAGCTTAGGATGCACCCCATGTGTCCTGCAGAATCCCCACTGGGGTTCCCGGAATGTGGCTCTGGGCCAGCTTCCTGCCTACAGGACACACTGCCAGCAGTCTTTCCAGGTTTCTGCTGCAGGCAAGGAGTGACCCAGACTCTTCCCAGACACACTGCACTGTCTGAAGGTTGTTTAATCTTCCTGAGCAGGTTTACCAGCCTTTTCGCTCGAGGTTTTTAGGTATTGACAGCATAAAAAATCCTGCTGAGTTGTGTTAAGATATGTCCATGTAACATCTCCTAGGGAGAGCTTCCTATTGAAGGAACCGTTTTGCTTCTCTGGGTAATCGATCCGAGACCATTATAATGAGAAATCACTGCTGAACACAAAACCAGTTGGTGAAAAACAGAAAGAATCTCCCTCATCACCAGCTAAAGCAGCTTCGGAACAAACAACTCCGCGGGGAGATTTCTATCTGACACGGGTCAGATGTCTCTGCTGGTTTCCTGTGCCACTGCTACCCGGTGTTGTGCAATCACTGGAGGAAACACGGCTGGGACAGCTGCCAGGGGTGGGAACAGCAGTTAAAAGGGAACAGAATGGCAGTGGATACCCGTTCAGGAGCAGGTGAGGGGGAGCCACGGGGACCAGAGCTCTGAAAGGCAGGCTGTGCACCTGATTTCAGCCTGGCTGGGCTGTTTTGCAGCACTTCTATTTGGAAATATCCTCAACATGCTTTTGTGCTGGAGTTATTTTTTTTTTTAATGACAAGTAAAAGATATCAAGGCTTTTCCCTGCAGTTTCATAAGTACCTGTAGAGCAGCAGAAGCTTCTGGTGGTCAGAGTGCAAGTGAAACCTGAGCAACCCCACACCACATCCTTGAAAGGGACCCTCAGCACCAGCTTTTAAAGGTTCCAGGTAGAAAAGCAGTAAACAAAGTTGCTGTGTTTGGTTTATTGCTAGCCTGGTGTGATCACAGGTTGTGTGAATGGAATCAAACCCACAAGAAGGACAGGTTCTGTTTACCTCTGCCTTTCCCAGGGCACCGTGAGCCACCCTTGAAACAGGGGAGATGCAGAAATAGGGCTTTGGGTATCAATTCTCCCACCAAACACCTGTGGCATTACAGGGGCGTTTGAGACAGTCCCAGAGCCAAGAGCTCAGATTCCTGCAGCTCTGGAGCACCAGGGTGATACCTGCCTTACTGAGGAGAGTCAAGATGAGATGCATCGCTAGAAGCCACAAAGTGACTGATAACCTTCATCGATTTGCCTCCCAAATTTGTCTGACAGTCATTTATAGCAGGCCAGGGATGGGGAAGGAGCCCCAACAGGGCTGTGACACTGCAGCAGCAGGGACATGTGCTGGAAGGGCAGAGAGCTGCCAGTGGATCCTCCAGCAGCAGGGAATAAAAGCTGCTGTTTCAGCACAAAGCTCTGATCCCTGCCCGGCCGAGGGGGCAATGAAAAGAGCGCTGAATTCATCCTTCATTTGCAAGGGTAGCGGAGAAAGGGAAAAGGCAAAGCAGGCGGGGCTCAGCCCCTTCTGGGATCACAGACACGCCGTGCGGACAGACAAGGAAAGCTGAGACGGGTCCCACTGGGAATGTTTCTGAGGAATGGGCTGCCCCTGCGGGGCTCCGGGTCCGTGCCAAAGGGCAGAAGGCCAGGGCAGACTTCTCTCCAGCTGCAAATCCAGCGAGAAACTCCAAAAAGCTGCAAATCCAGCGAGAAACTCTGCGCTCAGAGGAACGGGGTGGCAGGAGCGCTGGGGATGCTGCGGCCGCCCAGCCGTGGCCGCGGCGGGTCCCGCTCGCTCCGCTCCTCCCGGGAAGGAACACGAGGAAAGATATCCCTGTTCCAGCCCCGGAGACCTCCCCGGTACCGGCTCCATCTGGTCCTGGGTGGGATCCCATCCCATCCCATCCCATCCCCGGCTCCATCCCTCCCTGGGCGCACTCGCTGCCGTATTTTGGGCGCAGAGATGCTCGAGATGCTCCGCGCTTCCCAAAGTGCCTTCTCTCACCCCGCCGGCCCCGTCACCCACCCCGGAGGGACCCCCTGCGCCCCCGGCCCGGTTACCTGCGCCTTCTCGGGGTCCCGGCAGGTGGCAAGGACGAAGTCCGGGGAGGGGCTGGCGGCTGCGAGCCCCCGCACCAGCCCCAGCCCGATGCCGCGGCTGCAGCCGGTGATGAGCACGGAGCGGCAGCGCGGCTGGGCCATGGCTGGCTCGGCTGGTCCCGGCTCCCTTCTCAGCCACACGCGGTTCTCAACCTGAGCGATGCGGGGCCGTCCCGGTCCCGCCCCCGCCCGGCGCCTCCCCCGGGCTCGGACAGGGGAAGGTGGGTTTGCTCTTCCCCCTCTCACAAAGCCCCGAGCCCGTCTCCCTCCCTGCTGTTGCCCAAACCCCATTCCCCGAACTTCTGCGAGGAAAAAGGGGAGCCCCGGGTGTGGCAGCGGTGAGGGAGCACCCCGAGAGAGGCTGCAGGGACCCCCTGGCCGCTCTGACCCTCAGTCCTGAGACCCGCATGATGCACAAAGGTGAAATCGCTACTGCAGGATCCAGGAAGAAGGAAGGGCATCAGTTCTACACAGGGGGATGAAGCAGAGGTAGGAACTGACCACGCAATTCTGGACTCACCACGTTCCTGGCAGAGGCTTATTGGGTGGTCCAAGCATTACATTACTATCCACTGCACATTGTGGATGAATGTTCCTGGAAATCACTCCAGGCTGCCTCGCCTTAGCCAACCCTCACACATATTCCCCACAGGGCTTGCATGTGCCTTCCCAGGTCGATAATCTGTTACTGATCCCCACACAAATACAGAGACTTATATGTAGGGATAAAGGCTTTAATTACATCTGTTAGCACAATATTTTCTTTATTAAAAGCTCACTAGAAACTTTTAAAACATTAACTTGATCCTGAAAGAGGTCAGGGATAGCCATTTTGGGAGATGAGCTTCTGCCAACAAACGACAGCCCTTTTCCCCAAGAAACAAAGCCCAAAGCCTTGGGCTCTCAGGTGCCGATGCTGCAGCTTCCCTGGCACTCCAAAAGCATCAAGATCTTCAGGCCCTGGCACCTTTGGTCTGGGAAGGATCTTCATCTGTATTCAATTCTGGACCAGAAATGGCAATTTGGGAGATGGGCTTCTGTCAAAAAATGACAGCCCTTTTCCCCAAGAAAAAAAAGCCCACAGCCTTGGGATCTCAGGGGGCACTGATAGCCTAATAACCACTACCACTAATTACCATTACCCATAATTACCACTACCTCTAATACCACCACTTCTAATAACCACTACCCCTAATTTCCACTACCCCAATAACTGCTACCGTAATTACCACTACCAGTAATTACCACAACCACAAATTAGAAACACCCCTAACACAAACCCTACCCCTAATAACCACTACCCCTATTTGCCACTGCAAAACCAAGATATTTCTGTCCTATCACCTTCGTCCATGTCCAATTCTGGGCCAGAAATAGCAGTTTGGGAGATGAGCTTCTGCCAGTGAACAACAGCCCTTTTCCCCAAGAAAGCAAGCCCAAAGCCTTGGGCTCTCAGGTGCCAATGCTGCCGCTTCCCTGGCACTCCAAAAGCAGCAAGTCCCCTTGGACTTGGGAAACTAAACCACAAAGAGACTTGGAAATTTGTTAGAACTCTGTGGAAAAGCCTCAGTCATTTGCCGGGTCTGCCCTGTTTCCCTTTTGTTCATTTATTTCTGAGTAACTGCAATAGCTCCAAAACTGTACAGGATTTACATATCTGGAGCGTCTACAGTGCTGGGGAGCTCAGGTGGTTTGGTGTTCCCATCACACTCCCAGGGTGAGATGAACGTGACAAGACACTTGCAGACATTTCTCCTTGCAGACACACCAAGTGCTGGCTGTGAGCGAAGAGGACCAGTATCTTCTGGATGAGCCTGCATTCCAGTTCCCCAGAGCTGGTGGGCAAAGCTCACCTCTGTGCCCAGACTGGAGGTGGCAGGGAGCCAGGAGAAAGGCTGCCCTGGATAAAGATACCCATCTTTCTCCTTCCTTCCTTCCCAGCCTCTCCTGTCTCACACAGACTTAACACCCTTCTTTTCCAGGTGCTTTAATCCATTACCTTCCTTCCCACGTGCACTGGGTGCATTTCACAATTCCCTTTATGCATGACCAACACCATTCTGGGGGGTTTGCAGACTCTTTTTAAGAAAATCCCAATCAGGCATAAAAGTGCTTAGTGACCTCTTTGTGCTTGGGATCTGAACATGAGAAAGAGGGATAGCAGAGTAACCTGAGAGCCATGGAAGAGTCATCACTCACCTTAAGAGCTCAGACCTGTACAAAGCAGGTAGATAAAAATGTGAGGCCTTTTTATGTGGGATTTATTTTTTATTTCAGCTCCTCCTCTTCTGCCAGCTCCAGCATGGGACCTCTGCTCTGTTCAGCAGCAGCAGCACTGACTTCCCAAAATGTCTGAGCAGTTCCCTGTGGCCTCACACCAAAACCCCCACAGATGTTCAGCCACTCCAACAATTTCACCCACCCAGAACTGGCACGAAGCCCACCCGTGCAGGGGTACAATTCTCACAAGCCCCAGTTGTGCAGCCCCCAGTGTTACCTGTGCCCTCTGTCCCTCCCTGCACAGGTAAGCAGGCCCAGAGCCACCCCTGCTCAGGACCCTCAGCCCCACCTGAAGGCAGAGAAATGCATTTCCCCCCCTCACATCTCTGGGGATTGGTTCACATTATGTCTGGGATCGACTGGAGAGGAGAGGTGCCCAAAATTCCTAACTTCAAGGGAAGAGGGATTTAATTCAATGTCTTAAGTCCACTACAATTTGATCCTCTCTTCATTCAGCACAAAATTTCTTTCCTTATGAGTAGGCACACTGGTGTAGCTCATAAGAAACTACTATCAAGTAAATTTAATAGAAAATCAAATACTTTAATGAAATTAGGGAGCATGAGAGAGTAACAGCTCAGATATACCACTAGAACTGATACTACTGGGCTGTGGGGGTCTGCTAATTTGCTTTTAAACGCTCTGTTCTCCAACAAGCATGCAGATTGACAAACTACTAATTCTTCAGAGTGTCAAAGATCCTGAGTAAAGAATTTCAAACCACTTAAAATGTATATATAGGAAATGTCTTATGAGCTGGTGGCCTGCACACAGCATTGCACAGATAAAAATATACTACTCTCAATGCACAGAGCTAAATACTTTCACATTTATCAGAATTTTCTACACAAGGGGTTTTTTTTGATAGAATTCAAGTTTTGAATTTTCTGTATATATCTTCACCTGTATTAAACAAATGCTTATTTACATTGTGGATAAAGTGTAAAGGCTAGTAAGGCCATATTCCCATACTGTACTGTAACACTGCAAAATATATATACACATAGAACCTAATATAGGCAACAGGTCTAGAAAAGTCACCTCCCATCTGTACAACATCAGCCAGTATGGAAAGACAGCTTTTTTAGCACCGAGCCACTCCCAGGGGGTCAGGAACTGCCTGGAGCCTTCCAGTTCCACAGCATTCCAAGGGCTGAGCCACACAGCTCCTGCCTGCAGAACTGCAAGTCCCAAGCAATGCTACAGGATGGGAATCACTAAAGAGCAGGACAGGAGCATCCAGAGGGTAAACAGGTTATGCTCCAGCACGACAGTTACCGCGACATTTATCACATCAAGTCTCTCATCCTATTAAGCCTTTCCTTTGGATTCAGGGCCAAGCACAGACATTACTCAGGCGAGGTGGTTCAACCCCTGCACTGCAGAGCCCGGGGGGCCCGTGGCCCTGCTGCTGGGCCTGCCCCGGGGGGCCCGTGGCCCTGCCCCGGGGGGCCCTGGCCCTCAGCGGCGGTGCCGGCTGCGCCCGGGGTGCTCGCGCTCGTAGCGGTGCCCGGCGCGCTCGTAGGAGCGGTCCCGCTCGTGCCGGTGGTTCCTGTAGTAGTGGCTCTTCTTCTTGTACTTCCCCGAGTGGTCTGAGCGCTCCCGGGAGCGGCTCCTGGAGCGGGACGAGCTCCGGCTGCGGGATTTGTGGCCTTTGTGGGTTGAGTATTTGTAGTCTTTGGATTTCTTGTAGCTCCTCACCTTGGAGCCCTTGTAGCTCGAGCTGTGGTTGAACTGGCGCGGGGGGGAGTCGCTGCGGCTCCGCGAGCGGCTGTGGGATTTGGAGCCGCTGGATGTGGAGTAACTTTCACTTTTCCTACAGAAAAGGAGAGAAAACATGATTTTCTTAAGTTGTAAGAACTTCATTCCGTATTCTGCTGCTCATGAAAACTTCATCCCGTGTCCCAAACTCACATCTGCTTACTGCAGAAAGCTTGAGGAACTCACACCCCTTTTTCCAGCTTCCGTTACAGCAGCACTGTCACCAAAATGCCCAGGTTTGGAGTTTACCCTGGAGTTCACCCAGCAGCACACACTGCTGTGTCACTTCACAGCCTCCTGGGGACAACCTACCAGAGCTGGCACCGTGAAACCCCAGCCTGGGAGGGTCTCCCAGCACACCCTCCCCTTTCACAGCAGCACATACCTGTGCTTAGGGGATGCAGATCTTGATGGTGACCTCGAGTAACTCTGATCTCTGCTTCCACTTCGACTTCTGCTTTCTCTTCCTTTCTGGACACTGCAAGAGACAATAAATACTCCGTTATTTTGCTTAAAGTAGCTGTGGGGACAAATAAGCTGCTTCCTGATGAAGACTTACCCATTGACTGGGCTATTGGAGCTTGTTCTTTTGGTTGCCTCTGTTTTCCTTTTAGCATTCTTCATTGCCTGGACAGGTAGTGGTGAAGGTTTATTTCCTTTAACCTCCTTTGGAGACTCTAGAAAAACAAGCCTTTGTTAGCTGTTTTGAAAGTCTGAGAAGTACCTGAAAGGACTGAAGCCTCCCCTCCCTCCATCTCACAATCTCTGCAATGATGAGCACTGTACAGCTGTCCTTTGCACACGTGTGCACACACACAACCACCCACAAGCAGATCTGAACAAGTTCACAGAGAGCAGAAATTTATATGAAACATTTCTGCCAGAGTCTTCAGTAACCCCAGGGAGTGAACTGCAGAAGGCAGAACAGCAGCTTCTTGTTCTTGCCAGTTATTATCATTGTAAAGGTAAACTAAGGAAGAAGATGGCAAGTGTTATCTACTAGGCAAGACAGACACCAGACTGGAAACTTTCAACCAAGGAAATATTCCCCACCGAACACCCCAAGAGGTGACTCCTGCCAGAGCTCTTCACAAACCTCTGCTTTAACACAACATGCCAGTTGGTAGCATTTATTGCCAAAACCACATAAAAACAAGCCCCTGCACTATATGAGTTTAGACTAGTCTTAATTTTAGACTAATTTGATTTTAGCTTTTATCTCATTCAAGAAATCACAGTTACAGTGCTACTCAAACTCTGCCAGTTGCATAGTTGTTAGAAGCCAGCTTGCAAAAAGTCCCCCAACAAACCCCAAACCACACTTGTAAATGCATCCCAAAGGGGTAAATATACATGAAAGATGAGAAAGTTATTAAAAATGAGTTATCCACTATTTACCATTTTTCGGGACAGGGGAAAATCCTGATGTGTTATCCAAACTCGGGACTCCCTCAGGGACCAGACCTTTAGCCTGTGCTTTTGCCTCTTCAATAGCTAATTTCTTCTTTTCTATTTTACTTTCCAGATCAGATAAATCCACCTGTGAACACAGGAGCACTGCTTGTGACAACACTCAGTGAACTAAACTTCCTACTTGCTCACCCCCAGGGAGGGAAATGAAAACCTCAGGAGTCCCAGACAGTGACCACTCCTTGTTCCCTTCATGTACCAGGCTTGCAGCTGGATCAAAGAGGGTAAGGTTTTCCAGCTCATGTCCTGAGCTGCAGCCTTTAGTGAGGGCTCCCAAGATGAAAGAGAAACCAACCTTTTTCCGTGTGTAGAGCTGGAGAATTTTTAAGCAGATTTCTTGAATTTCTTCCTCTGTCGTTCCAAACAGTAAAAACCAGTGGGGGCGATTAGGAAGTGGGATCTGAAAGGGAGAGGAGGACATGTTCAGTTTGCTGCTGCTAGTCAAGGTTTCAAAACCCCTAAATCCATGGAATTGTGGCTCACCTCCAGGGTCCTGGCTGCCAGGTAAATGCATGCACAGGCAATGCTTTCTGGCTGGAACCTCACAAAGACATCTGTTCTCAGGCTGTCGTTCATGTAGTTCCTGAAAGACAGGAGAGCAGAAGGTTGCAAAGCACTGCAAAGCTGTTTGGGGGCTTTCTGGGGTTTTACTTTTGGTTTTACTTCTACAAGGGGTCTTTGTTTTTGCACTCAGATACTAGACTTCAACATTATACCCCTGTAACTCTATAGAGAAGCTGAATGGCTTTTACTAGAAAAAAAAGTGGCTAAAATAAATCCCTCAAGGGGAGGGATGTGTGACAGGAATTAAGCCTGACTGACTGCTGAAAATTCAGTTGTGAGAAGAGAACCAATTTTAACTTCACTTTTCCTGCTGGATCTCTACTGGCCTGCTCTCATGCAATAAACAAGTTATTTTCATCAGGACAACATACAATATAGTCTGGAGTACTCAGTTATAGAATTTTAGGTTCACATGTTGCCCTGCAACAGGGCAGAACTCAGGTGTTTGGCAAAAGCTGCAGCTCCTGCAGTAGTGCTCCCAGGAAAATGCAGTCCTCTTCAGCACATGACAGCTTCCATTGGGATTTAAGGGGTCCATTTCCTTCAGAAGCAGCATTTCCCATCCAGAGCAGAATTCCTTTTGATGCAAAAATCAGCCATAGAAGAAATCAGGGTGTTTGGGAACGGCAGTTCAGGAGAACAGTCAGTATTCAGGCAGATCTCCTCTTTGGCACATGAAATAAGGTTTCCAAATTGTCCCATTTCAGTAAGGTTGCTTAAAATGAATATTCACAGAATGAGAAAACTGTAAAATATTGCACATATTCCAGTCAGTACACTTAAGCATTATCCTGCTAAATCTTAAATACACAAAGTAACTTCCTCTGAATCTGTCAGCTGATGGGCTTTAAGAGATCTAGACTTTTGAGCACATATATCAAGCAAAATATCAGATGGAGAAATGCTAAAACCAGAAACAATGTAAGTCCTCAAAATATTATGTTTTTAAGTAGTAATTAACCACGTGGGTACCCAGTATACAAGGATTCACTGACCCCCAAGACATCCAAACCAGAGACCACAGGCCAGACACCTGCAGCCACTTTACCAGGGCAATCCCAGGAATATCCAAAACTCCCACGTGCCCTACATTGCTGTGTACACAGAGAGCAACTGCTACCCCAGAGAAGCAACACTACCCATCAGCTCATCTTTCTGGAAGAAAAAAAACCACTTCAAAACCTACTTTTTTTGTCCCATTACAAAGACAGCACAAAACTTTTTGGTCAAAAAAGAGACAAAGAAGTCACAGAGTCTTTTTCTAATTTACCAAATTGAACAACATGCTTGCTCCCAGGTTTGGCCTCTGCATATCTTCCCTGTGGGCTCAGAATCAGACACGTGAGGAAATGAATCCTTGTCACAATATTTTAAGAAAAAGGGAATGTTGTAAAAAAAGCACATTTCAAAAACCAATTATACTGGATACCCACCAGTTCTCAGGTACTCAAAGCAACAAACATGAGCACACAGATATGTTATTGTAACATGTGACCCATTTCTCTCTCAGGGTGATAATTCCCACCTTCCTCCTCCCCTCCTCTCCCTCCCATTACAAGCAGGTAACTGGCAGTGATCAGTCCGTAACTCACATTCCAGTACTCCATGCAATGGTACTGGGAAATCAGGAAGTGTCTCTAAGTGTTACATTTGTCTCCACACTTCAAACATGTTCTCAAATGTTTTCTGACTAGTTTACAAAATGAAACTAATCGGATTTTTCTGTGTTAATTCACCCTTTTAAGACTTAAACCCCACCTTAAATTCACTTTAGCACTTAAGAACATACCACATTATGAAATAGAACATTAAAAATCTTTTGTAACTTCAACAATCAGGTTATAAAATATACAAACAGTCAAAAATGCACAATAAAAATAAAAGTATAAGCACAAGAAGCAGTTGGCCAGTTACTCTACTATCATGTATATACCACCTGTCTAGAGCCAGCCTTCTCTTTGGAGAGCTTTGGGTTGACTGAAGACGGCAGCTATCCCTGCACCATGGGCAGCAGAGGAGAAGTCTTAGTCACTTACCCTCAGAGGCTACCCTTTGATTAAAAGAGTACAGAAAAGAAAAGTCAAAACTGGTTCTCTACACACAGGTCACAGTACCAGACAGTTCAGTCAGCAGAAATATGGTCTTTGGATTCACTAAAAGGTTTTTAGACCACGCTATTGTTAAAAAGCATTATGGTTTAAAAAGCAGTATTTGTTTGTTAAGTTTAAGACCTGGAATTTTACAGAAGCTTCCCACCCCCAAGCAAATAGTTATTGCAATGAGAGCAATAAGGCAGAGGACATTTCTTGGCAAACGTGAATCCAGTCTATCCATCTAACCAGTCTTAGAAGCTGACAACTTGTATTATCCACATAGACAAAAGAAATTTATCTGTGCTGAGTTTTTGATATACCTGTAATCAAGCCCAAGCCCTGGGAAAAGCCATTTCCCAGCACTGGAAACAGACTTGAACTACATAAAAACAAAACCCCAAGGAAACACTAAAACCCACCCCACATTTTCCCTTCAGCTGAAATGTGAAAGCAGAGAGGAGGGAAGTGAGAAGTCAGGGTGGAAAGCTACCTTACCATTAAAACAGTGCCTCTAACTTAAGAGGCCGATCAACATTTGGGAAGTAGTTTGGGGCACACCAAGAACAGTGGATGTGCCTGGTGTGACCCCAAGCACTCCTGAGCAATGCTGCCCAGTGCCTCAAGTGACATATTTCTGCTACTGCCCCTTCTGGTCTCTTAGAACAAGGAAAATCAACTTACCATGAGGTCTGGACCAGGTGTTGGTTACGTTCACATTCTAATACCTGAAGGTACATAACGATTATCTGGAAGATATGGGTTACTGAGTTATTAACGAGCATCTGGAGAGCCACCAACTCATTTCAGAGGGACATCCATGAGGCATGTTATCCTCTTTCAAGTCTTAAAACACTCTGCATGAAGTGTTTGCACCATCCCCAGTGTTTATCTCCACACAGCTCTGACCTTCCTAGCTCTCCATCTTCTGAGCCCATCCATCCTCCTACTCAGCCAGGTGTCTTGTCTTCACCTGGTTTCAACCTAGGGATGTTCTCCTACAAACCTCAGGACTCCTTTTAGCTGCAGCTTGGGAGGAAAAACTGCTCCCTGCAATGGGCAGTAAGAGAAGTGAAGAAGTGTGTGCATCTAACACACTGTGTGTCACTGGTTTGGTCAGTTCTAAGGGCTTTGCCTTTGGTTTGAAAGGAAAACAAGGCTGCAGAGCGAAAGACTAATAGCAAAATTCACACCACCTAACAAACAAGCACAGCTGTCCTCTGGGGGTGGGTAACACAAGAGAATTCTGAATGTCAGGTAGGCTCTACAAGATGACTTTGAACAGTAGTTTTTAGAGGAGGAAGTGCAAGATCCCAAGTTCTGCTGGCACAGAGGCAGGAAGTTCTTTTACCACAGTTAAGGCACAATACTTATTGTAATAAAGCACTAACTTAGCATCTGCAGCACTTGTACCTTTCTGGTCTCATCCTGGTCTGATACTTGATACTTATACATTGAGGGTTTTCTCATTTCTAGCCAAGCCCTTTGCACCTGAGTGTAACTTTAGAACACAAAACCACCAACTAGCTCAGATGGGTGTAATACCTCAGCACATTTCCACAAGGAGAGATCATGACAACTCCAGGGCTCCAAATTCCTTTTCTGCTCAAGAATCTATGTCAAAGTGACATTTTCTAACACCAAAGCTACCTACTCATCCAATTTGACTTCAAGGGATACTGAGCACCTGCATCCACCTCGTCGTCATTCAGCAGTGATACAAGATCAATTAGTAAGAGTCTCTTAAATGAGAAAGAAAACATCAGGAAGGTAAGAAACTAATCTTTCTGAATTATCTGAAGTGATCATGTACAATTCATAGAGCTTCCACATAGTCAGGCAGCCTCCTCAAAGCATTACAGCACACAAAACGCTGCTTAGGAAGTGAACTTATACAATACAAACCTTATGAGGGTGCTTCACATGGACACAAAATCCCAACTCCTTCAACACTCTTCTTTCTGCCTTAATTATTTGATTCTTCAAGTTCACATATTCTTGATCCAGTATTAGAGGCACAGGTTTTCTGCAAGACAAGTTGAAATTCTGATGATCATCTTAACCTCAGAGAGGACTCATAGGAAGGCTGTATTTGTGTAAAAATAAGAGGTATCACTATTTATAACACTGAAAAATTTACTTCAAAAACGTGTCAACTCCCTTCCTGAGATCTCTAGGATGTTCCCTGATTTATGAAAGAGGGAATGATGCCGTCGGGAAGTTTAACAATTCAAATACAAACAGAACTAGTTTAATGCAGAGGCTCAGCTTACTTCTTCTCCCGCAGGTGTCTGAGGCGATGGAACACGTTAATCACATCCCGTATCCGTCTCGGGGCTTCCTCAATTTTGGATGCCAGATGAACACAGGCCATGGATACATGCTGAAATACAAGCAGATACCATAATTTATATAATATATTGTATTATATAATATCAGTTCCAGCTCAGGATCTGATCTCATCCAACAGCTGAAGGCGGGATAACAAGAGAAAACAATGGTAAAGCAAGGAAATACTAAATATTAGATCAAGATCACTATTATGTAGCTTTGTAAAATCATGTTGCTCTATAAATGTAATCTCCAGGCTAGTCACTAACACTGATCACATCTCAGATGACAACTTGCCAAAAAACACTAAAGATTAAAAGGTGTATATGGCTACAAATGTTATTTTATGCCTCCTTACCTCCATGGAATGCTTCACAAAAGACTTGGTATAAAAAAACCGCTGGAATAGCACCTGTCCTGTAGCCATGGCCACCTAAAAAGAGAGAGAACCACAACAGGCATGAACAAAACTCCCAGTTCCAAGGAGAAATTTCAACAGATTTAAGACCCCGAAGCCTGGCAGGAAGTTCAGGGATATCTAAGGAAAACCAGTTCTTTAAGCAGCAGTTCTAGCCAAGTGCCCAAAATGTTACCAACACCATAAATACTGTCTGTAAATCAAATACATACATTAAACAGGAAGTTGCGCTTTAAAAGTACGAAAATCTGCCCCTAATAAGTAATTAATTTCCTACCTAGTTGAATCTGTGAAACAAACATTAATTTAAGAGGGGAGGGAGGAGGGGAACCAAAACCCAATAAAACTTAAAAAGTTATGAAGATATACCCGGAAAACTCCGGGTTTTGGGCGTGGGAGGCGAAGGCGAATCTAATAACATCACAATTTGCATATATTTAAGTAGCCGAGGCTAGGCAGCTGGGAGACGCCCGGAGAGTTTTAACGCTCAGGGAGCAACGAGGCCGTTTGGGCCTGGAGTCCTCGGAGACACAAAAGCCTCCCGAGGTCACCGAGGGGAGCCTGAAGAAATCCGCCTTTGCACAATCCCCGATGGCGGGGGCGGCGCTGGAAGGCGCTGACATCACCCATCACCCTCTTCCTGCGGCCCACGGCCGGGCCCCGCGGCCTCCGCGGCCCTCCCGGACCCCACGCACCAAGCCGAGCCCTCCCCGGCCCACCTGCGGCAGCCGCAGCAGGATCCCAGCCGCCTGGATGAGCTCGCAGCCGGTGACGCGCAGCTCCGTCTCGGTGTCCGGGTCTAGGCCGCTGCTCATGGACGGCGTGAAGCGCAGCGTGTGCTCGGGCAGCAGGCAGTTCTCCAGCGTGATCAGCACGCCCGAGTACAGCCTGTCGCCGATCAGCACCGCGCCGGGGCCCGGGGCCGCGGTGGGAGGCGCGCCGGCCGCCTGAGGGCCCGCGGGGCCGCCGCCTGCCGCCACCGCCGCCATTTTGTGCCGCCGCCGCCTCGCTGGCTCCGCGCTCCGTCTCCTTCCCCCACCCCAGCATCCGCCCGACGCCGATTGGCGGAGCGCGGCGGGACCGC
>JAWWMP010000057.1:5461659-5477279 GCA_035047865.1 Dendrocincla tyrannina | reverse complement strand
GTCACAGCTCCTGTGTCACAGCTCCTGTGTCACAGCCCCTCTGTCACAGCTCCTGTGTCACAGCCCTCTGTCACAGCTCCTGTGTCACAGCCCCTCTGTCACAGCTCCTGTGTCACAGCCCCTCTGTCACAGCCCCTCTGTCACAGCCCCTCTGTCACAGCTCCTGTGTCACAGCTCCTCTGTCACAGCTCCTGTGTCACAGCCCTCTGTCACAGCTCCTGTGTCACAGCTCCTGTGTCACAGCCCCCCTGTCACAGCTCCTGTGTCACAGCTCCTGTGTCACAGCCCCTCTGTCACAGCCCCTCTGTCACAGCTCCTGTGTCACAGCCCCTCTGTCACAGCCCTTCTGTCACAGCCCCTCTGTCACAGCCCCTCTGTCACAGCCCCTCTGTCACAGCCCTTCTGTCACAGCCCCTCTGTCACAGCCCCTCTGTCACAGCTCCTGTGTCACAGCCCCTCTGTCACAGCCCCTCTGTCACAGCCCCTCTGTCACAGCCCCTCTGTCACAGCTCCTGTGTCACAGCCCCTCTGTCACAGCCCCTGTGTCACAGCTCCTGTGTCACAGCCCCTCTGTCACACAGCACACCCAAAGCTGCAGCTGGGGGAACGCACAGTGTGTGTGAGAGGCAGGGCAGGCAGGGGAAGGCACAGCAGCTTCACCCTTTCCAATCCCTGGGGGTCTCTGTGGTGTTTTAGTGGGGTCGGTGTGCAGCTGATCCCTGCAGGCTGTGTGTTCCCACTGGATGGTCTTCCCCTGCCTCCCCAGTATAACCATTTCCAGTGTTCTGTAGAAATAAAGGTGATGCCAAATCCCTCCAGGGAGTTTCAGTGTGTTCTGTCTCAAGGCAGTGGCTGCAGCAGCACCAGCCATGCTGTCCCTGTTGTTCCACACTACAAAGCACTGTAGAGTAAAAGGTGATTCCTGTTTTCTTTCTGAGGATGGATTTTTCCAGTCTACTTGCCCTGCATGGCCCTGGTACCACCCTGAGGAATAATGAGGGGTGGCTGCAGGTGACAGTGAATTGGAGGGGAAAAAAAGGAGATAAATACTTGTCAGCTTCTGGCAGGACTGAGGAAAAACAAGAAAGTTCTGTTCCATGGGAAGAAGATATCGTGCTACAGGATAACAAGATTTTGCCTGGGGGCAATGTCAGCTGCCTGGGTACAGATATTTGATATGAGCTCCTGTTCCTTTTGCTCACCTGTCGTTTAACCCAACTGCTTTAACAAGGAAAGGATTCTTCAGCCTGGCTGTGGTGCAGGTATTGTAGTGAACCATCCTCACTGCTGTGCCTGCAAAGGCATTCCAAGTTATTTGCTACAGCCTTCCTAATAAAGACAAAAATGATTTCATTTGGTATTTTACTTTACAGAGAATTTTAATAACAAAGGGGAAATGAATCTGCCTGAACTCTCAGTAGCAGAACACACAGCTCAGGCTGTTCCTCAGGGTGTCCTGGCATGGGCAGAGCCCACAATAAGGCATTCCCAGCAGTGCTGTAGTTCTGAGATGAAACTGGTTTGATCCTAAATTTCCTGTAGGGAATACAGAGCCATCCCCAATCTCCTCAGCCCTGGATCCAGTGCTGAGGGCAGCTGTGCCAGCCTGCTGTGTGCAGGGCTGATGTGCCAGGCAGGGACTGTGCCCACAGATGTGGTGATGCCTCCTCTGCACTCCCACAGGCAGGGCTTTGTCCTGAGAGTTCCCAAACCAGCCCAGAGTCCCGAGCACAGCTCTGCTCTGCAAGGTGCTGCAGGAAGACACAAAGAAATGTGTTTTAACTGGGATTTTTCAAGTCCAAACCATGTGTGGATTTAATTTCCCTGTGACATCTCCTTGCTCAAAGCCATGGCACTAACCTGGTACTGGTGTACCTTAGAAGACACTAAAATACATTTCCATCCAGCTTTTGGTCAGGTACATGTTCATTTGTATTTTCCTGCTCCTCTCTCATCGCTGGAGGGTCCAGATGAAGTCATTAGGAAGATGCCATGTCTCAGTGATTATCAGCCCTCTGATGCCTCCAGTTATTGGAGCTCTCAGCTGGGGGTAGTGCAAATACAAACCATCTGTCAAGCTGAACTGAAATCAGAAATATCATCCTTCAGAGCCAAGGACAACATGGAATTTATTGGAAGGATGCTACATTCCTCCTCTGAGGGAGGCCAGGGAAAGGAAGCTGGAACCTGCTGCACATACCAGGAGAGGATGAATTGCTCCCCATCCCCTCACGGGCAGTTTAATGCTCCAAGTGCTCAGTTTTCTATGAACAGCTCTCCAGGTTAATTTGGCAGAATCTGCATGGTAATATAACCCAATGACATATGTTTGGACAGTGTCTTGTGCTCTCTGCATTTGTGTTGCTAATCCTTCATTGTAACTCAAATATCTTCAGGGAAGCTTCCACTGTCCTCCTGCCCCTCCCTTCCCATTCCCTGAGCTAAGTGGTCACTGGTGATTGTTTCCAGCTCTGCTGGAGAACTCGGTTAGAATGAATGGAAGGAATTAAAGAAGGAATAATCAGGCAGTGCCTGCCAAGGGCCCCTTCCCTCAGCTGATCCTCCTTGTACGTGAGTGCCTGTAGAAATGGGTCACAAACTGCACCCTGTCCTGGGGATGCTGCCCTGGGCCACTGACTGTGGGTTTGGTCTCCCCTTTGGCTGCCTGTGGTGCTCCAGGATGGAATTCCCCCTAATTTCGTGTGTTGTTTGCAAATGCGTGCTGTAGCTGGTTGTGTGCCTGCAGGAGCAGGGTGTGCCCAGGCCTCGAGATGGGGCTGTGGGGCTGAGCCTGGGCCATGCCCTGTGCCCTCTGTGCCTCTGTACCCAGCCCAGAGTGGCACTGACCACCCTGCAGGCTCCCCATCCATCCATGCAGCTGGGCACGGGTCCTGGCTTGGATCCCTCTTACTGGTTAACAGTGTCTGTCCCTGGAATTTTGGCCAGACCTGAGCCTATTTAGCTGGTGAGGGCTGAAAAATGCAAAGTGGGAGGGAGTATGGGATGGCATGATGCTATTGCTGGAAAACACAGTGTGGTTTTCCAAAAGGAGACTCGGGGGGGTCAGTGGTGTGCCCTGGCACAACACACACGTTGTCTGTAAGTGCCAGCAGTCCCCTCCCAAAGCTCAGCCACTGCTTGCCCTCTGTCACAAGCATCTCCTGCAGCTGAATAGGAACCCAGCTCCCACAGAGCCGAGCTGCTGATGGGAATAATCCCTCTGCCTGTTTGTGGCAGCAGGATGTCAGGACTGCCACCATCCCCCTGGGAAAGAGCGATGCCAAGGCAGGCTGGGCAACTCTCCTGGGGTGTGTGGTGGCAGCCCAAGGGAAGGATCTTCACCCCACTCCCCAGGGGGCAAAACCAGGGACATTTATCAGCCAAAAAACAGAGCCACTTTTCAGAAGAGCCATGAACTGTCCATGTTGGATGCTCAGAGCTGCAGGGGCTGTGCTGCTGACACGGCTGTGCTTTGCATTGCTCCCCTCTGCCAGGGCATGAGTTCATGGAAATGCTGGCGCTGGTGTGGGCAAACAGGACCAGCCCATGCTGTGGGTGGGTGCCCTTGGATGCCAGAAGCAATTAAATCCCTGTCAGCTTTCCAAGCCAGCTCCTCCCTGGCCACACGAGTGGCTGTGTCACAAGGGGGGTGAGGACAAGGGACACTCTGAGCATCTGCTCTAGTTACTGCAGATGAAGTGCAACCTGAAGCTGTGCTCCAGGAGCTGCCCTTGGCTTCCTTCCCCAAAGCCAGCCCTGAGGACTCCTCTTTCCTGAGCCTGCTGCAAGAAGAGCATAAAGATGTGTACTCAGGACTTTCCTGCATCCAGTAAGATGACTGGGAGTTATGGCAAGGGGCACTGGCCCTTAGAGGGTGTTCCAGCTCTGAGCTGCCTGTTGAGCTGTGCCAGCTGATGAGCATTTAGGGAGTTGTCTGCAGCTACCAGAGCATTTTACAGGGGCGCTGGCTCTGTAACTTCCTTGGCAGCAGTGAAGTGGTGATGAACAGGAGGGTTTATCCCTCCCTCTCACCCAAAAGCACTGTTCTGCTCCTGCTCTTCAGCAGCAGAGCTAATAAACCAGGGTGCTAAAATGACTCTTTTGTCAACACCTTTCCATCAGCCTGGCACCCAGCAGGAGGCTGCTGAAGTGTGTTAAAGCCCTTGTGAAGTGTTGCAACGCCACTAACGTTGTGTGTGACTGCTCTGCCCATCCTGGGGGGCTGGCAGTTCATGTGATTATCAGTGCAAGGGGATAATCACAACTTCCCAGCCCCTGCACCTACCTTGTCTCTCTCCAGTAAAGGAGTGGGAACCTGCCTGAGGGATCACAGAGTGGTTTGAGCTGGAAAAGACTGTAAAGATCTTCTCGTTCCAGCCCCACTAAGGAAGATGGTTTTAGATAACACGGTGAAAACTGCAAAGAGCAAGTGCTGGCTGGTGTGGGAGCAGCCAGGGCAGGTGGCCAGGAGTGAAAAGGGAGCTGGCTGCAGATCCCTGGTTTGCAGGAGGAAACACAGGGGTGCACTTGGCTGCAGTGGGTGTCCTATGAAAGCAATCTGCACTTGGGATCTGCTGCTCAGAAAAGCTGCTCCCGAGCCCTTCTCAAATCCCTGGCACCTCCAGGGCGTGGGACAGAGCAGGATGCAATCAAAGGCTGTTGAGGATTTCCTGAAGCACAGAGCAGCCATGGCCCACCTTTGACACCACTGAAAGGAACTCCTTGGGACAGCTATTTGGGCAGGAGGAAGGGGAAGCAGAATTGTGGCATTTTCCTGTGGTCTTTCAGCATATTCTTGTCAGGCTCTGGAAACTGGGGCTTAGACCAGATCTGCTGGCACCAGTTATCACACTGGATATTTAAGGGGAAGCTGAAAAGCCATTCCCAGCCATTTCAGGAGCTGGGGATTGTTCTGACATCCTGTCTTTGGGGCTGCTTTGGCAGACAGGACACCTCTGCACGAAGCAAATTGTTCCACTGTTGGCACAACTGGTGGGTTCAGCATCCTAAATGTCGACCAGACCATTGTGGGAAGCATTGCTGGGTCACACCAGGAGGTTCTGGTGTGCTCCTGCCCCCTGAGACACAGTGGGCAAGCCTCCAGCAGGTAAAAAGCAGACAGGATGTGCAGGGTTTCAATGGCTTGTGTGAACCTCAGGGAGAGATAAGAAGCAAAGCCAAAAAAGCCCAGACAAACCACTCAGGGAAACAGAGGTGCTGTTTGGTTTGCTCCTCTGCCTTCAGATGCTGCCAGTGTCACTTGTGCCTCCTTCATTGTTCCTCAAGTACTTGGATGGAGCTGAGGAAACCAAGCCCTAGACCCTACACAGATGAACAGAAGTAAAAATAGAAACCAGGGGAGCAGACTTCCTGCTGAAAGCCCAGAATATCTGCTTTGTCCCTGAAAAGCCCTCCTGGCTCCTTCACCAGCTTCCCCTCATCAATCCAGGCTGTTTCAGCTCCCCTTGTGATGCTGAGGCTGGGGCTCTGCTTAGCACATTTTAGAAAGAATTGCCTCTTGGCCTTCCAATTTCTCTTTTAGCTGTGCTAAAAGCACATGGTCCCATGCTGGCCACCAGCCCTTCCTTTGGGAGTCCCACCTTTTCAGCCATCCCAGATCCCTCAGCCTTCCTAAATCAACTGAGATGTAAACAGAGCCCTCCACTCACGGAGCACTCACTGTTTGAGAGGAGCAAGTGTTAGCTGAGTCCAGCTGGGAAATCAAACTCCTTATCTTTATCCTTGTCCTGAAATGAGTTCAGCCACACAGCACAGCCAGGGACTGCCTTTCCTGCCAGAAACGTGGGCTTTACCACAACAGGGCATGGGAAGGAGGGGAGAGATCCAACCAGCTTTGTGCAAACTGCTTTTGGATGGCTCCTACTTCTTCTTGGAAATGCCTTTCCCCTCTCACACTGCCTTTCCCCTCCTGAGGTCTTGCCCCACAGACAGGGAGGGTGGAATTGTCTCAGCTCTGGGGACAGATGCTGTGACAAACAGGGCACTTTTCTCGCAGGCACAGCTGCACTTCACCTGCTGCTGGACACATTTCATGTGCTGTGCTGTCTGGCTCCATCTGAGCCAGATGCACCAGGCAAACACTCTGCTTGGGATAGTCTGGCTTTGCTCTCCAGTCACAACTGGGCTCCAGATACTTGGAAATCCAGAGAGAAAAAAAAAAAGAAGCCCAGAGAGGAACTCAATCAGCCAGAGCACCAGAGGATTTCGGTTCAGGCTACAGGGAAAGGGTTCATTCAGCCTCCTGATTTACTGCTTATTAATGATGCAATACTCTGTATCCCACAGGAAAAGAGGAGTAAGGCACAAAACCCTTTTGCCTGGTTGCAATTAAGGATGTCATGCAGCTGAATAAGGGTGTGAATAATTCTGTTATTTTCCCAGTTTGTTCTCTGTGCCTGCCTGTCTACCTGGGCCAGACCACTCCTGTCAGTACTTGGCAAATCAGGTTTCCTTGGGATTGCCCAGGTACTGTGGGTGGAATTCACCTCAGTTGCTTGGTTTCTTGATGAAGGGCCCTTTGTTTCTGGGGCTTTTTGGTGCTTGCCTTGATCATTTACCATCTTGCTGCTCCTTGCCATAATTTTAGCCACACCAATGTGGTACCCAAAGGGTATGACAAGCCTTTGAGGTTGTCTCATCAAGATAGCAGTGATGGAGAATGGGCTTTGTTATGACATGTGAGCTGGAAAAACACAGCTGGAGATTTCTTGGAGTACAAACGTTGCAGCCACAGAATTCCCTTTCCAGCAGAAAGCAATAAAGCCATGTTTGTGCTGAACCATTTCACAGTAACTCACAGATTCCCACTACCAATGGTTAGGAGGAAAAGCTGGGGATCAAAAAGTCCCCTTTCTTGCCCCAGGAAAGCCTAGAAGGGTAGAAGAAAGGAACCCAGAGATGATGGAGGTTGTTCTCCTGTGTAACCATACCCCAGGATGGCAGCTGTTCAGAACAGATGCACCATCTCCCTGTCACTCCTGGTCAGCAAAACCCCATGAACATTCTGGAGACAAGGAAAATTCCCTCCAAAGCCTGGCCAAGTGTTTCTCTGGCACAACACATTTCCATGAGGTCACTGTTGGAGTTCCTCCTGCGTCTGGATCGCTCACAACCAGAAATTAAACACATTCTGTTTGAGCTCATGGCCCATCACGTGCAGGATGTTTTACTATGCTCTACCATGGGACACAAGTGTCTTTGAATTCCTGCTGGCATCCTCCATTATCTTCTCCAGAAGGATTTAGGATACTCACTGCAGCATACATGACATGGCTCAGTCTCCAGCTTTCGTGCTCCTCCCAAAACTACAACACAGGAAAGTCTTTCATCGCTGATTAATGACGAACCGTAACAAAAGGGATTCCAGGAATCCCTCTACTAAAACTGTCTGCTCTTTGGTCTGCAGTCCTGGAACACATCTGATTCCTGTTGGGGTCAGAGGTCTGACAGATGGGGTGGAAACACTGCGGTTTTACTGGGTTTTTACTGGGTTCTGCTGATGGAAACTGCAGCAATGGGTGTCTCCTGCCATCCAGCCAGAGACTCATCTGAAGGGCCAGGAGAGAAGAGTGAAGAACCCCCAAACCTCACCACTGCTTTGGAGATTTGTAGGGAATTCCATGCAAAGAGAGAAATCTTGCTAGCCTACGTGCATGATGATGCAAGCAATAACATAAATAGTCCAGGGGCAAGACTGCAAGAAAAAAGCCCATTTTCACTTTCACAGGTCCATTGTCCATCAGTTTTCCTTGTTCACCCCTCAGGGGAACCTCTCCATCATGGTCCATGTGTCACCTCCATTCCTGACCAGCTTGCCATGGCCTCTCAAGAGCTTGTCAGTCACAGAGATGAGGAAAGAGGCACAACACGTTAGAAGAGAAGTGTCTCTTATTGGCAGAGTATCACGACAGCAACGTCCTTGACAGGTGCCAGGAAGCAGAGGCAGAACGAGCCCCGTGTGTGGGAGAACTCTGCAAAACAGGATCTGCCAGATTTCCTCTGCAGGACCAGGGCTCAGGGCAGGCCCCACACCTAGAGCAGCCCAGTCTGAGCACAGCTTTCCTGCCACCTCTTGAACAGCAGCTGAGACTTCCAGCTGAACGTGCCTCCCCTTTTTCTGCCCTGCATCCCATCCATATATAAATACATGCGGCTTTGGTTGGCTGCTTCTTTGGAGAGCCAGCAGTGAAAATGACTGTGGAAATGGTAAGTATGACTTTATTTCTTGGTTCAGTGGAAGGGGAGAAATAACTGGAATTGCAAATTACCAGTAAAGACCAGGATTTGAGTATAATCATGCACAGAGATGGGGGTCAGTGTTCGTGTGAGTGCAGCTGTTCTCAGTTGCTGTTTCCACATAACTAATGTCTCTGTTTAGTGGCATTCCCTGTGACCCACCACATTTTTCAGGGGATTTCTAGGACCATTTCTAGGAATTTGCTGCAGTGGCAGATTTCCACATGGCTAATCTCTTTAGCCTAATGGACTTCAATTCCTTTCCAGCTTTAGTAGTGCTTCTTATTGGATTTGATTTGACTCCTCTTTCCTGTTGGGAAGTGAGGAGTGTGGATGTGGCTCTGCGTTCACATCACCTGCCTCTTCTTTCTTGTCTGATCAAGGAAATGAATTCATCTTGCAGAGGGAGCCTCCGTGGAAGGGTGGGGAGAAGAGAAGACAATTCTGTCTAATAGTGCCACATATTTGCAGGGGAATATTTGTGCTCTTGTCCTTTCCTCATTGGGTCAGGCATTACAGCACCCAGCTCTGGAACAAAAGTCTCTTATCCCCAAAATAGATGGGAATTGTTTTGATGGCTTTGCATGCATCAAGTCACCTCTTTCTTTATGGACTTCTGGAATGGCAGCTATTTCCCTGGTCTGATGTGGGAGGACAAAGGCTGGCAGGACTTGCAGTGAGGAAGGGATGGCTGTAAGGCTGAGTGTTTCCCAGCAGAACTCTCTGCTCCCTCGGGCTTGTTTATGCAACAGGATCTCTAATCTGTCTTCTTTTGACTGTAAACAGCAACTTGTTGATGGTAGGGAGTCTTTCCCCCTTTATTTACTTTCGGATTTCAGCAAGTTCATCCTGCCCTCTCAGATCTCAGGATGGCCCTTTCCAGCAGTGAGTTCAAGGTGGATAATGCAGGATTGTGTCCCCCAGTGTTGGCATCAAGTGCAGTGAGGTTCCTGCCTGCACTGGGTGGCCCGTGGTGGAATTGGTCCCTCCCCACAGAAAGAAGTGACTGTTCACTCCTTGGAAATCTCCCCACGCCTTTAATTGATAAAATTAATGACTGACCTCAGACTGAGTCTGTGATGGTGATAAAGGGCACGAGAGCCCGGCCTGAGGGTTGGTTTGTGTGGGCAGTGGCACCTTGCCCAGGGGCAGAGTGTGCCCTGCCCCACAGCCATCCTGCCCCTCCTGAGCTTGCCAGGAGCCTGGCTGGCTCAGCTCTCTTGTGCCAGGGAAGCCTGTGGGGTTGGGTGATGGGTTGTGTGGTTTCTGTTCAGCTCTGCTGATGTCCAGGCAGGACTTTTCCTCCATCATTTACATGTGGATTGTCCCCTCCTGTCTGTGGCTTTAGAGCACCAATGCCTGGACCCACGAGGCACCTGCAGCTCTAGAACTTGCTGAACGTGTGGAAAATGAAGAATCAGTGCCTTGAAGGAGAACCCTGGAGCTGCCTCAGACCTGATGTCATGCTGTGTCCCCTCTGACACTGCCCAGCATGGCGGGGACAAGTTTCCAAGTGTTCCAGGAGCACGGAGTGAGCTGGCCAAGGTCAGCTGGGCTGGAGGAGCCCTGCTGACGGCACAGGGAGTCATTCCCTTCCCTCCCACTCGCTCCCCAGCTGCCGTGCTGGGGTCACACAAAAAGGGGGATTGTTTTCTGTGCTCCAGGCTTTGTTCCTGCCCACATGGGGGTTTTTGCCTTTTTTCTGAGCAGGGGGTAAAAGGCTTCAGATGCAAAGTGAGCCCTCAGCCAAGCCCACCTTAGGGGCAGCCCCGTTATAAACCCTAAAACTGAAGGTCAGTGCCTTTCTGGCAGCTGGACCACAGAAATAACTGGAAATCCCTGTCCCAGACTGGTGCAGTCGTGCTCCTCTGCTGCAGCCACAGCAGTGCTGAACCTGTGCCACCCCAGCACGCCAGTTTTTGGATGGTATTTATCCTGAAGCCAAGCATCTCTGGTCCCAAAGCCTGCTGGCATGAGGGGAAGAACAGGAAGGCTGCAGAGCTGGGAGTGGAGAGGCTCGAGCTGTCACCTGGGTGTTGAGGCTGATGGAAAATCGGCCTCATTCTGGTCTGAATTCCAGGCTGTGAGCAGAGAGCAGAGCTTGGCCAGCACTGCTGCAGCTGCACTTGAAGTGGGGGCCAGGCGGTCTCTCCTGATAGGAATTGAGCAGCCACACGCTGCTTCCCTTTCCTGTTGTGACTGGATGGGCTGGGGGTGCTCAGAGACCCATCCATCACTGTCCTTGCCTTGCTTCCCCCCACCCACCACGCTAAGAACTCACAGAGCCTGGCAAGATTTAGACAAGCCTCTAAAAATAGAGCACACCTAAAACACAGCTGATAGCAGCAGGAACTCTCCTGTGGTGTTGCCTTGTTCCTGAGTATCAATGGGCTGTGGCTCCAGGGAATGAGCTTGGGAAGGGGAAATAATGCCCTGATGGCCTCTCCTTATGCCAGCAGTGTCTGGAAGGTGTGCCAGAGATGGATGGAACAGCACTGTTGTCCAAGTAAGCTGCTAAAAGTCATGATGGAGTTAACTGAGCCCTCCAAAACCCACCCAGCAGCGTGTCAGAACCGCATTAGGCTGTAAAACTGCCTTACCAATTACTGCTGGGATTCAAAGAAATTGGGGACAGAAAGTAAAATAAGCAAAACAGATGACAAAGCAGCCTCCTGAGGAGGGAATCTGATACCCTTTGCTTTGGTTGTTTCTTTACTGGCTCCTCCCTGAGACACCCTGCAGACAAACAAGCTGGGCAGGCTGTCCAAATGCAGAGCCTCCTGTGTATCCTGCAGGAGGCTGGCTCTGCCATGTCTTGCTCTGGTGTGAGTGTGCAAACGCCTGCAGGATGCTCTAAATTGGCTTTTCTTTCTCCCAGGCTGACATGTTAAGAGCCTACAATCATTGAGAGAGGCTGAGAGTTCTCAACGCTGAGGTCTTGCTGTTCAGTGGGAAAGAGCAGCTTATTGTGTAGGTGGAAATTCCTCAGGAAACCCAGTTCTAAGGAGATTCTCTTAAATTTGGCATTTCCCAGTTGCCTGGGCTTTCCAAACAGGATAGAGATAAGGGATAAAAGTCAAGCAATAAGAAAAACTATCCACTCCAAAGAATAGCCTTTGGTTTAAAATTGACCACTAACCCAGACCTCACTTACACTGCTTAGAAGTGGCTCCAATTCTTGGAGCTATTTGGGTTCCTGGCAAGCAAAGTGAGGATACAGTTCGGGTCCAGCAGGGGAAAAGGCAGTAAAATCCTCTTTTGTGAAGAAAATGAAGCAGGAATCTGAAGTCTTGGAGAATCTCTGCCAGAGGTTCTCAGGGCCAAACATAAAAGGTTCCCCCTGTTCAGAGCCATTGGACTCATGTGCCCGGCTAAGCCCAAGGGATTAGTATGAGCTGCACAAGAAGCTGGTTCAGCAAGGACACAGAAACCTGAATCAGCCACTCTTCCCAGAGTCCCCTGTGTGACCAGGCAGCTGTGAAGCCTCTGAGACAAGTCTTCCAGTCTTTGGAAGGAGGTGCTGGCCCGAAGGACCTGGTGGGTCTCTGCCAGGGACCATCAGGGACCCAGCCAGGTTTGTGCCCTCCCTCCTGGGCTGCTCCTGGCACCCCCTAATTTATGGCAGGGCTGTCACTGCAAAGCAGGGACTGAGAACGCTGTTCTGGTCACAACTGAGGCTCCATCTCTGCCTTCCTGCCCTGGTATTGGGGTTGGGGTCACTGCACAGGCAGTGTGTGATTTGGGGGGTCTGTGCTCTGGTACACACCAGGATGGCTGAGCCTGTGCCCTGCCTGTCCATTTGGAGGATCAGTGTTCCCACCCTGCTCCTCCTCCTCGTCCTGGGCTGAGCTGGAAGCCGAGGACGAAGCAGTGAAGGCAAAGGGCTCTCTGTCAGCTCCTCCTTGGCAGGGAGGCTGATGCATGTGGACAGCACTGGCATCTCTGCAGAGGGCTGGAGGATCATTCTGACACCCCAACAGCTCTTAACTCAGCCTGCTGCACACCAGGGCAGCCCTCACAGTAACAGGGAGAGACAGGGCTGGCGAGCTGGGCTATTTCTGACCCGCCTGACAAGAAGAGAGATCCAGAAGCGTCTGCAAGAGCAGTGACCCACGTTGTCTTTTGCTGTTTCTCCTGGTTTACCCCTTCCCTGGTTCACCCTGCTATAGCTGTGAGCAGTTAGGATGAGTCAAAGGAATTACAGCAGTTCCAGGCAGGAGAAAATGAAATCCCTGGGCTTGAGATACTCTGAATGTCGTATTGAGAGTCTCGGTGGCTTCTGCACTTCACCCTAGAAGGGGCTGTCTTCTTGTGTTGTGTGACCTTGTAGGATGCTTTGGGATAAAAGAGATCATCTGTGAGCTAGACTTTACCTCACTGTGGAGTCATTCCTAGGCGCTGGTCAACTCCTGAGAAACATAAAACTGGTGAATGCAGCAAGTAAACACATCTATTTTTGTAGTTTGTCTCCCAAGTCAAACAAAAATAAGAGATGACTTGAGGCTGGAGAGTACATGACACACTGTTAACTGAGAAGTGGCAACACAGGGCTTGATCCTCTGCTGGAAGTCAGGCTGGCATTTCTGGGGTCAGGGAGCTGAAGTTCATGCCCTCTGGCCACGCAGCCTGGAGCTGTGCAGAAGGTGTGTGACACAGGGGGGGCAGCTGGCTGAGCTGTGCCTGCTCACTCTGGGGGGACACCTGGGGCTGGCTGTGGATGCTGCTGGTGTTCCAGTTGCCCTCAGCATCCTCTGCATCAGAACTGGGCTGAGGGCTGGCCTTCCAAGGTACACGCACTCCAGTTGGATTCCTGGCACCTTGGATGTCCTCCCACCTGTGCTGGGCTGCACAAGCCTCTCCTGAAGTCCAAGGGGAAGTTTTCATCGTCATCATCCTCCCAGGGCTGGCGAAGCCGCTTTGCTTCCTTTCCAAATGGGGAATTTCCAAACTGCCATATATAGATCCCCCTGCAAACAAACCCGCCTATGTGGAGCTGAAACGAGGCTGTGTTCCCGACAGCCTGTTTGTTCCAGCTGCAGGGATTTGTCTCGGAGAGGATGTTGCATCTCTTCAGAAATTGTGTATTGTTTACATCCCCGGAATGTCTGGACAGCTGCGGCACGACACCAAAGCCTCCCCAGGGCAGGGCACCGAGGGCTCCTGCTCCACAAAGTGTGTGTGTACCTGCCCGAGCCTCAGCAGCATCACAGCCAAAATATGCTCGGTCGGGTGGTGGTGGCTTTTCTTTGGGTTTTCTGGTTTCAATTCTTTGTTCGTCCTGAGCTGGTCTGTCGTTTGGCACCTTGTGGCTCGGATCAGCCTCAGCAAATTTTGGCCAACCAAGGGAGGTGGGGAAGCTGAGCTTAGCAGTGATGGGGAGCTGAGCCCGAGCTGAGATCTGCAGCCAGAGGTTGATCTCATTTATACAGGAGCAAATGTGGAGTGACACTGCTGGCTTCAGAGTGCAGGATGCATCCAGGAAAGAATCAGCATGAGCAGGCACCAGTCGTACTGGAAACAGGATTTGCCAATTACTGTGGAGTTTAAAAATAAACTAAAACTGTGCACGATCTAATTATTTTCCAGGCTGCTTTTTCCTGCTTCCACCTATCCCAGCAGGACTTACAGGGACATAAAGGCTGAAATTCCTCCAGGCTGCAGGGTGTGAGACTGAATGGCATTCACATTGATAAGCTGACGAGAAAGGGAATTATTCTAAGATGAGCAACACTTCCTTGGGAAGTGAGTAATGGAAGGGAATCATCTCCATATACCCACCAGCCCTAGTCAAGGGGCTCTGAAGGTGCCTTTGAGAGCCCTGGGAACCAGACTCAGAGCATTTCTGGCTCGTTTTCTCAGAGCAGGTCATGGGGCAATGGGGCAGAAGGAGGATGAGGCAGGAGTGTCTGGGTTAGTTGATGAGAAGCAAATGGTTTGCAATAGGGCAACACTTGCTTCCTCCAGCTCACCCCTTCCATGTTCCATATCCAGAATCCAACCAGTGTCAGAACAGAAGGCAGGACATCCACAGCAGGAGAGGACAGGGATGAGGATGGACAAGCCCTTCACTCAGCACAGCTCTGGAAAGCCTTTTGCCTTCTTGGCTGCCACTGTGGTCAACAGAGCAGCACCTGAACTGAATGAGAACCTGTGCAAAAGGAGCTGATGAATTTGCCCAGATTGGTGAATCAGACCATGGTGTGATTTGCTTTGCTGTGTAATTTTTCCCTGGAAGGTTCCTGGCCACATGAGGCTGCAGACTGACAGCTTCACTGCCAGGGTACCTGCTCTTCCTCCTGCCTCAGGATCCAGATGTCACCTCTGTGGGGCATCTCAGTATGAGAGCAGGGGCATCTCAGTATGAGAGCAGGGGTATCTCCTTCCCTTGGGTTCCTGGGATAATGCTCATCCCAGCCTGTCTGAAGCAGTGGCTGAGGCTGTCACTCATTATTGTACAGCCTGATATTGCACAGTTCCTTTGGGATGCAGATGGTACCAGACTGGGAGGGGAACACCAACGAGTGCCCAGGAAGTTTAATTAGCTGACTGAATCCATGGTCTCTCAATTAGATCTGATTTCTGAGCCCTGTTATGACTTCACACTTGATGGATAAGTTTGGATAGAAGTTTTTTCCACCCTGCATGCCCCTTGGCCCCTAACTCCTGTTCACTTTTTTGCAATCCCCAGGGGAGAGAAAATCAAACTGGAGGAAATATTGCTCATTGGTTTCATAAATCCCACAAAATTCTGAACATTCCTCCTTTGCAATTTCTCAGCCTGTGCTGTTGGTCACTCCCTGTGTTAAGGAGGTGGTGATTGATGAGTCTCTTCATAATTAGGTGTAACTTTCCAGCTTTTTCCTCTCCTAGGAACATCTTGGATCTATCCAGAAGCAGCACATGTAAAAACCTACAAGGAGAAAGGGAAAGGGACTGTTATCACCCCTACCTGATGAGTAGGAGCCAAAAGCAGATATATGGAAAGCAGGACAGCCAGGAGGAGGGAAACTGGATTTGGTTTGGTTTGTGCTCTGGCAGATTCTGCTGCACACAGGGGCATTGAGAGGCTGAGCCTTGGGGTCTGTGGCATTTGAGAAACCCTCAGCCTCTCCATCCAGGAAGGTGTTTGACACAGGTTCATCCTTAGGCATGTGAGTCCCCTTTGCCTCAGACTCCCAGACCTGAGGATGTGTTTAACACCACACTGAGAGGGATGATCCATGGGCACTCAGCAGGCTGTTGGCTGTACCAGCTGCAATTCCCAATATTCCTTCATGCCCTTTCCCACAGACCTGAGGATGTGTTTAACACCACACTGAGAGGGATGATCCATGGGCACTCAGCAGGCTGTTGGCTGTACCAGC
>JAWWMP010000057.1:5443688-5461559 GCA_035047865.1 Dendrocincla tyrannina | reverse complement strand
TGCAATTCCCAATATTCCTTCATGCCCTTTCCCACAGACCTGAGGATGTATTTAACACCACACTGAGAGGGATGATCCATGGGCACTCAGCAGGCTGTTTGGCTGTACCAGCTGCAATTCCCAATATTCCTTCATGCCCTTTCCTGACACTCCCACCCCAGTAGCAGCTCCCTCCTGCAGGCTCTGCCTGTCTGGGTGACTGCACCATCCCTTCCCCAGGGCACAGCAGGTCCGTGTGTCCCCCTGTGTGTCCCCCAGCCTGGGCAGGGACACGCTGGGCAGCACTAGGACCTGTGGAATGCTCTGCGCCTCCTCCCAGAAGATTAGCCAATATTCCCAGGGCAGGGCAGCTCCCCAGCCTTTCTACTTTTTCTTTCCTTTATATACGTGTTTTCCCTTCTTCTAGCTCATTCCAGAGCGGAGAGCTTTTGGATTTCTCGGCGCTTTTCTCTCCTTTTCTTCCCTCCTTGGTCGCTGGCCTGCGGCCAGTGTCTCGCAGGGCCAAAGTTTTTATCTCTAGGGATATATTTTTCAAACCAGCCCAGCTGCGCTCAGACTGCAACCGAATCCCCGCTCCTGGGGCAAGCTTAACTCGGGAGAGCAAGAGCAGCAGGGGTGCTGTGTGTGTGCCTCTCCTCCAGCTATTCCTGTCAAGATGGATTTATGACTCTACAAGGAGTGGGGTGGGGGGGAAGGAAGGGAAATTGCCTCCAGGAGTCAGAGCTCACACCACAGCCCAGCGCAACACTCGGGGAGAAGCAGCCGGATCCCAGGGCATGAGCAGCGTGGCAGTGGCACCCCGGGATCTGGTGGATCCGTGCACGTAATATGACTGATCCTAAGCTCTCCATCTGCCTTCACAGAGCCCAGCTGCTGGATTTAAGGTAGTTTGCCCCGGACCAGGCTTTGCTATGTTGGCCAAGGCAGTGCTTTCCCTTGGTCTGTGGCTGCGCTTTGCTGCAGGACAGGACACACCTGAGCGAGGTGAGTGCCCCATTCCCCTGGTGCTTCCCCCCATTTAACACCTCCTGCTTCTCGGAGCTGCTTCTAAGACCTTTTCAGAATAAAAGCTGAGGTTGTATTGATGCTTTAGGTGTATAGTTATACTTGTATCTCCCTTTGCTGGCACAAGGACAAAACAAACAATGAAACCCGTCTAAAATTGCCTATTAGAGATTTTGTCTTGTTTGTTTCCAGTAGTGGAAAGGAAACTATTTAAAAAACTTGCAGATTTTAGTGTAATCATATGGGGAAAATCCTTGTTCCTCACTGTTACCTGTGTACTGAGGGACATGCATTAAGAGAAGTAAAGCCAGTGATTAGTACTACCCCTGTCTTGCTTTCTTGCTAATCTCTGTAATTCAATCATTACAATTCCTCTTTAAGATGTTTTCTCTTGGATGCTGTTCATGGAAAACGATTTTGGGTCAGTCCTACAGAACTGACAGTGAGAAAAGGGACATGAGGGAGGTGAATGTCTCATTCCTGGTCACTGCACTGCTGTGCTGGGCAGAGACTTATCCCACCCCGTGGTGGCTGAGCTGGTGAAATTCATTTTGTCCTGCCTTTTTGCTCACAAGTAGAGAAGGCTCTGTGGCTGCAGGGTTGCTGCTGGTTGTGTCTGGTTTTCCCTGCACCTGGGAAGTGTAATCTGGTGGGAAAGGAGAGTGAACCTCTTGTCTGTGTGGACAGAAGGTCCTTGGACTCAGAGAGCAGCCCAAACTGCTGGGGTCTGATTCTGCTCCTGGTACACAGAGTGGGCTGTGCCTGTGGCTCAGATCCCCTTACAGGGTGCTGGATTCTGTCCCTCAGTGTCCCAAGCTGCTCCAGGAATGGTACTGCTGCTTCTGGCACTGTCACAGTGCTCCAAGTCCACACAGGCAGCAGATATTCCTATTGTCCTGCCACTCTGCTGCCCTGGGAGTGTATGTGGCAGCTTCCCAGCCCGGGCTCAAAACAATGCCCAGACCTTCAGGGTATGTGACACAGCAAGCTGTGGCATTCCAGAAGGATTGTGCCTTGCTCCAGAGGCAGGGCTGTGCGCGGTGCCACCGATGTGCTGCCTTTGGCTGCACTGCCAGGCACCCTCAGAAGGATGAACCTGCTTGGGGGGGAGATGCCCATCCAGCAGCTTTGATGTGGAGCCTCCTCAGCTCCTCTGGGTGCTCCCTAAGGCAGCCCTGAGCAAGCAGCTGGCCTGGGAGGACTCCTGGGAAAGGATGTGATGCTGTGCCATGTTTGAGGGGTCGGGATGCATGTCCATAACCCTGTTTCCTTGGCACTTGACTGAATGTGGAGGATTGTGGCTTCATTCTCAGCTGCAGTGGTCAAAGGGAAGAAGCTGCTGGGTGGCCACTGGGGCTTCCACATGCTCAGGAATGATAAGATTGTTCAGGACAATGGGTATTGACTTCGGGCACCGAGGCACAAAATCAAGGCAGAGCATCAAACAACCAGTTCCAGCTCTTTGGGTTCAGAGTCAGATCTCTCTTGTATCAGTGTAAAGCGTGTCCATTTGATAGGTTGAGCTTTGATAATAATTTCATTATTGGATTGTCATCACTGGGTTACTCTGGACTAGCATCAGCAGAAAATGATGGGCATGTTGCCATCCCTGTGGGTGCAGTGAGTGAGAAATAAAGACATGGCCCTTCCATACATGATTGGGAGGGAGCCCTTACTGATCTCTGAAGCACAGCTCAGCACCTGGTGTAATTCCATGGTTCCAGAACTCTCAAGGCTCTGAATAAAACAGCAGAGATAACGAAACTCCTGAAAACATCATAGGAGCTGGCAGCACAGCTTCCTTCCTGCTGCTGGGATTTGTCTGAAGGGCCATTTCTCAACCCTCAGCCTGAAATCTGTGGCACAGACGAGCTGGAACCCGCACAGGCACTTTGGGCTTTTAGTCACACCAGTATATTGTGCTTGGTGGGGCTCAGCTCCTCTGCCAAGTGGGGGATCAGCCCCTCTCCCCTGGCACACACCCCTCTGATGTGGTTTGAAGAATAAAACCCCTCCTGGGTGGCTTGCTGGGAACACCTCACTGTCTGGGAGAGGTGGTGCCTCCCTCCTCCTGCCTCTCACTGTGATCCAAAGGGGCCACAGGGAAGCACAGTCCGTGCTCCTCGGGCTCCAGACCTGCCTCCCCTCAGAGCAGAACTTGTTGTTTTTCCTTGCGTGGCCAAACAGTGAGATGAGAAGACAAACGTGGAATGTCAAACACACTTAACCAAGACAGGACATGATCTTTTTTGGCTGTAATTGTGCTCCCCAGGCTCCAAGGCCCATGTAAATCAGGCGTGTGGCATGTGTTCAGGTCCCAGCTGAGCGCGCGGGGAGCTCTGGAAGCGGATGTCTCCTGTCAGCATCACAGGGAAGTCTGGCCAGCTGTTTTTCCCCTGGAAAAGCCAACAGGCAGCACTGTGTCTCCACAGTGACGTGTTGCTCCCATATCAGTCCCTTCAGAACACTTCCCTGTGTGACTGACCTGAGTATTGCCCAGGTAGTGACAGCAGCGTCCTGCCCTGTGCTCTCTGTCACTCCCCAAAATCCAGCAGAGCACAAGGGCAGCAGTGAGAGAACTCTGCAGAGTTATTCCAAGCATAGACCTGACAGGGAAGTGCTTATGGATGCCTCTTTCCTCCAAATCCCTCTGGAAGTGAGAAATCCTCACCTGGCACGTCTCCAAAGAGCCAATCATCTTTGTGTCTGAAGCAAGGAAAGTGCCCGAGAAGAGCAGCTGCTTGCGTAAGGCAGGGATTTACTGGTAACCAGGGTGCACAGCCCCACCTCTGGCACGGATGGCATGTTTGTGTTGGATGCAGGACAAGGAGCAGGAAGAAAAAAGGAGGGAATTGGAAACCTAGACCTGAGGGGAAGGACAATGGGCTGTCCAGTCACTTTGCATGCGTTGTCACGCTCCTGATGCAGTGAGAGCCTTTGTCTCCTTTTGGTTTTTTCATGGGTTCTTTCTGCTGCCAAAATCTGAATGGGAGGAATTTGTTTCCAGCTTCTGCAGGGCTGAGGGTCAGGTAGAGACAACTCTGATGGCATTTGTCTGCATGAAGGATGAGCCTTCTTCTCCACCCACAGACAGTGCCTTTAGCTCCACAGTACACCCTGCCCACGGTGGGTTTAGCTGTTGGTTTTGTTAACCAGCTGTTGTTAACCAATGCTTTCTGCTCTCCAGGCAGCACCTTGTGCTGTCAGGCTGTGGCTTTTCCTATTAGCACACCCATTCCCAGCTATGTATGATGGGGAAAGCCAGTGTTCCAATGCTGGTAGTGTTATACCCAGCCCTGCTGGTGCCCAGGACTGCAGAGTACAGAGAAGAGGACGTGGCTGGGCCTCTCCTTTGATGTTCTTCTCTTTAGAGCGGGTGTTCCATCCAC
This sequence comes from Dendrocincla tyrannina, assembly GCA_035047865.1. Taxonomy (NCBI): domain Eukaryota; kingdom Metazoa; phylum Chordata; class Aves; order Passeriformes; family Dendrocolaptidae; genus Dendrocincla; species Dendrocincla tyrannina. The sequence continues at coordinate 5,457,165 of JAWWMP010000057.1, read as the reverse complement.
AGTGGTTTGCCCTGGGCTGTTCCCCATGCAGGTAGCTCTGGCAGCAGTGGGATTTCTGCCTGTGTCTGCTCCCTGGAGGGGAACTCCACACTCCCCTCCCAGTGCTTGTGCATGTGACCTTGTTGTTTACTGCTTTGAGCAATGTCCTCTGGCCATTGATCCCTGCCCTGCCAGGGCCACAAGCTTTCACAGCTGCTTGTTGCAATATCTGGGAAGCGAGTGACACTCCTCAGACGGGTGAGGAGCAGAGGGGAGGTCAGTGATTTCTTCCAGGGAGGTGCCAGCCGTGGTGCCAGGATCTCTCCCTGTGTCCTGCCAGCCAAGTCAGTGGCTTGTACTTCTTCCGACAGAGGGAAAATCATAGAATATGCTGAGTTGGAAGGGACCCCTCAGGATCATCCATTCCAACCCATGGCCCTGCACAGACACCCCAACAATCCCACCCTGTCCCTGAGAGTGTTGTCCAAACCCTCCTGGAGCTCTGGCAGCCTTAGGGCTGTGCCCACTGCCCTGGGGAGCCTGGTCAGTGCCCACCACCCTCTGGGGGAAGAACCTTTCCCTGATATCCAGCCTAAACCTTCCCCCAAAAAAGCACAGAGCCATGGCTACGTGTGCTTGCCTTGCTTTGTGCACCAGAAGCACTAACCAAAGCCCAGCTGGAATGCCATGAGGAGTTCTGGGAACCAGTGGCAGGGCCCTGTGGGGCACAGTTCAGCTCCACTGTGTGATGTGGTGATGACACTGCAGTTGCTGTGGGCACACAGGAAAGCTCCCTGGACTTCACTTTCATTTTCTGCTCAGCTCTCAGTGCCAGGTCACTGGAGGGCATGCCTGGGGCACAGGGCTGAGCTGTAGGAGAACACAGAACTGGCTGTAATCCAGCTGGATTGCAGGTCTCCTGCCTCCTCCTGGCCTCTCTAGCTTAGAGAATGAGGATCACAGAATGGTCTGGGTTAGAGGGGACCTGAAAGATCATCCAGTTCCACCCCCAGCCATGGGGTTCCACCAGCCCAGGTTACTCCACGCCCTCTTCAACCTGGCTTTGGACACTTACAAGGATGGGGCAGCCACAGCTTCTCTGTCCAACCTGTGCCAGGGCCTGCCCACCCTCAGAGAGAAGAATTTCTTCCTAATATCCAATCTAAACCTATTCTCTGCCAGTTTGAATCCCTCTTGTCGTGTCACCACAGGCTCTTGTAAATAGTCACCTCCAAGTAACTTGAATGTTCCCTGTTTCTGAAGGCTCTGCCTGATGTCTCCTGTTGTTCCAGGAGATCTGGTTGTGCCTCTGCCATCTCAGCCATCACCTCTCACTGAGTTCTCACATTTGGCCCAGGATAACCAAGCTTTTCTAGCAGGTGCCTGTGCAGTTTTTGGGTTCACATCACTCCACTAATGCTCTTCCCTCTCCCTTCCCTTCCAGGTCCCCAGACACCCATTTCCAACACAGAGGGGGACCTCCTCTTCCTGCTGGACAGCTCCGCCAGCGTCTCCCACTATGAGTTTTCCAGGGTCAAGGAGTTCATGTGGGACCTTTTGCAACCTTTCACCTTCGGCCCCAAAGACGTCCAGACCAGCATCATCCACATCAGCACCACGCCCACCATGGAGTTCCCTTTTGACCAGTACCTGTCCGGTGGGACCCTGAGACAGGCGATCCGGGACACGCGGCAGCTCATGGGAGACACCAACACGGGCAAAGCTCTGTCCTTTGCCAAGGAGAAGCTCTTCAGCGGCGAGGCTGGAGCCCGGCCAGACGTGCCCAAGGTGCTGGTTTGGGTGACAGATGGCTTCTCCACCGATGACATCTCGGAGCCCATGCAGCTGCTGAAGGACATGGGGGTGACGGTGTTCATCGTCAGCACGGGCCGGGGGAATTACCTGGAGCTCTCTGCTGCTGCCAGCCAGCCCCCAGAGAAACACCTGCACTTTGTGGACGTGGATGACCTGCCCATCATCACCAAGGAGCTGCAAGATGGGATCCGAGGTACGCCGGGCTGGGGTTTGGTCACTGGGAGCTTGTGATGGGGCTGGAGGTGAGTTAAGATGGAAAACCCACATGATAATGCACAACAACAGAAGGAATCTTTCCAAACCCATCTGTGTGGGGGCAGCAGCACAATCGCTCTCCACTGCTGGCCCAGAGCAGCCCACCACTAATTTATGGTTAATGAAGGTGAGTTAATGCCTGGCTCTGCAGGGCAGGCAGTGGGAGAATCCCCCAAAACCCAATGGTCCTCCTGACCCACAGGTGCTGCCCTTGCAAACCGAGGTGTTTTCTCCAGAGTGTTACAGGTCCAAGTATAAACCAAAGCTTTTGGGAGGTCTGGGACAAACATCTCAATTCCCTTTGGGAGGTTCCGTGACCGAGTGGGACAAATTGCCTTCTGCAGACCTGTTAGTGAGATGAACTTGTGCTTGTAAGGAGTTGTTTGGTTGGGAAGGAAGGAAGGAGGCTTGGGCAGTGTATTCTCAGGATTCCTTAAAAACCCCACAAGCCTTTGAAATGAGTCATGCAGGTCAGGCATCTGTGCAGAGCACGAAAATGCCTCCACCTGCACAGGCAAGGATTCCACCCCAGCAAGAGGCTGCTGGCTGTGGGAACGAGGTGCCTGAGCCCCTGGAACTTGGTTTTCTTATTCAGGGGTTTTTTTTGTCCCTAAAATGCTGTGTGGCCCTGTGGCAGCTGATGAAGGTGGAGGACACAAAGATGTTGAATATATTGCCTATACAAAATGGGATGTGTGTGCCTGGGAAAGATTTGATCCTGTCAGTTCCCTCAGCCTCCTGTCTAGGGTAGGTCTGACTCTCCAGATACACCATCAAGGGCTGGCACATGCTGAGATATCCAATTCCTGCAGGTGTTGTTCTCTTACCAAGCACAATTAAGGCTGGTGCTTGCTGTCAGCATTAAGACTGTAGGAAAGGAATGTTTTTGATCCCTAAATCCCTTGTTGTAACGTGTTCCACATCTGCCAGATCCGTAGCCTGACTGGGCTGGCACAGCCCTTGGAAAAGCACCCCAGCCCTGACTTGTTGGGCTGAGCAGACCAAGTGCTACCTCTGTTTCTCACAGGGTTGTGGTGGTTGCTGTGAGAGGGAACAGGCAGCAGATCTGATTTTTCAGTGGTCCAGGTTTTCAAAGCACCCAGGAAAGGTCTGAGGAGGTCCAAAGCCATCCTCTGGGCCAGAGGACAGGCATTTGGAAGCCAAGGGCAGGATCCCCTGCTGCCCTGCATCCTGCACTGCACACTGGGTGTTCTCTCAGAGCCCTTGAGTGCCATCACTGTGGGACTGCCCTGACTGCAAAGGAGCCTCCCAGATGCCTCTGGATTTGTTTGGAATGCTGAGGGAGTTACTACGACTTTGCTGACTTTCCATGGATTTTCTCTCTCCATTGGAAATCCTGATTTAATTCCCCATTTGACTTTTGCTGTGTGAGTTGCTTGGAGCTGGGTTTCATGTCCCAGTAATCCTTTCCACAGAACCCTCTCTATGGATGTGGCAATTCCTTTCTGTTTCCAGCCATGGTCCTTTTACAAACCACACACAGGGATTGTGTTCTCCCCCAAACACCCATGGGGCAGTACCAGCAGCCCCTCACCTGTACCAGCCACCACACAGACCCCCAGATGTTTTATTTCAGTGGTTATTGAGTTTCTAGGGCATCCTGGATCCAGATGGTATCAAATAACATCCCCAAATGAGAAATTTCCTGCTGCACAAGATTGCCTTGAAGATCATAAAGTCTGCAAGGGTAATAACTACTCTGCTGTGTCTGAGGGCAGCATTCCGTGCATCCACCAGGTCTAAAAGCTACTAGGCTGGGATTTTAATGGAAGGTGAGAATCCAGGGGTTGGTGCTTTCAGTAAAATACCAGATATTGGTAACACCCCTGAGTTCACCTTAATAAAGCCACATATGCCCCCTCTTCCCTGCCTGGAGGAGGCAGCCCTCGATCATCACCCTTCCTGCCTCTGGCCCCTGGGATAGCAGGGAGAGACAGGAGCCTTGGCAGGCAGAAATCCCAGCTCTGGAATGGCCCAGACTGGTTGAATTGTCACTGCTATCTTACCTTCATCTCTTGCTACTGTTCAAAAAACAGTGAAGCCTTTTGTAGAGGCACAAACAAGCTTTGTCAAGAGTTGCTCTCCTCCTTCCACCTCCTTTCCAGGAGAGGGGTGTTCAGTGCCTGCTCCACAGACACCCCACCACAAGGGTCCCTGCCAAGCTGCTGCTGCCTCAGGTGGGCTGAGAACCCTCCTTGGAATAGTTTAATCTCCACAGAGAGAGACTTGGTGGGCCTGAACTAGTTCCAGCAATGGAAGGGGTGCAAGACAGGGACTGTGGATGGGTGTGTGTGCTCACTCCCTCTCTTTTCCCTTGGCACATGGTCCCGACACAACAAGTCTGCAGAAAGCAGCAGGCTGCAGCTGCCAGCCAGCCTGGCCATGGCACAGCCAGCTCCTTCCAAGTGGGAAGGGAAGGGACTCAGGCTGGGAAGGAGCTCAGGCTCCTTCTACTGCATCTTATATATCAGTATGGACCCATCATATGGCACTTGGTTCTCTCCTTCTGGGCAAGGACCCTCCAGCCTTGTGCAACCAAGGCATTCCTCTGAGGTGACAGCAGGTCCTGCGCTTGCAGCCACTTGCTCTCCACTCAGCCAGCTGAACTGACGACTGCTGACTTGTTTCATCCTTTGGCACCACCTCCTGAGCCAAGTTTTGCAGGAGCCCACGTGCCCAGCGGGCACAAAACATCAGCCACTTCCCATGGGTAATCAGGGAAACACGTTTCTGATCTGAAATGAGCTCCTGGATAACTTCTGGTGCAGGGAAGGCTTTGAGCTTAGAGTGTTCTCACTCAACACAGGTGACCAGAGGGAGGGATCTCAGGCCTTGAATGTCCACCCTGGTAATGGAGAAGTGTGTTCCCTCCCTCCCAGATTCAGAATCCTTCTCTTATCCACATCAAAGCAGGGAACTAGAGCCATGAAGCAGAAGTGGTTTGTCCCCAGTCCTGACTGCAGCTTCTCAGAGAAGGGACCACGTGCCCAGGGCTGGAAAGCCACCTGCTGCCTGGCTGCTTTTCTTACACCTATCACAAAATCAGCAGCATCCCTGGGAGTCAGATCCTGACCACCAGAGTTCACAGGGTGCCAGCAAACTTGTGGCTGCAAAATAGGGTTTCAAGTCACTGAGAGGCAGCAGGTGGAAGGGAAGTGTGTCACAACCTGTCTCTGAGTGTCACTAGACCCTGGCCAGGTCTAATACAGGAGATTAACTTGCTGCTTCCCTCTGGGAACAAGGAGGTGCTGGGAAACACACCATGGACATCTATTTTCTGGGGATCATTGCTTAAGGAATCTGTGATCTGGCAATGAAAGGCAGAGCTGTTTGCCATGGGCTTCCTGCTCCCTGCCACCCTTTGATCTGCCCCGTTTATTCACAGTGTCCCCAGTCCCTGCCTCCAAGCTCACTTCTTTCTGTTCCCTGAGCTTTTGGCAGGACTTTTGGCACTGAGGCCTTTCCTCTACTCCCTGTTCCTTCGTGGCTTGGCCACCGGTGTTTGTGGGGCTCACAGAAGGGTGCAGTGGCCCAGCATCCCTGCTCCTTCTCCCACCCTCTCCGTGCTCCAGGCGGGTGGAGTGCTGCTGGCTGGCAGCGTGTGGCTGGGAGCGGGCAGGGCACGGAGCAGGGAAATGTTCCTGCCTGCCTGGGAGAGCCAAAGAACAGCTCAGAGGAAAAACTGAGGCGGTTTTATTTGGGACGGGGAAGTTGGCAGGGACTCGGAGCAGCTCGGAGGAGGAGAAGCTGATCCTCTCGCAGTTAAAGGACAAGTCTGAGAGTGCAAAGGGACCCCATTTGGCAGGTCTGGGCAGATTTTGTGCCTCCTTTCCCCAGAAAGAACTCCCCACAGCACTCTGTGAAGGATTTCAGCATGAGCTGGAAGATTCTATCATAATGGTGCAGAGCAAATGCACTTCTTCAAGGCTTAGTGTGCTTCTAAAAATTCTTTTAAACCAGAAGAGCATCTTTATGTCTTCATATGTCACTTCCCTGGTGAAACAAAGTCTGTGTGTTTCTGCCCCTCTGGGAGAGCAGAGAACAGTGGAATTCTGCCCAAGATGGGCTTAGGAGGTCACGCACGTGGGAAGGGTCAAGGAGCAGAGGAAGCTGGGGGAGCTGCTGAGCTCAGAAGAGGTATTTGTGCTTGGCCTTTGGGATCTGAGACTCAAAGGTAGCGTGAGCCTTGGGGAGAAGCCTCCGTGCAGGGGCAGGGAGAGGTGAGATGGCACAAGAGGGCTCTGAATGTTGAATGTCAGCGAACAACAGAGCTCTGTGAAACCCTGTGGGCAGTGACTTCAGCTGGGATGAATTCAGCTGGCTCAGCAGTGCTGGGCAGGCCCTGGTTCCTGCCCCTTCTTCCTGGCCACTGGGCACTGGCAGAGGGCAGGGAGAAATGTAGTTCTTCACACCCTGGGCTGCTTCACACACACAGGGCAGAATTGAGTGGTTTGCTTTCCCTGGGAGGTGGTTTCCCCAGGATGCTCAGGATGAGCCACACCTTGGTGACCTCAGGTGTCAGCCAGTGTTGCTGCCAGCTGCACCTCCCACCCAGAAGGGCTGGGATTTCAGACATTCCATGTTCTTTGTATCGATTCTTGCTGCTGTTTCTCTTCCAGATGTTATCCAAGCCAATCGGCTCCATGCAGTCGATATCACCTCCAGCAGCTTCCGTCTGATGTGGCCCCAACTCCTCTCCCAAGAAACTGGCTACTACACCCTGGAATATGCCCCAACAGATGATCTAGCAAGGAAGAGGACAAAGCAGGTGTCTGGGGCTCACACCAGCCTCGTGCTAAGCAACCTTGCACCAGAAACCACTTACGAGGTGGCACTCATTCCTGAATCCAACGTCCACTACTTCCCTCCCCAGACTACAAGGGTGACCACACTGGCAGGTAAAGTGTGCAAGGCTGGAGCAGCTGCTCTGGGGACAAGGAGATCCTTGTCTCCTACCTGAGGCTGGAGGAGCAGCTGGGGGAGAGCAGTGTGCTGCAAGCAGGTGCATCACTGATGGGAACTCTGTGCAAGAGGGAAGGAGAGGGGGAGCACTCGGAGCAGAAACCAGCCCCCCTGGGCAGGCTGGTCACTTGGGCCAGAGAGGAACTCAGATTTATGCTGGATAGCAGCATGCAAAAAGGGGGGACACTGAAAACCTAAGCAAAGTCAAGGTGAACTTGTACCAGATATTAATTTTCTGTGTGCAAGAACAGTTCTGACCGAGTAGTTCTGCCCTCTCCAAGCAGTACAGGTAGAGAGACATTCCCTTAGGGCTGAGTGGGGTTGTGCTGACTTGGATGGCTATCAATATCCACTTGATTTTCTTCCACTTGATTTTCTTCCACCTCCTGAAAGCCAAGTATGGTGCAGGGCAATTGAGCTCCTCTGACAGCATCCCGATGCCTTGAATTACAAACTCATTCACCTCTCTTCTCATTTCTTCCAGAGGAAATAAGCCCAGCTCAGGTTCTTATCTCAGAGTCTGGGCCCCGCAGCTTCCATGTGAGCTGGGCTCCCATGCTGGACAGCGTGATGGGCTATCAGGTCCTGTATGGACCCCTCCCAGGGAACTCAGTGAAAGTGCTGGAGGTGGATGGGAGGCACAACAGCACTGTGGTGGAGAACCTGGCACCCAACACCACCTACCTGGTGACAGTGACTGCAATCTACAGGTCGGGGAAGGAGAAATCCCTGTCAGCCAAAGCGTGCACCCTGGAAGGTGAGTGAGAGGCAGCACAAGGAGTGTCTCAAGTGTCCCTGTGTCTTTGCAGGGATCACCTGCCTCTGGGTGAGGCCAGAGAACTCTGAATCCAGTCACTGGGGTGGGGTGACAACGGGAAAGCTGTAGTTTCTGATGAACAGCAGTGATGTGCCATCAGGATGTAGCTGGTGTGTAAGGATGAAGATAATCAGACACACAGTATGACTGATGTTACTGGGAGTACTGAAGCTGCTGGTGCAGTCACAACCAGAAGGGACCTGAATCTCTCTAAAAAAGAAAGGAAACTGCCTTTCCCTCCTCTCTCCTTGATGTCTGATGTGATTAAGCACTAGAGGGGTAGAAGTTTAACCAGCAGGAGCTTCTGCTCTGAAGAAATACCTGTAAAGATATTGCAGGAGGCAAAGTCCTGCCCTTATCAGGACTTCAGACTGAGGAGCTCGGAGGGTGACAGGGCTGAGGGTGTGGGAGGTGACAGCCAGTGCCTAATGGTGCCAACAGGAGTACTTTGTGCTGGTACCAGGACAAAGTTAAGGACTGATTAGGCTGAGCTCCTCCAGTGTGGAGATGTATAGTGATGTTGAGTCTGTGCATCTACCAAGTCTAAAGTCTGGGATTTTAATGGAAGGTGAGATTCCCACATGAATCCAGGGGTTGGTGCTTTCAGTAAAATACCAGACCTTGGTAACATCACCTGAGTTCACCTTAATAAAGCCACATATGCCCCCTCTTCCCTGCCTGGAGGAGGCAGCCCTCAATCATCACCCTTCCTGCCTCTGGCCCCTGGGATAGCAGGGAGAGACAGGAGCCTTGGCAGGCAGAAATCCCAGCTCTGGAATGGCCCAGACTGGTTGAATTGTCACTGCTATCTTACCTTCACCTCTTGCTGCTGTCCAAAAAACCCCAGTGAACAACATAAAACAAACCCCGGGCTGGCAGGCAGGACCTCTCCACCCAAACACCCCGCGGTGACACGGCTCTTCTTTCTCCAGAGGGCTCCAAAGTGAGGCACCTTCGCTTCGAGGACATGGGCCCCACCACCCTGAAAGCCTCGTGGGACTCAGCTGCTGGGGCCGTGCTGGGGTACCGCGTGCGGTGCCGGCGCCAGACGGGCCCCTCGTCGGTGCTCAGCGTGTCCCCCCAGGTGCACAGCGTGCTGCTCACCGGCCTGGCCGCCGGCACCACCAACAAGGTGTGTGTCAAGCCAGTGTACAAGGACCAGCCCGGCCAGAGGCTCTGCCGCATGGTGCACATGCAGCCAGGTGAGCTGGGCACAGAGAGGCAGCTCGGGGAGCCAAAGGGATGGAAACAAACCCCTTAACACCCCTCTGGAGGTGTTATAAAGGGCATTCTTCATCCAGCGGAGGAGAGCTCCTCTAATCCAGATACTGAGTGATAGGTGGACAGGGCTTTTTATTACACACGGTGTTTACAGAGTCCTTAGATATTCTTGATTACTTAATACATACTTACTAGTTTGCTTTACATAGCACACCCCTATTGGAAGTCCTTTTTTGGTCCTTCCAGGGCTTCTTCATTGTCTTGCCCTCAGTTCTTGAGCAGCCACAGCATCAAGGCTCTAACATTTGTTCTTTATCTTATTTGGGTACACAGGGCTTAGTTTACATCCCATTTGTTTGAGTTACATCCCTTATCTAATTCTCTAGGACTTCTCTAAGATTACACTGTTCCTTATTTGGGCACCCTGCAACACTGTGAGTAAAGTTTCTATTTCTCCTATCAGCCCTGAAGTGCTGGAGAACCAACAGAGAGGAGGCCTCGTGGCTGGAATATTCTCTGCTCATCAGCTGGCTTGTCATGGGGCTTCATCATAGCACCAAACTGACCAAAAACGGGCTCTTTCCCCTATTTTTAGGAGCAAGACTCCTCCTAGTGGAGTATATGGCAGGCAGGAGGAAAAGTGTATAGTGGAGACAGTCCTGGAACGACTTTGGGATAACAAGGGTGGGGATACTGCTAAAAGCTGGCAGGGGCATTGGCAGCACTGTTGAAAAGTAATTTAAAACACTGACTACCCTTCACTCTCCAACGTGGCAGGGACCAGGTAACTATTACAGCAGTTACTAAGACACAACACATCTGCTTTCTTCCTTCTGCTGCCCAGAAAGCCACTTGCTGCCATGGAACATAGAGGGATTCTTGACAGGATGAAGTAAGGGCTAAACAGAAGCTTTTTCCCCGCAAGAGGCTGGAGTTGGAATAAAAATGACCACAGGGGTGAGATCTCTGACTGAGTCAAATTTGGAGAGCGGGTGGATAAAGCTGACATTGTATTTCTTGTGTTCCTCCAGCTACAGAGGCCCAGGGCTACAGGCACAGACAGACAGTGTGACGGACTGGAGTGACCTGATTCCCACCAGAAGGAGGGATCCTGCTTGGATAAGGACTTGGACAAAAAGGAGGGGCCAGGGGAGGAAAAGGGGAAGCTCAGAGATCATCTCCCAGCCTGCACTGTCCCCTGAGGTGTCCTGGTGGTCGAGCCCAAAGGTGTCCTGAGCCACATTCCCCCAAAGCTTAAAGGTTTGGCTGGGCTGGGTGGAACAACCAATCTGACTAAGAGATCCCAAATCCGTACCCTCTTTTATATAACTATGCCCAACAAATAACAAACAGGAGGCAAAGTGGTGAGCCCTCACTCTTGCTTGCTTGCTGCTTGGTCTCTATTTATTAAATGTCAATACAGTTTTATTTTTGCTGCTTCTGAGCATGTTCTACACTTGACTGTTTACTGCCCTGCCCTTTCATTCAGGGCACTCTGAGAAAGATCCCATGTGGCCAGATCCATTCCTGCTGTCAACAGCCACTGAACCTGGAGTGTGAGAGAGCAGGAAACTCAAAACCATGGGAATTTGCTTTCCCAGCTGGTTACTCCAGAGCTCTGAGCCCTCAGCTGAGCTCAAGGAGCAGCAATGAGTCCAGAAAAACCAGACAGCAGGGCCATCCAAAGCACTTATTTCTGTTTCTCCTTCAAATCCACACCTGCAAACACCAGTGCAGTCCTGCCTGGGCCACCACCACTGCACACACCCGCAACCACGGCACCCCATTGCATGAGTCCTGCTCTCAGAGCAGCTCCAGGGAGATTAATTAGCCCGTTCTGTGACTAATTACGGGCAATGAGTCTCCAGCACTATCATTCCTCTGCACTCTGCACGCACCTGGGCACACCTTTAGTGTCTTGTCTTGGGCTTCCACCTGGTGCTGAGCTTGAGCTACACTTAAAAATCTATTTTTTAGGGGAGAAGAGTAAATCTGATTCTTTCCTTTTGGCCCCAGGCCTGAATTCACTGTCACTAAGCTACTCTGGAAAGGGGAGCTGGAAAAAAATAGACAGATTAAATACCTAGGGACAAAGCAACTGGTCTCACAATTCAGGGCTTAGGGCTGTAAAGAAATGTAAATACTCTGCTAGAAGCCAGATCAGTGGGAACACCCTCCCTCAGTAAGACTTGCTCTATTTTAAATTTATTGCTTCTTTGTCCTACATGTGGAACTTGCTTTTAGAGCTGTGCTGTTTGTTGGAGAGCCCCATTCAGTGTCACAAACCCCCTGTTAGCTCTGCTTTGGACTTGTTAAAACAGCTCCTCTGGGAGCTGAGAGGAGCTTTATCCCCAGCCTTGTCTCCCGAGTGCTGAATTCATCATCTGTAGGTTTATGGAGCATTTTCCATGGTCTGTCTTGTACAGGGGGTAGGGGGAGAGGGAGGTGAGTCATTCATTAACTCCATAAAGAGATTTGTTCTGATTTGTGTCCTCCTTTGGAATGTGCATTTGTGACTGATTAATCTCGATGGAGACTGTGCTGAAGGGATGATAAAGCCTCTGGAATCTCTCATGCAATAAGATGATCTTGTTTGTTCTTGCTGTAGGACAGAATTAAGTTTGCACAACTCCCTGCATAGTTTATTAATACATTAATATGTCATCCCCACAATTGTAACACAGCCTTTTGAAGACAATTAAATATAAATACAAGAGCTGTTGAATGATCACTTTGTTCTTGATGGCAAATCTGTGGAGTGTGGCTTTTGTCCCAAGGGTTGAAAATCTGGTATTCATAGAATCATAAAAGTTGGGAAAGGCCTCTGAGATCACCAAGTCCAACTGTTAAATCATCTTCATTTAAATGGATGGAAAGTAAGTGTTCCACCCATGACTTCATGGTCTGGTTTGCATGAAACTCTACCCCCATCCTTCCAAAAATGTGCTGGAAATATGTAAATAGAAATATATCACTCTTGATAAAATCTCAGCTCCAGTAAGAATTGTTTTACAAGGAGCCAAAGAGTAAATGCCCCTGAAATCTTGGCACAACTGGCAAGTACTGGTGACCAACACACTTAGGGACATGGTGGGATTTTGGGGTGCCCCCTGCAGGGCCAGGAGTTGGACTCTGATCCATGTGGGTCCCTTCCAGCTCAGGATATTCCATGATCCTGTGAGTCTATCTGTATTTGGGAAGAAACAGGAAAATTTAAACCAAAAAAAAAAGACACCAGAATGGTACCCCCAGCCTGCTGAGGGCTTTGTTTTACAATTTACACCCTTTCAGGCTGCAGAATCCCACATTTCTGGCCCTCACAGCACTTTTCTTCCCCTTCTCTAAAGGCTTTTGTGTCACTTTCCCATTCCCAGCAGTTGGGCTGGGAGCTGATTTCAGGAAATCCTGGATAACCACAGCGATGGAATCCCCCAAATCCTTCTCTAAAAGCTTTTCTGTAACCTTTCCCATCCCCAGCATCTGGATTAGGGGCTGCTTTCCAGGGGCAATCCCGCTGTTTATCCTGAATAACCACAGAGATGGGTTTCCCTGTGCTCCCCTTCTCTAAAGGCCTTTGTCCATCATTCCCATTCCCAGCAGTTGGATGGATTAGGAGCTGATTCCCACGGAAATTCTGGATCAGCACATAGATGGGTTTCCCTGCACTCCCCTTTCCTTTCACACTTTCCTATTGACTTTCCCAATCCCAACAGTTGGATGGATCAGCAGCTGATTCCCAGGGAAATTCCAGATCAGCACATATTGGGTTTCCCTGCACTCCCCTTTCCTTTCCCACTTTCCCTCTGACTTTCCCAATTCCCAACAAACGGACCAGGCGCCGATTTCCAGGGGAAATCCCTCCCTTTACCCCAGGGCCGCGTTCCCCGCCCCTCCCTTAGCAACCCCTCACACTCCCTCTCTAGCACACAGATGAGCTTCCCTCCACTCCCCTTTCCTTTGGCACTTCCCCATCCCCGTCCCCGTTCCCAGGACCCGCTTTCCAGGGGTAAATCCCTCCCTCTATCCCGACAGCCCCATGGCCGCCCCGCCCTTAGCAACCCCTCACTCTCCCGTTGCTATGCGGAAGCGCCGCCCGCCCTTCCCCTTCCCGCAGCCAATCAACGCCCGCTCCCCGCCCCACCCCGCCAATCACAACGCCGTGCGTGTGACGCAAGCCAATAGGCGGGCGGCCCGCCCCTCTCGCCGGCCAATGGGCGGGCGGTCCGCCCCCCTCACCGACCAATGAGCGAGCGGTCCGCCCCTCTCGCTGACCAATGGGCGGGCGGTCCGCCCCGCGGCGCAGGCGCGCGTTCCCCCACGGAGCCGGCGTGCGGCCGCCCTCATGTCGTGGCTGTTCGGGCTGAACCGCGGGCCGGCAGATGGGTTTTGAGTGGTTTTGGGTAAGTG
>JAWWMP010000057.1:5416297-5443588 GCA_035047865.1 Dendrocincla tyrannina | reverse complement strand
GCCGGGGGCCCGGGCACCGGGGCCGGGGCGGGACCGGGGCCTGGCCTGTCCCTGCCCCCCGTCCCCGGCGGTGCGGGTGCTGGAGGAGCCGCCGGGGACCGCCAGACGCCCAAGGACAAATGGAGCAACTTCGACCCCACGGGCCTGGAGCGGGCGGCCAAGGCGGCGAGGGAGCTGGACGCGTCCCGTGCGTGAGGGGATGGGGTGGGGTGGGATGGGGTGAGATGGGGTGAGATTAGATGGAATGGGGTGGGGTGGGATGGGATGGGATGGGATGGGTTTGGGTGGGATGGGATGGGCTGAGATGCGATGGGATGGGGTGGGGTGGAGTGGGATGGGATGGGCTGAGATGCGATGAGATGGAATGGGATAGGATGGGATGCGATGGGCTGAGATGCGATGGGGTGGAATGGGATGGGGTCAGATGGGATGGAATGGAATGGGATGCAATGGGGTGGGATGGGCTGGCAGGGGTTGTGCCCCAGGGTGCTGCTGGGGGTGTTGTGCTGGAAGGAAAGGCCCGAGGCTCCCTGGTGAGTTTTAGAGGGGAAGGCGTTGTTTGTCCACCAAAATGCACACCGAGGTGTCTCCGCTCCAGCCCACGTGTCAGCATGATGGGATTATTCATTTTCTGTTCCCTGTGTTCCCGTTACATATTCCTGGCATTTCCCAGTGCTTTTAGCATCATATGTACATATCTTTGTTAGGGTTTGGAGGGGCTTCCTCGGGGGTCTTTGGTGGTCTTCTCTGCCTGAAGACCCTGCAGTTCTGAATGCCAGCCTTAGGAACTTATTCAAGGCAATTGTCTTGGTTCCACAGTAACTGGGTATTTTTTATCTGGCTGCCTCAGTTCCCCTCCTCATTGTTCCTTTGCTTTGCTTGGTTAGCCCCTTTGAATCACTTGGCTCATCTGTGTGTAGTTTTTATGCTATGTAATGTTGCAAATACTGTCAGTCCTCGTTCCGTCTCTAAACCCCAACATCAGGGACTGCAGTGGGGCAAGAGGAAAGAGCAGGAACTGGTGCTCGGGAAGTTCCACATGAAGATGTGGAAGAACTTCTTCTCTGTGCAGGAGCAAACTGCCCAGAGAGGGTGTGGAGTCTCCCTTCCTGGGGATATCCCAGAGCCATCAGGATGCAATCCTGTGCCATGTGCTCTGGGGTGACCCTGCTGGAAGCAGCCTGAACCAATGTTCCAGCCTGAACCATTCTGGAATTCTGTGGTACCTCATGTCTTGATGGGTCCCTCCTGACTGGGACAACCTCAGGCTCCTGCCCTGCTAACCCAGGGAGGCACCAGAGCACCTTCACAAAATCCAAGAAGGGTTTGAGCTGAAAAGGACTTCAAAGACCATCCCCTTCCCACCCCTTGCCATGGGCAGGGACACCTTCCACTAGACCAGGCTGCTCTAAGCCCTGTCCAGCTTGGTCTTGGTTGGACCTTCTCTGCAGGTTAAACCTCTTGGCTTCCTCTCATGGGTGTGCTGAGAAGACTCCTGACCATTTATGCCAGGGAGGGCTAAATGTGCAGCTGCAGAGTTGTGCTCCAGGCAGTGGTTTGAATAGGCTGGACATCATCTTCCCTGAGAAAAGGCCTTCCAGTGTCCATAATCTCTCCCTGCTGTCCCTTGCAGGCCATGCCAAAGATGCTCTCAGCCTTGCCCAGATGCAGGAGCAGACCTTGCAGCTGGAACAAAAGACAAAACTCAAGGTATGTTGGAGCTTTGGAGCTCCTCCTGGGTTGTACACCCGGCCCACCTGAGGCAGCTGCCAGGTTTGGGGGGACAGCAGTGGAAATCTCTGCCCTGCAGAGGATGGGAAGGTTTTCTTGTTGCTGTTCAGCTTCAGTAAATGAGTTGCTTGCCTTTAAAAAAAAGCAGTTCTGGAAGAGGAAATAAAAGCTGATTTGGCCTAACTGGGGACATATTTTGTGGCTTAGTTTAAAACTTGCATGACCTGAGTGGTTTTGTAACTTCTAAGTTTTTAACCTTTAACCTTCTAAGTGGTTTAGAAGGTCACCACAGTTTTTAGGGAATGGCAGGGGTTTTCTGCAGGAAGTTGTAAACCAGTTGAGTGAGGCCAGACTTATATATCTTTTATAAAGGAATTTAAGGATTATCTGAGTATTGGTTGGTTTGGTATTTTTAAAAGAAATAAATTGGCTGTTTAATCCTGAAATGGGTAATTATGAAATTTCTTGCAGTCATAGCTTATGATTAAGTTTTAGCTTTCTTCTGTCATTAATGTCTTTTAAGGGCACCACCCTGATTACAGAAGAAATATAATTGTTAGCAGCATTTCTCTGTAGGATGACCTGTGAAGTTCATGTGTGATAATTATCTATTTTACCAGGAGTATGAAGCTGCCATAGAACAACTGAAGAATGAGCAGATCCGGGTGCAGGCAGAAGAGAGGAGGAAAACACTCAGTGAAGAAACAAAACAGCATCAAGCAGTAAGGGAATGAGGGGGAAGCCAAGTGATGGGAGATCCTGTTTGTGTCTTCCTTCATGGAAAAGGCACCAGGGCATTAATTACCCCTTTTGGGGTTGGGGGATCACAGATATTTCCCTAAAGGAAATTCCCTAAATTTCCTCCAGGAAAGTGTTGAAGGCTCCTGGCTTATCAAGGTGTGTGTTAGTCTGGACAGTGAAATGGCTCTGAAGTTGTTTGGATTTCAGTCTTAAGTAACTTGTAACCCCATTTCTTCCAAGTTTGATCTGTTAGACAGGAAAAAAATATCTGAAGAAGAGAAGTGAAGCAAATATGAGAGCTACCAGAGGGTCTGTTTTGAGCAGTGTTGGTGCTTCCTGGTTCCTTTTAGCATGAGTTACTGAAGTGGCAAAAATACTGAAATAGGGAAAATCAAAAGCTGATCTTTGTGCTGATAGCTCATATATGATGAGTTTTTAATTTGAGAGCACAGGAGATGAGGGGATTGATTAATTCTAATGGATCATCTGGCTTGGGAAATTAGCTAAAATGAGCTAAAACTGCTTATTTGACTCGGGTTGCTTTTATCCAGTCAGGGTCTGGACTTTGACCAGGGCTGGCCCAGGAAGCAGCTGCACAGTCAGCTGCTCCCTCCATGGGTTGGCTCTTCAGCTCCTGCAGCTCCCAAGGCATCATTTGAAGTCAAAGCAAACTTGGTCATGGTTTACTCCTGAAGTGCCACGTTTTACCGTGGCTGAGGAGATCAATTCCAAGCTGTTCTGCCATCCAGCTGTTTGGAGCAGAGAATGGTTTCATCCCTTGTACAGAGCCCTCCTTGCTGGGGGATATGGACACTCAGACCACTTCCAGCTGAGTGTGGATGACTTGGGTTTATTTGCTAGTTACAGTGAAAAATTGATGAGAGAAGTTAATGAGGAACAAGTAGATCTATCAAAACCAGAGCCCATGTGACAGGCAGCGTATCTTGACAGTTCTATTGCTTGCAGTCACCATTCCAGATAATGTGTTTTAGAATGCAAACCATGGTTTTCCCAGTGGAGTAAGTAATTTCTGGGCCAATAAACACTTGTTCTCTGTTTTTATAGCACCTTAAAATGAAGTCAGACTCTATAAATTTTTCAGCATAGAGGAGTTTTTGGTACTGGCTGCCCCAAATTCTGCTCTGTTCATATTCAAACCCAGGATTATTTTCTGTGGGGGTTTTCTCATTTTATTTTGCTTTTCCCCCTTGCACCTTCCAACCCTCATTGCCCTCAGGACCAGGTTGCTTCTCTCTCCACTGCCAAATCTCTGTATTCTGAGCCCTGTTTTCTCTTTTGAAGCGAGCCCAGTACCAGGACAAACTGGCCCGGCAGCGCTACGATGAGCAGATGCGACAGCAGGTAGGATGGAGTCCTCCCTGGTCCAGCTGGGAGCTGGGTGGGAGCCTTCTTAAGCCCAGGAGATGATCTGGAGCTGTGCCCTGTCGTGCTGGCCAGGTGGCTGGTGCTGGGCACAGTTGTTTTCATCTCTACTGTCTGCTTGGCATCAGCGGTGCTGGCCAGGCAAATCAAAGGCTGGGAATTGGGACAGAGCAGCCAGGAGCATGGGATTAGGAGAATAAATCAGGGAGATGGGGAGAGGAAGAAGGCACTTCAAACTGAGCACTAGCTTCTTGGAAACAATTCAAGCATTTGTAGTGCTTGAATTTAGACAAATACCTGCCTGAAGGAGTTCTTACAACTTTACCATGTTTTCTGCTGTCATCTCTGCCTGTAGCAACTGGCTAATGAGGAGAATCTGAGGAAGCAGGAGGAGTCTGTGCAGAAGCAGGAGGCCATGAGGCGTGGTAAGTCATTTTTGTGTGCCTGGAAAGAGGGAATTCCGTGTACTGGTCTTTGACTCTTTGTCCATATTGGTTGCTGCTCCATTATTGTCGTGTGTTTAATGTTATATTGGCAAGTAACAGGTAAATCCCAGTGGGACTAGAACTACCAGTTGTTTCCAAGGTTCATTTAAGTGGCTGCACTCCTAAACATTTGCCCTGTGGTGTTTGAGTTTCCCAATGAACTGTTGGCATTTGCTGGTGTAGCAACTGACATTCTGATTTTACACTGGGACAAAAATTCTAAAATAGAACCAGTTTTGAGGAGGGAAGAAAAACAAAACAGCTCCTGGGTGGAGGGGCTGAATCTGTGTCACATCATCCCCATCCACTGTTTCCTGTACAAATAAAAGCTGAATAATGAAGTTTTGGTCTGGAATCAATCCTCTTCTCATCTCCTGGTTTGTTCTGGGTTACTCATTGTAAGGAGAATTAATCTTTATGTGTCTGTCACAATTCCAAGTGTCTGAAGTAACAAAGCTTCCAAAATCCCATGTGGAACCAGCAATCCCACCTTTCCCCTCCTGACAGGGGTTCTGCTATGTGGTGGTTTAATTTTCTTGGGTTTAGTTTAGGCCTTCCTTGGTAGCAAGGTCATACCTAAGGAAGTATTCCACACCGTTCCTTCACATAATCAGGTGTATATAAAGACAGGAGGAAGGTTTCCTCCCTCGTTTTGCTCTCTTCTCTCTCCCTTTCGTGTGCTGGGAGGACATCAGCTCTCTCTGTCAGCCTAGCTCTTATCTCTGTGATAAGAGAGGCCTCTTGGAGAAGCTGCTGTCCCAGCCGTACAGAGGGGAAGGACCTGCCTTCACTTAAGGGGAGTTTGGTGAGAATTGATTGTATTAGTTACTTATTGAGCTTTTCCCTGAGTTTACGAGTGTGTATTTGTTTTGTTTGGTTTTACCCTTTTTGTCCCCTTTCCCTTTTCCCCTTTTCCCTTTTTGGGGTTGTTTTGGTATTTGTTCTGTAGATTCATAGTGTTTGATTGTATATAATTGTAATATATGTGAATATATATATATATACTTTTACTAAAATTGTCTTTTTGGTACCTTTTTTCCCTCCTCTCTCGGGAAGGGGGTGAAATCCGTGTGGCCGGCAGTTGGGCTTGGCAGGGAGCCAACCCAAACCTCCACGTGCCACCTGGCATGGAACCATCCCAAAAGATGGCCCTTTCCTCCTGTTCTTCCTTCCCCCAGCTACGGTGGAGAGGGAGATGGAGCTGAGGCACAAGAACGAGATGCTGCGCGTGGAGGCCGAGGCGAGGGCGCGCGCCAAGGCGGAGCGGGAGAACGCCGACATCATCCGCGAGCAGATCCGCCTCAAGGCGGCCGAGCACCGCCAGACCGTGCTCGAGTCCCTCAAGTACGTGCAGGCCACGGGGAGGAGGGCACAGCCTGCCCTCTTCCTTCAGCAGGTTTCTCCCATCGTGGGGGAAAACTCGCTGTTTATTCGTCTGAGCTCGGAGGAATGGCAGCATTGAACACCCGTGTGCTCGGGGTGGGTGGCAGGAACAGGTTCTTCCCCCCGAGGCTGGTCGGGCACGGTGGGCACAGCCCCGAGGCTGCCAGAGCTCCAGGATGTTTGGGTGATCCTCTCAGGGACAGGGTGGGACTCCTGGGGATGGTTCTGTGCAGGGCTGGGGGTTGGACTGGGTGACCCTTGTGGGTCCCTTCCAACTCAGCATATTCTGTGATTCTGAACAACAGGGACTGTATTAACAAGAACCCTCTCTCACTTGTCTTGCCACATTGTCACCTGAATGTGAACCAGAAAAGCTATTTAGAGACTTGGGAGTTTTCTGCAATTTTTCTAACATATCATTTCAAGCCCTGTCCTCTAATATTGGCACTCAGTTATTCTGAGAACCCTCAGTTCTTTCAGTCTCTGAGCACATGGAGAAGGGTATAAAGCAGTCTGTTTCCAAAGGAGTTGGTATTTAGATTTGGAATTTGTTAATTTTAAGTCCTTTGGGATTTTGAAGAACAGAAGAGCTTTAGAATTAAATACCTCTTATTGCAGTTCAGCACCAGTAATGTATTAAAGAAATTAATAGATGCCATCTTGAGGCCAAATGCTTTTCTGGACTTAATCCCAGACCAGGTGTAGACATCAGGTGACTATAAATGTATAAATGCTCCTAGGGAGCCCTCACTTAGCTTTTGACTGGATCTGAAGATCATTCTAAAGCTGTCCTGTGAATTGTTTCAGTACAGTCTTTGAAATCCCTTTTTCTCCTTCTTGCTTTGCTGTTTGCTTCCCACAGGACAGCTGGGTTGCTCTTTGGGGAAGGATTCCGGGCTTTTGTAACAGACTGGGATAAAGTCACAGCCACGGTAAGACTGTGAGATCTGCCAGGAACTTCTGGAAAAGTCTGTCTGTAAATGTTGTTAAACTAACTCCTTGTTTTGATGTGTTTCTAAACTGTAAACCGTGGTCATTGCTGCTTATATCACAGCTATATATCTAATTTTGATGTAGCTTAGGGAGCACTTAGAGAACTGTGATGTGTCCCAAATAAATTGATTCAAAGCCAGACCAACATCTTTTCACAGGGCTAAAGAGCTTCTCAGGGACACAAAGCTGTTTCTCAGTGTACTACTTACAACAAAACTGCAGTGAAAATAGATTTTTGGTAGCGTGGCTGTGTAAAATGGACATTTTGCTTTAAGTCAGGCACCACCATCTGCTCCACTCTCTGGTTTTATACACACAGCCTGGTACAAAAGACAGTTTGCCTGAGAGCACTGGGGAGAACAAGACATGCTTTTAAGGGATCCTTTTGTCGTCTGTACCTGGGATGTCTGCAGCGTTCACAGCCTTGTGCACTTCAGTGCTTGCTGCTTTGAGCTGTGTATTCACTTGACCCAGATACTGATTTCCTGCATTATGGTCATTTTTGCTTCTGACACGCTCTTGTCTTGTGAATTTGGGACATGTAGGTTAACAAAAAAAAGTAAGTGTATTTTTGGACAGGGGATAACACAGCTGGAACTCATATTTTCTGTTGCTTTGAACAATGACTATAAGGTAGTTATTTTAAGGTTCATGTGAATGAGGCCTGAATTTTTAGCTCTTCCTGCTTATTGTATTGCTCTTTTCCCCCCTCTTCCCATCCAAGCAGAACTCAAAGGTTCTGCTCCAAGTTTTGGGAGGTTTTTTAGTGGAATTCACTTTGTTCATTGATCAGAGATCCATTCCTTTGCTAGATACCTCATGAGAAACAGGTAGGCACTGTAATCAGGCTGATTTTTAGAGTTGGCATGGTAATGGGGTTCTTGTTTTGATACAGAGCTGTCAGTCTTAAAGCTCTATTTCTCTGTATCTTCTGACATGAATGTCAGTGGAGTCCAGAAGTCTGAAATACTTGTATCAGATCCACCCAGGCAGAGGTGTGAGCCTGTGACTCTGCTCAGTGCTGGCTGGTGTTAAGAGTGCATGAAATCAGTGGCATCTTGTTTTCAGAAAGGAGGCTGCTAAAAAGGTGAAATCTCCTCAGTGTTCTGTGTCCCTGTATCTGAGCTGAATCAGGTGTGGAGGTTCCCTTATTCTTTGCATCCTGCAACTCTCAGTTCTGAGCCCTTCATGTTTCCATCCAGAGCAAAAGCAGCGTCCCCCATTTATGGGGAGTGAAGGCGAACAGATGGTGTCTCATGGTTTATTGAGCAGTGCCATCCTTGCTGTCCTTGGGGCTTTTGACCTTGCTCTGTACTTGCAAAGTCTGCTTACTTTAAAAGCAATTGCTGCAGTTTGCTCTTTTGCCTATCTGGCCTTTCCCTAATATAAATTATTGGCATCAGCTTTAAGCTGACTCCTTAGCCTGGAGTGTTTCTGCTTCCCTGGCAAATCGATGGGAATGTCTCATCTTCTGGGGTTTCTGACAGAACAGTCTAATGCAGTGCTGGTAATTCCCATGGTGATCTGGGCTTTGTTGCTCCTCTTGGGTACCTATTTCCCTGGTTTGGGTCTGGCATGACTGTCACCTTTAGCAGATGTCCCCTGGCTGTTCCCTGCTGTGCCCTGCCTTGGTGGCAGCCACAATTCAGGTGTCTATCTTGGCATCTTTAATTCAGCATTCATTTCCTTGTGTGGTGAGGGCTGGCCTGGCAGCCTGCACCTGGTTGATGTGGCTATTTGTCTTCATTACTCAAGTTAATTAAGTCTGAAAAGCCCCACACATTTTGAGCAGGACATATATACCTCTGGATGCAGGACTGGATCCTTTCCTTGTGCTTCCTCTGCCTTTCACTGTGCAGGAGCAGTGAATGCCTGTGACCAGGGAGTGAGACCTTGACTGTCTGAACAGGGATAAAACATCTTACCAAAAATAAACCCCTCTTGGTCTGCATTTGTCCTGAATCTTAATTCCCCACCACAGGGCATGCAACTCACAGCAGCATTACCTTGCTAAGTGTTTTTTCTCCTAATCCTTCCCCCTTTTCTTTGCAGGTGGCAGGTCTGACCCTGCTGGCAGTGGGTGTTTACTCTGCCAAAAATGCCACAGCAGTAGCAGGACGGTACATAGAGGCACGTTTGGGCAAACCTTCCCTGGTGAGGGAAACCTCCCGGATCACTGTGCTGGAGGCTCTCAAACACCCTATCAAGGTAAAGCTCCGCCTTGGTTTTGTGTTACCCTCAGCCATGAGGATGCAAAACTCCTTTTGTGAGCCTGGGAGCTGTCAGTGGGGCACTGTATAAACAGAGTATTAGAGGTAGCATAAGTGGGCTGAGCTCACTGGCATTTTCTGACCTTTCTGTCCAGGTGAGTTGCTAAAACTGCATGTGAGTAATTGAATTTGTCCCCTCTAGGTTGGTCGACGTCTTACCAGCAAGGCTCAGGATGCCCTTGAAGGAGTTGTTCTCAGTGTGAGTACTCTGTTCTCCTCTCTAGCTCTGTGAAGGATGACTTTAGAATCCAAATAAGTGTGGCTGTTTCCTTAGACTCACTTCCAAAGCTGTAATTTCAGCAGATTTGGAGTCACAGCACCCTTGGGCACTGAGACCATAAATAAGCTCCTGTGTTCAGTGTGACATGCATTAAGCAGTCTGTTAACCTTTTTTCCTCTGCGAAAAGCAGTTGGAAATCGTAGTTCAGTCCTTGCTCTGCTGCAGTTTCTCTTTGTAGTCAGCTTTTAAGATTCGGATTCCACTTGTCCCATCTGATCTGTAAGGATTACTGAACCTAGATCTGCTTGTAGGCCAAAAAGGCTGAAGTAGTTGTGTGCATTTGCCCACCTTTGAATGGTTCTTAACTTGCTAATGAGTGCTGCTTCTGTGTATTTGCCTCTAAATTTGAATCCTGGATATCAGGCACATTTAAGAGCTCCTTGAAGGTGCTGAGAGAAAATGCTCCTGCAGGAATAGCTTTCTCCCAGTATCCACACATGCAGTAGTAAATACAAACATGACTTATGAAGGAAGTAGCACTGCAAAGAGTTGCTTGTGTTCTGACCTCCCTCCCAGGGCACCCAATAGGAGATGAATATTTAGGTGTTACCTGTTCCTGTAGTAGTTACTGCACTGCTTTCTGCACTGCTGCTTTTTCTTACAAAAGAATTGTAGCCAAGTGGACAGAAAATCGAGTAAATCCTGACATAGGACAGGAAATGACCCTGGTCTGGAGTCATGAGCAGCTGAAGTTAAGCCTTAAAAGCTTGAGACTGTTGGAGTGCTGCCTCCTCCCTGCAGGTACTGATCTGGGAACCTGGTAGGTGCAGCTCTCTTGGTTCTTTCTGTTCCTAAAGTTTTAACTCTTTTCTTGCAGCCACAGTTAGAAGCACGTGTGAGAGACATTGCCATAGCAACAAGAAACACAAAAAAGAACAAAAGCCTGTACAGGAATATTCTTATGTACGGTCCCCCTGGCACTGGAAAGACTCTCTTTGCCAAGGTAAAGCCCTGCCAGGATTCTGACAACCTGCATGTTGCAAGGTGCTCTGAAAACTGCAGGGGCTGAGCACCCTCCCTGGTCTGAAATCTCTTGCTGGAGTATTGCATAAACACAGTGTTCTGTGTCTCTGCTGGGAGGGGAGGAAAGGGCAGCCAGGCTGCTGCAGCTCTGAATTAGTGCAGTCACTTGGGTTCCAGTGCTGAGCATAGACAGGAGAGCCCTTCCATCTGATAACTGTGACTTGAGGAATCACAACAGCAGCCACCCCATATCCACCTCTGCTGATTCTATGCACTTGTCTAAATAGGGCCTCTCCTGCTGTTGCTTACAATCCCAGAGCAGAGACAGGCATGGCTTCACTGTGCTTGTGCCCTGCCAGCATGGCTTTTACATGGATTTGAGTCAGAATTTGCATTTTGTCTTGCTCTTCAGTGCTTGTCCACAAGATCTCAGGTTTCCTAAACTTGTAACTGTGATAGACTTGATGTGCTGATGCAAGTTGAATTCTTTCTCCTCTATCAGCACTTTAAACCCATTTCCCAATAGTTTTTGCTGCCTGATCTGACAGCATTCCACTTAGTTTGGATTTCTAAAACCAGTGGAGATGGACAAAAGTGGAAGAAATAAACAATACACAAGTTAAAGACGAAGGTCTAAGCTTTGTGTGCATTGCAACAAGACCAAACTTCCATCTTTCATTCCCTTCCAGAGCAATGCTCAAAGTTGCCACCAGTACTAAAGTATTCCCTTCTCTTAGACCATACTTACCCTCCACTAATAAGCACACTGACAGGAGTGAAGTCCTTTCATTTCCCTCCTCATCTTCAGTGGCCTTGCAGTGAAAGAAGCTCTCTGGTTTTGTTTCCCTGCAGAAATTAGCTGTGCACTCAGGCATGGATTATGCCATCATGACAGGAGGGGACGTGGCCCCCATGGGGCGGGAGGGGGTCACAGCCATGCACAAACTCTTTGACTGGGCCAACACCAGCAGGAGAGGGTAAGTACATGTTCCCCTGGCTCCTGAACTAGGGTCTTGCTCAAAAAACCTCACCACAGCAATTTAGTTCCTTGGGCACAGATGAGGTAACACTGACCAAACAGAACATCTGAAGTTTTCCTGGAATTCTTAGTCCTTGGTAATATTTAAAAGCCTGAAGCTTTTGCTCTTCTGTTCCCGCAAACCCTCCTTGTTTACCTCACATTTTCCAGATCAGTCATAACTTCATTGTCTGCTGATCTCACCAGGCAGGAGGAGAGATGTTGCCCACTGGAAACCTGGGCCACATTTCTCTCAGAGTGATGAGTGTTCTGACAGAAGTCAGAAGATCTAGAACAGATGGAGGTGCAACCAGCTGTTTTCACTCCCTGAATATTATGGCCCCTGTTTTTACTGCTCAGGTTATAAACACTGATAGTGTTTGGATCCAGCTTCGTGTTGACTTTTGAGTCCCAAGCAGAAGTAGTGAATTAGAAGAAAATAAAAGAGGGTAAGGAGGAGACAGATGCTGAAGACATTGGCATTAGGTATAAAAGTCACAAGATGTGCTTTTTTGGTTTTTAAAGGCAAACTTTTATCTGCAGATAAGCTTATTCGTGTTGAGGCTAAATCTTGACTCCTGATTTTGTAAGAGCATGGAGGTAATTTGCTCATACTGATGCAAATGGATCTTTGCAGTGCAGAGGTAGCTAAAAAGTTGCTTGTTGAGCCACCAGGATGTTAAAATTCAATATAGAATTTTCAGTGGGTGTCAGTTTGGGTTTTGTGCTGTTTTCATCTCAGGTCTTCTGTAAATGTGGCTAACCAGTGATTTATGTGTTCTCTGAGTGCTTTGGATGGACATTATCTTGCAGTGTCTGTTTTAATCCTCACTGCATTCATCACCTAAATGTTTCCATTTCCCCTTAAAGAAAAAAGCTGAGAAATGGCCTAAGGATTTAAATTTTTTAAGCTTCTCCTACCCTGAGGAGCTACAGAAAGGAAAGTGTAAGAATTTAAGTGAGCTTGGAAAAAGAAGTTGGAAGAGATGTGAGGACACTCAGCTGGATGAAGACTGCTGGATGCTCCCACTAAAGAATTCTTTCACAGCACTGCCTGGGTCTGAATTTCTCTGCCCTGATAAAAACTTGTGTGCATTTGAATTTCATACCCCTCAGGTAGCATTGTCTGAAAGTGCTGACCAAAGGTCACCTGTGTCCGTACACATTGATATTGCCACCCCCAGTAACTCTGAAGTGTTTAAGCAGATTTTATTCTGGATATCCACCAGTGTTAGCTGTGAGTAGTGTTGCCTTTATTAGCTGAAAGCTGTTATGATAAAAGGCAGAGACTGTGGCTGAGAATGTTTTCAGAGAAGCTGGGATTGAGTAAAAGATGTTAATAGGCCCTGGAAGAAGGCTGGGTGGGAAGCTCAGGAAGAAGGTAATACACGCTGTGACAGCTTTATGAGCAGCTCAGTTCTGTTATTGATAAACATCTTTACAGGCTTAGTCTCTTGGGAAGAGCACTGCCCTTGGGTTATAAGTGAATTTATTTTTGTGAATAATTCATGGACTTCATTAATTCACTGCTCCACAGGTAGTAAAACCCTTAGTGCTCATGTGGTTTGGAAAAGAAAAAGCCCACAAAACAACAAAGCAAGATGAGGAGAGGACTCTGGTTTGAGGTTTTCAGAATGGTACAAGGAAGAAGAATAGCAGGAAGGTGCCATTTTCACCAAGATTTCTTGTATGCTTGTGTGCCTGTCTTGTACCCCTGCACACATTTCTCTGAAGAGGAGGGGATGCTAAAATAAGCCCTCTCTAAATTTCAGACATCTCCTGCAGCTTGGCAGTAACACACCAGCACTGTCAGATACAAACCCATTGCCAACCCATGCCCATGGAAACTCCTCTATATTTAAAAATCTAGGGGACTTTAAGGTCATGTGCCCTAGAATTGCTTCAGTCTGCTTCTGAACAGCAGGGCAAACAGCTCCACAGGTCTGGGCTCAGATTTATGGCCTGAGGTGTCCCAGTCTCAGCCCTTTCTCAGCTGCTGGGATGGGCCAGGGGCGATGGGAAGGTCGGGACAGCTCGGGGAGAAACGTTGCCTGAAGAAATGGGTTTGCTTGGGTGTTCCCGTGGGCACAGCTCGGGGTGCCTGCCAGGGGGACAGGGGGTGCCTGCCAGGGGGGCAGGAGGCTCCTGAGGCTGCTGAGCCCCCCTTACCCCTGAGCTGTCACTGTGTAGTGCTCTCCTTTTGCAGCCTCCTGCTGTTTGTGGACGAAGCGGACGCGTTCCTGCGCAAAAGGGCCACAGTAAGTGCTCTGTGTGTGTCCCCAGCCAGCAGCCCTGTTTGGTGTCATTAGCTGCCTTCAGCAGGCCAAAGATGAGGGCTGGCAGGGCCCTCACTGCTCACCTAATGAGCTGAAGCACAGACAAGGCATCAGCATCTTGCAGCTGAATGGAAGGAACGTCTCAGGGCTGACTGAGAATCCCTCCCTGCAAAGGATGGGTGGCACAGTTTTGCAGGAAGGAAAGAGGCGTGTCTTGAAAACAAGAGAAGGTTGTTCACCCTGCAAAGCTGCAGGGTTTGTGTTTTCTCCCAGCAGATATTTATCTTGGGAGTCTTGCATAGCAAAGCTGCTTTTTGCTGCATTCACAAAGCTGCACCAGCATTTTCCCCTCTCCAAATAATTTGTGTTGTCAGAGTCAGTCACCACATTGTACATTGAATCTGGACCTGCTACCTCAACCCCAGAGGGCTGTTTAAAGAGCTCTCCCTAGAAGGTTAATTGAAGTATGTAAGTGAATAATGCTTTGCTGTGGCTTCTTTTCCTGTATCTTGCTGGACTTCCCAGCTAAAATAGTGTTCAGCAAGGCAAAACCAGTGGAGCCTTGGGTTTGAAATCAAGAAAATCACTGGATGGATATGGATAAATATGTCATTTCTCTACTGGAAGCTTTAGTTCCTAACCTTTTTCCCGGGTATATAAATTGATCCTTTTTTCCCAAGGTATTACAGTGCTTTGGATTCTACTGTAATTCAAATGCTTGACAATAACAGAACTGCCTTTGTCCATAATGCTGCTTAAAGCTGTGACCTGTCTGCAGAGCCCAGCAGTTGATCTTCCTTTGGATTTCATCTTTGCAGGAGAAAATCAGCGAAGATCTCAGAGCAACTTTAAATGCATTCCTGCACAGAACAGGGCAGCACAGCAACAAGTGAGTATCCACTTCCAGCCCTTACAGCAGTTGGTTTTCCCCTGGATTGAGGGAAGTTTGTAAAGAGTCTGTGGTGTACAAATGAAAGTTGGAAATGGCCTGTGCTGCTGAGGGCTTGAAAAAGTCTGCAGAGAATATCCCCTTTGCAGTTTATGCATCGAATGTAGCTTGCTCCTCCTTTATCTTTTCCTGCCACTGGGAAATCAGAACTGTAGAGAAATGTATTATTATTGGTGTTAAATGATGTTGTACTTGCTGCTAGCAAGAATAAATACAACAAATCCTTGCCCTGCAAGGCAGTGACTGGCAGGGGGTGGCAAGGGCAGGGTTCTTTCTTTCCCCTGATATTAAAGTGCCTCAGCAGAGCTCTGGGTGTGTTTGGGTGCTGTGGGTGCTCTGCCTCCCCTCACAACAGCTGGGCTCTCCTTGGGCCAGATGCTGAATTCAAACCATGAGCTGTTCTAGGACATTGAACATGCCCTTGTGATTCATGCACTGCTTTTTACTTCTGAGCAGCCTTATTGCTGCTTTGGGCAAGGAGGAGTGCTGGGCCCATGAACAGGAGTTCACTGCAAGAAGTGTAATGGTGCATGTAAATGTGGCTGCTTTGGTGAGACCCTGAGGAGAACTGTTACTTGAGCAGTGAATTGGCACCAGCATAACTAAATAATGTGAATTGCTGGCTTAAACCTCCCCAAATCTCCTGGCTGGGTATCTGACTGTGCCAGCATCTCCTGCTCATTTCTGTCATTGTCTTGATAGAAATGAGCAAGGCCTGAATATCCTTTATCCAGGCTGTGTTTCTGCAGGGGCTTGGGGGGAGTCCTTGTTGGGAGAAGAGCCACAGTTTCCTGCCTCTGTGGCTCTTGGGTTGGCAAAGTTACCTTCAGAAATGCCAGCAAGGAACACAGCCCCTTGTAGACTATGATTCAAACAGACAGCAAGAACGTCGATATCCCAATAGCTGTGGTTAAAAGCCCATTTCAAATTATTATGCACTATTAAGCTGGTAACATCAATTAAAGCATTAAAGTATTGGCATGGGGAAGAAGCATCATTACAAAGCAAAAAAAAAAATAGAAGGGTTTCTAACTTCAAGATGCAGCAGGAGAGAACAGGACCTGGAAGCAGCACATCTGTACTGTGGAGCAAAGCTTGGTAAAACAAAGCTTTTAGGGTTTAGGGAGCTCGTTCTGAATGTCTTTTCTGCACACATCAGGCTGTTCTAAACAGCCCAAACAGCACTGCATTTTGGCATGGGGCTTGAGATGCTGTTACAGAGCAATTTCTAAGGAATCTTCAGATTTTTCAGGTGATGAAATGTCTTTGGTACCGACCGTGGCAGTTCCCAATGTTCAGACTAGCTCATTGATTTTTATTTTTATGGGTTTTTCAGTCTTTCCTCTCTTATTTCATCATTCCAGGTTTATGCTTGTTTTAGCAAGCAACCAGCCTGAGCAGTTTGACTGGGCTATCAATGACAGGATAGATGAGATGGTGAACTTTGATCTGCCCCAGCTGGAAGAACGGGAGCGGCTCGTCCGGATGTATTTTGATCGGCACGTCCTGAAACCAGCCACAGAGGGCAAACAGTGAGTGTCCCTGCACACCTCCCACCCTGGGGAATCCTCCTTTTTGGCTGTTCTTCATCTCCTCTTCTGTGAATTCTGGCACACTGGCTATAAACCCACTTGAACCAAACAGCAGGGATAAGAGTTGGAGAGATGCCCCATCCCGTTATAGGATGAGATGCCATCCTAGGATTTTGTGCCATGGTCTGTTGTGATGAGGACACTGCACTGGAGGCAGTAATGGAAGTAGGAGCACTGTTGGAGCTCCTGCCATGGGGCTGCCTGTCAGCTAACCCTGGTTCTTCTGTCTCCCAGGAGGTTGAAGTTGGCCCAGTTTGACTATGGGAAGAAGTGCTCGGAGATCGCCAGGCTGACCGAGGGCATGTCTGGAAGAGAGATCTCCCAGCTTGCTGTGGCATGGCAGGTGAGTGGGGCCTTCCCTCTGGGCTCCCTTTCCCTTTCTGGAAGGTCTGAGGGTTTGATTTTGGAGTCTCAGAGCTTGTCTCCCTTTGAAAGGTCCCTTATGTCCATAGGGTGGTACCAGAACACTACTGGCTGTGGGGTGGGTGTCAGAATATCAGCACAATTCCTCATCTCTTAAATAGGATCAGAATCATTAAGGTTGGAAAAGACCTTCAAGGTCATCAAGTCCATCACTGGTAGAAAATCCCTTACTGAATTTAAGCAAAGCAGGTGAGTTTGGAATGGGTTTGGGGCAAATCATGCAGGCCATGACTCGTGGTCCAGCTTGGGAAGGTCAGCAGAAGAGATGCCTCGTGTTGTTGCCCTCAGGCATTGGCAGCACTAGGGCACTAAACCACCCTGCTCCCCGACTTTGTTCTAAACCCAATTTTAGTGCAACTGGAGTAATTAAAGAAACAAAGCTAGCTGGAAATGGAGCTGAAAAAAATAGGCATTTCTGCCGTGCATGGTGCCTGTATAGAAATAAAAAATGGAATACAATTATTCACATGCTTAACAAGCTTAAGCACTTGTTTTTGAAATCAGGTTTTCACCTTGTTTTTTGTCACAGCTGCCAGTTTCTTCCTGGGTTGTGTATTTTCATAAATAACCTAGAAATATCAATTGAAGGAATATGCTCCAAATCGTATGTCATGTAGCTTACTCATGTCAGCTTCCTTTCAGGGACTGCAAAATCAAAGTGGCTTTTTGTTTAGTTCTTAAATTTTTTATTTAGTTCAGCTGTTCACAAACATTTTACAAAGCTTGTGCATTTCATTCCTCCTACTACTGTCTTTCCACTTTTAAAGTACAGAAAATATTTACCCTTTCTAATCTAAATTGATTTAGACTGCAGCAGTCACAAGCTGAGGGCCAAAGCAGCCTTTGGAGTGCTGTTAGTCCTCGTTTTATTCTTTGATAGCACACAGCTAGTTAATTTTACTCTGTGAATTTTGTGTTACTGAAGCGTATTTCAAACTGTGTGCTGTCAGCTGCCCCACGTGTGCTAAAGGCTTTGCTGCCAGGTATTTCCTGTAATAAAAAGTTGTGATAAATGATTCTTCCTTTGCTTTTTATCACCCCTTATCTCCAAGCTTGTCATTACTCCCCAGGAATGACCTCAGCTTTTATCATTTATCCTTTGAGTGATCATGAAGGAAGGGAAAGCTGGGAGGGACTAATTCCTTAATGTTGCTGCCCTGATAGCTTTTTAAAATGTGCCTCATAGTGCCAGGACTGTTAACAAGGTTCTATGTAAAACTGCAGCAGGAAGTTGTGCTCCTCTCTGCTGTCAGGAAACAGGCAAAAGGGCTGAAAAAAATTGTGCAGGAGAGGGTGGGCAAAAATACATGAATTGGTTTGATGTGGAAGCTGCAAGAGGCTTCAGCTGTGTCAAAATCGAAGTTGCTGGTGTGCTGAAACAAGGGATTTCATGTGCTGTTGGTCAAGAAAGGAGGGGTGATGTGCCATGGGTGGTGTTAAAATACCCAGGTGGTGCCTGGATGTTTCCTTGGGCCATGAGTGGTGGGTGCAGTCCGCTAACAGATTTGGGAGGGCATCCAGGATGGAATGAGATCTGCCTTGAGCGCTGCCCTGGGAGATTCCTGCCAGAGCTGTTGACCCCAAGTGCTTCTCTAAGTTCTTCTCCAGTCATTGGGTCAAGGATTTTGGAGCTGGCACCAAGTGGAGCTTGACTAGAGCTTAGGAAAAGCTGTGTTTATGCCAGGTCTGGCACTGACCCTGGGCTGTGGCAAGATGTGTTACCTCCTTGCCTTTGGTTTTGCCTTTGTAAAGCTCTGAGGTGCAGTAGGTGTGGTTAAAAGCCTCCCCAAGGAGGTGTTTTAAGTCCTCTAAAGCCCAGCTGATCTCCTGAGTGGTTCTGGGATTTGGGGCCTGGGTTAGCACTGGCAGAGAACTTGCTGTGGGTGTCTGTGTAGCTGGTACAATGCTCTGGGCTGTCAGGGCAGGATTAAGGCTGCAGTTTGACAAGCATTCCTGGCAGTGCTATTGCTGCCTTACACTGCTGCCTTCCTGCTCTGCCTCCCGTGCTGCTGGTGCACCCCTGTGTATGGCTGTGCTGTGAACTGGGTCAGGGAGCTGAGCAGAGTTAAAAATAGCTTGGCAAGGCAAGTTAACTGCATAGCTACAGTGTTCTGGCACAGCCCAGGGAGGGCATCAGGGGAGGAAGGGACTGTAGGAACCAGCATCACTGACTCCAAAAAAAAGGCTTGTCAGGCTTCCCTCAGCTGGATGTAACAGCTGTAGGGTGGTTGTGCTACAGATAGACTGTTAACTCTTGAGCTGTTGGTCTTTAAAACTCCTGTATGACTGAATTTTGGATTCAAGATGCTGCATGCCAAAGATGGCTGATGTGGGAAGTATCTGATCAAACAATCATAGAATATCCTGAGCTGGGAGGGACCCACAGGGATCATCAAAACCCAGCTCCTGGCCCTGCACAGGATAAACTCAGTAATCCCTCCCTGTGCCTGGTGTGAGCAGCACCTTGTGAAGGCACAGTTGAGTTTGAGGCATTTACACGGGAAGGTGTTTATTGTGGACTTGATGGAGTTTGGAGATGGCAGGATCCTCACCAGCTCTGCTTGGCTTGCCTGGGATCAGCTCTCCTGGCCAGAACTGAATCTCAGAGATGGTTTGGGGAAAGGTGAAGTTCTGAAGCAACTGGAGGAGAAACCACCACCAAGAGTCCCTGAACAACAGCCATGGCCACTCTGCTGCCCTGTGGCCCTGCTGTCAGTTCCCATGAAAATATGTTTGGATTCTTCTGCCAATATTGCCCTTTAACAAAAGAATCTCAGTTAAATTGAGCAATAGCTGCAGCTTTTCTAGGCTTAATTTTACCATAAACTCGGCTTGAGATGGATTTGCTGTCATTTACATGAAGTTCTAGTTCACTGTTGCTTCAATCTGGCTCAATTTGTCCTGAAATTACCAACAGAAAAAAATAAGATGCAGAAAGGCAGAGAGTGTAACCTCTAGCACTGGGAAAAATATTGCTGTCTGGCACAGCTAATAGTCTGCGTGCTAGAAATCCATTTTAATCTCTCCTGCAGGAGCCTGAGCATTCCCTTTTGTCCTTGTGTTCTTCCATCCCCCATATCTAACACTTTATGGCTCTAACATGGACTGGGTGCATTTACACACTTAAAAATTCCCTTCAGATCTGTTTATAGGGATGTGCAGCCTGCCTAGTTCTGCACCCTCTACATAAACCTGCTGATGTGCTTTAGATGAAATGTCAAAAAACCCTCCAACCTTTCACTATTCCAAGCTGTAATCTTGGAAAATTGTTTTGGCAACACTTCAGGAGAATTCCCAGGAGTTTTATGTCCCAGTGTGAGCTTCTTGTCATTTCCTTGCCTTTTACACCACTGACATAAATGCCTTTTTGCTCCCTGAACCTTGTTTGTGTTTTAAAAATAGTGCTTGTATTTTTGGGGGCTTTTTTATCAGGCTATTTATATTATAAATGTGATTCAAAGGATACAGATTAGTCTGGCCAGGTTAAAATAAACCATGAGTCTTGGCTGAAATGAAACATTAGGTCATCTGGGCTGGACTTGTCATCTGTTCCATCCCTCTACTTCCCCACCAAGCACTTTGTTTTCAGCTTATTTCATAATTGGATTGGAGCAATGAAAGAGGAATAGCTGCACTGGAGAAAATGGGTTAAAATGGGTCCATGCAGGAGGCAGAGGTATGAATATAAATGAGGCTTGGTACCATTTTTGTGTGTGTGCAAGCTACTCCCAGAAGGGGCAGCTGCTTCTCCCATTTGCTTTCCTGACAGCAAGGGCCTGAGGCTTTCTAAAAATAGAAAGTCATTGAGAAAATCACCAGAGCGTGAACTGCACAGCTTTGCAGGAGGTTCCACAGTGGGCTGGATGGGCTGTGCAGTGGCAGGGAGGAGGGGAGGGCACAAACACATCCTCTCTCTGCTGTGGACACACGTCAGTGCAGCCCAGGAAAGCACTTGGTCTTTTTTAAAACGTCCAGTCCTCCTGGCTAGAGGGGCTGCATTGGCAGATCCTGCCAAAAAAAATATAAAGGGGTGGTGTTTGTGAGGCCAGGCCAGGCTGTGGCAGGTGGGGTGGAAATACTGGGTGGGTTGTGGAAGGTGTGCTCCTCTCCTGCTGCTGTGGCAGAGGCAGCCTGGGGGTGCTGAGGGTGCCTCCTGCCCTGGCAGGGAAAGCAGCACAAGTGCTTTTATGCAGGGTGAGTTCTCTGTTTACACACTCACTCCTTCCCTGTGGCCAGTGTTTACTCCTGAGCTGAAGTGGGAGCATTAGCCTAAGTTGTCACTGGTTCCCTGAGGGAGGATTGCAAAGGTTTTGCACAGGGAAGGATCTTTGCAAAGGATTTGATGCTTCGTGCAGGAAAAACCAGCACATGCCAGCTCTGTGGTTTCTGCAGCAAGACCTTTTGTGGTCTAACCAGTTCCCCAAAAAGGGCTGGAAAGTGGGTTAGAGGAGGCTGAAAGCCAGCTTAGGTGACCTTTTGCTCATTTCTTGAAATAATTATTCCTCCTGCAGTGAGGTAGCACTAATCTAATAGGCAGGTACATCCCACAGTACTGGGGTGGTTCCAGTGCAACAGCTGATCCTGGGGTTTGTCTTCTCCCTCATCACCACTGGACAGTGGGTGCATGAAATGGTCACACTGGAATTTGTCCATGTGGTGCTTTTGCAGTAATCCCTTTTTCTTGGTATAACTGCTGTTCTGCACCACTAATGATTTAGGGAGCCTGTGTGTGATGCCTCAGCAATGCACTTCAGTCTGCCATGAAAGGCAGAGTTAATATTCCTAACTGGGATGTTGAAGAACCTGCAGAGAGAATGTGACAGTCCAGGATGTGACAGCTCTGTGGAAGGAGGTGTGGGCAGAAGTTTGGGGCTATTTGGGGCAGGCAGTGTGGGTGTGAGAAGCTGGAGGGGTCCCAGCCCGGGTGGTGTCAGGCTCCCTCATTCCAGAGCTGTGCAGGGAACAGGACGTGGATTTGCTCTCGGGAGCACTTGCAGGGGGAGGAACCAGATTTAGAAATCTGCAGTTTGGGAGTTGCTCTGTTACCTTGGAGATGGGTGCAGTTAACAGCACAAACATCCTCCCCTTGCTCCGAGGGACGGGCTGCACATTGTCACCTGCAGGGTGTGTGTCAGGGGAGTTCCAGCTGTCCTGGGTGTGTGGACAAGGGGGACAGTCCTCTTGCTGCAGCTGAAGAGGAATCTCAGCCCTGCTTCCCCTGGGGGCTGCTTGGCAAGGATGCCAGGAGCTTTCAGCCCCTTCTCCAAGGAGCTGGGATGAGATTTGTGCTGCCTGTTGTAGGAGACACAGGACCAAATTGACCCAGCAGGAGTGGGGAGCAGGATTTGGGGGATGGATGGAGGGGGGAGCAGAGGGCAGGTCCCGTGGGCAGGTGAGTACAGGGGGAGAGCTGACACAGGGGAGATTCCTAAGGCAATACATGAGGAAAGCAAGATCAGTGCACCTTAGACATCATTTTAGAGGTGCCACCTTGCCCATATTCACCCCAGCTCTGGTGTTAGTTCTGCCATGCAAGTGCTTAAAGCATTTTCTGCTGCCTTGGGTGGAGTCATTCAATCACCACCCTGCAGCCATTACTCTTTACCTTATTGACTTCCCACGTGCAGTGCTTCTAAAGCAGGAGAGGAAATTCAAACAAGCCAAGTGTGGCTGCAGCCTGACCATGTATTCAGCACTAGATCTTCTGCAAGATCTTCCAAGATCTTGTCTCCCAGGATATCCAGAGGCAGGAGGGCAAAGGTGCTTGTTGGTGATTGCTCTGGGTGCCCCTCCTGACTGAGAACCAGGCTGGGTGTTGTGCTGGGAAATGTGGGGGAAAACATGCATGGAAAAGAGGCCACTAGAGAGGGATCAGTCTGGGATGCCCACTGATCCCTGGAATTGCCATCCCTGACTTGTCTCTCCTGCCTTTGCCTCTCCAGGCAGCAGCTTATGCATCCGAGGACGGTGTTCTCACCGAGGCCATGATCGACGCCCGCGTGGCCGACGCTGTGCAGCAGCACAGGCAGAAGATGGAGTGGCTGAAAACAGAAGGTGCTGAAGAGAACAAAGGGACTGGCAGGAACCCCCTCCTGCCTTTCCCCAGAGGAACCCCAGTGTGAGAAGTCTGCAGACTTCAGACCGGCATGTGTGGGGACAAGGGCCTGGAGAGAGAGCTGGGAGGGTCTTCTGGGCAAGCGTTTGGTGGGATCATATTTGGAGAGAAGTGTGTCCCTCAGTGCAAGGGGGGGGTGCTGCCTCAGCCTGCCTTGGATCTCGTGTTTTAAACTGCACCACAAAACAAAATGGTTTCAATAAGGCAGAAACAACTGAATTAAAGGACCCCCTTGCTGGAATCTCACTGACTGCGTTGGTCTGTCCTCCTGGAGAGGCCCAAACCTCCCACCTTTTTCAGCTATTTCACATTTCTGGAGTGTCCCAGTGCCAGGGGGAACCCAGGGCCTGTCCAAGCCTGCTGCTCCCACGTGTTTATCTTTGTAGGGTTTATGTCCAGCAGAGGCATTTCCCACCTCTTTTCCCCAGCTCCATGACACACCTCCTTGCTCACATCTCCACATGGCATCACTCTCTGCTCTCTTGTGTTGTCCTCAACAGACTCAGGGTAGACTTTGTGTTACAGAGGTGGGTTTGGTGTGAGTCACCCAGTTAACTTCGAGTCTGAGAGCAGCCCCAGGAGTTTTCCCCCAAGGAAATGCCCTCTCTCTTCAGGGAGGGGAGCAGGCAGGGCTCAGGGGGTCTGTCTGGTACGCCCATGTCCAACACAGTCTCAAGAGATGAGTGGGGCTTGTTTGCTCCCACTGCTGCCGTGGAGCTGCTCTTGCAACACAAGCCTTCTGCTGCATTTCTGGAACAGCTGAGAAATGTGCCATTGTCAAGTCCTGAACACAAGCCTGTCTTGATGAGATGACATTCATTCTGCTTGTGTGCATATAAGAGACAGGTCAGACCATCTCTAGATTTTTTTTCTGAGTTTGAACTGCATTTGAACTCTGTGCTCTGCTCTGAGGCCTTTTCTGTAACTACATGGTGCAAACACAGTTGCCTGACCCAAATCTGTGCCCTTGAGTACCTTGCTGAGCTGCTCCTCTCACACAGGAACTGACAGCAGCCCCAGCCTTGCCCATTTCACTGGTGCTCGTGGCTGAGCTCTGAGAGATTCCCCCTGACAGGAGCTGGTGAGCCCAGCAGCAGAACCAGGCAGGTCACTGGTGTCCCTGGCCCTGAACACCTGGGTCAGGTGCTGTCACTGCTGCTGCTCCTGTGGACTGAGCCAGGAAAGGGAACTCCTGCCTCACCCAAGATTTAAATGCAGGGCCTGGTCACCTCAGCCTGTCTGAGGCCAGTCTGGGTTGCTGTCAGCTCCAGGGTGACTGATGTCCCTGTGGAGGTGGCACCCATGCAGGGACAGAGGATGGCAACCCCGGGCTGAGGTGAGCTCCTCTCGTGACACTGAGTGAGTTACAGCCAGCAGCACTTTATTAAAATGGTATTTTGTGTTGGAGAGCGAATGTGGCAGCAGATGGATTAGTGGGCAATCCATCACTCCCATCCTGGCCGCCGCCAGCCCAAATGTGCTCCCTGTGCTCCAGCACTGCAGCTGGGAGGCAGATTTACAGCCTGGTCAGCTCTGGCTACTCCCAGTTGCCATCCGTTGAAGTATTTACTTCTGAATGTGATACACTGGGAGCAAAGTGCCCCTGTGGAAGCACAAGGATGGGAGCACCACACGCTGTGGGACTTGGGGATGTGGGAGTTTCCCCGGGCAGCTTTTTCTCTGCCAACCTGTGTTTGTGTTTGGAATGGAGAAGAAACACTCAGGATCTTTTGTAATCCGTTGTCTTGGGTGTTGGGGTTTATTTACTGCTCTCTGCTCTCACGTGGAGTCTGCACCAAGCCCGAGATGTGCCCAGACTTGGAGAACAGCTCGTGCATTGGAATCTGTGCTCAAGGACTGGGGTCCCACAGGGTCAGACCTGCCCTGTTTGTGTGTGGGGGTCTGTTCCAGCGAGGAGCAGACTGAAGGATGGCACAGGACTGGTTCATGGGGGCAGATTTCAGTGCTGCTAGAATGGGAAATGTTTCCTTTTCCATGCCAAAGCTGAGTTTCCTGCACTTTTCCTGCCTTTCTTGCCCATGCAGGCAACTGGCACGAGAGGCCCAGGCTGCTCTCTGGTAACTTGCACCCAGATTTTAACAGTAAAATATTTATCCTCCTTTGAAATCAGTTCTGGACCTCAGAGCTTCCCTGTGATCCCAGTGAGCAGGAGACAGGCAGGTGAAAATCTGGGACAGTGTCCTATGATGTCACATAACCTGGGGGAGATCACACAGCCCTTCTTCACAGATCACGACAGGTTTTCCCACACCTTTCCAGCCTTGTTTTCGTGCCTTCTCCTCCTCTCTCAAGGCCCTGCCCAAAGCTGGGGAGCTGCTGGTCTGCAGTGCCCCAGCCACTGCCCCAGCCACTGCCCCAGGGGGTTCAAAGGGTTGGAAAAAACACTCAGATGCAAAACATGCAAAAAACTATTTTACTGACAAACAGCAAAGGACGGGCTTAGTTCCAGGAGCTGAACTGGTTATGTACAAACATCTTGTTGAAAGGGAAGGAATGGCTGAAAGACACTCACTCATTGACCCAAATAAAATCACAGTGTGCTTTTTCTATTGCCTCCCCCACCCCAAGCTCTCTCTGCGCCTTCAGCTGCTCCCTCAGCACAGATTGTCACCACTCCAGCACAGCCACTGGAAAGCACAAACCCTGGGTGACATCTGCCTGTGCAAGTATATTGAATAAAAAAATTAGCCATTATTGCTTTTCAACCACAGTAAGAGATTATTCTGTGATTAGACTCGGAGCAGAGTATAATCTCTCTCTTAGTCTCAACGTGTGCTGTGCCTCTCCCTGCCTGATGCATGCAGAACTGGTTTGGGTGCAGAAAAAAAGAAAAGAAGGATTAACAACCAGGGAAAACAGCACTCCAAGCTTTGTTCTCATGTTCTCACTTCAGAGCACTAGCGAGACAATCTGCCTAAACTCAGTGCTCTGTCCTGCAAGGGCTTCCCCTGCCTTGGTCAGTGTGAGCTGGGACTGAGCCACCCTGGGCTGTCCCCTCCTAGAAATCCCAGGGCTCAGCTCCTGGAGGGGACTAAAACCACCAACCCCTCTGGGAAAGAAATGAGTGCCAATGAGTGGGAGGCACTGAAGGAGGAGCAGGCTCATGCAGTGAACACGTGAGGACACACAGCTGTGAACACACGGACACACACACGGAGCTGGGATCCCAAGGGCCCAGCCAGGGTCCAGCAGAAGGGCAGCCCAGCTCCTCCTCACACCTGCCACTCTGTCCCACCCCTCTGCTGCCTCCTCCTCTGCCCCTACAGCCCACCTGAACAAAGATCTGAGCCTTGGCTGGCTTTGTTTGAAATTTTCTCACTCGGTTCACTTACCACTTCACGTTCTCCTGAGCACCCCAGTGAGCCAGGCTGAGAGGGCTTCTCATCATCCTCATCCTCATCCTAGGAAAGAGCCAGCAGTCCTGTGTCCCTGCCCTGTCTGTCCCCTGCTCTATGTCCCATTGCCTCCCACAGGTCTGTCCCACCAATGCACCCAGGTTGGAAAATGGTTGATGCAAATGTGCATCTGCACCACGTGCTCTAGTGATGGAAACACTTCTGTTCTTTCACATCCAGAGGTGCTCTGGGAGTTTCTGCTGGCTGTTTCTACCTTCAAAGCCCCCCGAATGCAGAAGGGGCCTTCATCACCTCCACCATGACCCACACTCTGCATCAGTGCCAAGCTGAATGTGAAATGCTGCTCTGGAGCTGCCTGGAGTGAGATCAGAAATGAGCCTGAGCTCCCTGTGCCACTGATCTCCTGCCAGCCCCTGCCTCGTACAGGGGGCTCTGGAGGGTGAACATCCCCTCCCTTTTCACCACGTTCTTTCTCCCAGGCTGGGGAGGGACCTTGGCTCGGGGCTTTCTCCTGCCTGGGCTCACCTAGACCTTATCCAAGGCAAGCAGAGGCTGCTGATGTTTGTGAATGCACTGCCTGCTGTGGCCTTCAAGCACCAGCTCTGGGTCTCTTCAGCCTCAGCTCAGCTGTCACCACCTGTGTGGCTTTTTTTGTTCACAGAGTGGTTGGATTTGGAAGGGGCCTTTGGAATTCATTTAGTCTGATTCTCCTGCTCAAGCACAGCCAGCCAGAGCAGGCTGCCCAAGACCATCTCCACAACTTCTCTGGAGACCTGTCCCAGTGCTCAGCCACCCCCACAGAGAAAAAGAGATTTGTGATGTTCAAGCAGAACCCTCCCCCATTTAATTTTTTGCCCATTGCCTCTGCTCCATCACTGGACTCCCTGAAAGAGCCTGGCTCCTTGGCACCCTCCCTGCAGGTATTGATGTGAATTGATCCCCTGAGCCTTCTCCTTCCCAGCCTTCCCTCACAGAGGAGATGCTCCAGTCCCTCCATCACCTTAGTGCCTGGGTTTAATATCCCTTTTTATCTCTTCTCTCAGCAAAGCA
Organism: Dendrocincla tyrannina; assembly: GCA_035047865.1. Taxonomy (NCBI): domain Eukaryota; kingdom Metazoa; phylum Chordata; class Aves; order Passeriformes; family Dendrocolaptidae; genus Dendrocincla; species Dendrocincla tyrannina. The sequence goes on along the minus strand of JAWWMP010000057.1, from coordinate 5,416,559 downwards.
CAACCAGAAAATGAGGTAGAATAGTAGTGAGAGTAACTAAAACCACCCCACCCTGCTGTAAGTGCCCGGGACACACATTGCAGGCTCCCTCCTGGCCTTTGATTGTGGATAAAGTGCTGCCAGGATGGGCCAGTTGGTGTGTCCCTGGCTGGCTCAAGGGCTGGCTGAGCAGTTACAGGGCACAGTGGATGGATGGAGGGAGGGATGGATGGATGGATGGATGGATGGATGGATGGATGGATGGATGGATGGATGGATGGAT
>JAWWMP010000057.1:5398887-5416197 GCA_035047865.1 Dendrocincla tyrannina | reverse complement strand
GGGGGGGGGGGGGGAGGGAGGGAGGGATGGAGGGATGGAGGGATGGATGGAGGGAGGGATGGAGGGATGGAGGGAGGGAGGGAGGGAGGGAGGGAGGGAGGGAGGGAGGGATGGAATCACAGGACACACCTTCCCAAACTGTTCCTCAAAGAGGAAGGGTCCTTTTTGTTATTTCTATGGCCAAGGGGGTTATGCAGCACTGCTGGGACTGAGGACAGGATTTAATTTTAAAAAGGAGCCACTGGTTGCTGCAATGGATTTCTCAATCCCCTGCTTTTTCTCCCCCTGCCTCCCCACACCTCCCCTCTGCAGCAGCTCCCCAAGCACCAGCACACACCCATGGGGGGTGCAGGCAGCCACACCTGGGCTCCTCACACCAAAAATGCAGCAGAACGTCCCCAGTGCCAATCCCAGCTCTGGAGAATCGGCACATGCAGTTTTCAGCTCTGCCTCTGCCCTAAAAATAGCCCACCAAATCCCCCCCACCATCAGAGCCTCCCCCAAAGCATCTGGCGGGCGAGTGCTGAGACAGGGCCCACACTTCCCACTCCCCTGTCCCCCAGTTCCCACTCCATGTCCCACAGAGCTGCCACCACAGACACAACTGCCACCCCTGAGCTTTGCACCCCCGTTTTCCCTCCCTGCCCTTGCTGTGTCACCTCCCTCGTGCCAAAGTCACTCACTCCCAGCCCAACCCTTTTTGCCTGGGGTTGTTGCTGGCTTTGGGGGGTGGTGGTGTTGTTTCCACCTGTGGTTGGTGTTCTGGTTTGTTATTTGTGTGTGTGTGTGTGGATCAGAGGCAAGAGAACAACAAACAAGCCAACACTAGCACATCTGGGACAATTAGACAAGGAGAAAACACCCCCACGACCAGAGAGAAGCTGAACAAACACATGCACAGAGGGACAGTTCGACGGCAGACCACGGACAACTGAGCTGACAGCAAGAGTGACAACCTCACTGGGACAGAGGGACAAGAGAGGACACATCAGACAGGGCTGGGGAGGCTCCCACCTGGAGCAGGAGCAGCTCAGGGGTGGCACAGGGACAGCAGTGATGGTGGCAAGCAGGGAGAGCAGGGGCTGCAGTGCAGTGATGGTGCTGGGCTTCTGCAACACCCAAAAACCTCCCTCGCCTTCTCTGGGGGCTTTGTCACCTCGTTCCCCAAAGAGGGGACGTGGCAGGCACGTGGCTCCTCTGACTTTTTTGGGACACTAAACATCCCATGGGACTGGACTGCTCCTGTGCAGGGGGTTCTCACCGCTGCAATCTGCCCATGGGGGAGATTATCCAGCCCCACAACAGGCACATTCCCAGCTCTGTTCCAGAGCGTGGAATCTCCAGCAGCTTCCAGGACTCAGAGGGAAAACCACCCCAGCCCACCCCAGGAGCTGCCCCTGTGTCTCTGCTCTGCTGTTTGAAACCACCCCTGCACACAAGATGCTCCAGATCTCTTGGGTCAGGAATAGAATTCCCTCCCTGCATGGGAAGGAACTTTACTCCATATTTACTAAGGATGAAAATCAGAGACCTTGTCAGTTCCCCACTGGTGCAGGTTGTGCTGGGACAAACCTGCTCTGTGAGGGGATGTCTGGTTTCTGTGAATTTAAGACCATTAAATTACTCCTGGTAAATTTAATTGCACTGAGAATAATTTTGTTTGATTTTTTTCACTAAGTGTGAACCAGAGGGGAGCTCAAAAGGCGAGAGCTACAGACCCAGATTAAAAAAGAGTCTGCTCTGAAATAATGGGATTATGTATTGTCCTTCTCCCAGAACCTCAAGCTCTTCTGAAGTTCTGGTGTGGATCAGACAGGTCAGACTTAGTGAGTGAGAGCCATCCCTTCACTCTTTCCAGTTGTTCCATATTTAATGATATTTCTGCCCAGATCAGCTGCTCGAGCAGGGCAGAGCCAGGCTTTACATCCAGTCTCAGTTTAGGTCACTGCCTTAAGTCCCTCTTGTGAGAGGCTCCAAGTGGAATGATTATTTAAAGTGCTTTTTTTTGCCCCCCTTAAATTCCAGAGACTCAATATTTGACCTTATCACGATGGAATTTTCTCCTCTACATAACGTTGTCCCACCAGAAGACTTGTGGATGACACAGGACCTGCTCTTCCCTGCCAGTGCAGTGTGTGCCAGGGCACAAGGAGGTTGCAGTGCCATGTGTTTTGGAAAGGAGCTGCTCAAGGAAAAGTCATTGCCTAGATTCCAACAGGTGGCTGCACACAGTACAGCCACAGGGAGTCTGGAATGACAGACAGACATAAATATGGACCAGGCAATTATTTAGGCCCAGACAGAAACTGGGGCTCCAAAACAAGAGGCACTAGGGAATAGCAAAGGTAGCAATGGCAGAGAAATGGGAATGTTTGACTCTTGGGGCTTGCAATGAACTGAACTGATCCTGGGTAGAGCAAACAGAAAAAAAACCCCAAGACACAGAAGCTGAAGCTGAAGGGAGGAGAGAGCTGGGGTGATGGTGCCCTTCTCCCTCCACAGATATTGCCATCAAACAACAGGAGGCCACTGACAGTGTCAAGGAACCCATGGATGAACCCAGCAGTTTCTGCCAATATTCATCATCTTTTGTTCTGGTGTTTTCCCCACCTAAGCATAAACCCACTCAATAGAAAATGATGAATGAAGGAGAAATGGTTTCAGGGCTACTATTTCAATTCTTGGGGCATCTCCCTCCTTTTTTCCTCTCCACCAGTTCTCTCTCTTCCCCCCCCCAGCCAGCACGTGTTCCAGGGGTGGCTGTGCCCTGGGCACAAGTGCTGCAGAACAGGAGCACCACAGGGATCAGACACCACCACACAGGGGCTCTTCCAGCTCCCTCAGTCTCCTCTGCAAGGACTGCAGAGGGAAGGAGCTGCCTGCAAGGGAAGGAGCTCTCGAGGGGTGGCCTCTGGTGTCAGACCCTTGATGACATTCAGACCTTAAACCCACATCTAAGCTCTGGCCAGGGGAAGCAAAGGCAAAACCACATTAGAGCATCCTCATGCTTTGATTCAGCCATGGGAACAGGGGACATTTGGGACACACGAGTCTGGAGAGGAGTTTGGCTTCAGGGCCATGTCTGTCTGTCCCTCAAGCCAAGCCCAGCCTGCTGCTATTGCAGGGCAGGACCACAGGGAACAGGGCTTTGTTCATGTGCAGGAGGAGTGAGACTGTTCACAGGACCCTCCCCCTGCACTGCCAGTGGTTTTGGGGTGGCTTCACCTTGGGCTCACTCTCCAAAAGAGGGAGGGAGCAGCTCCCTCCCTGCCAGGCCAGGGCGGGGGTGTTTATGAGCACAGGGGTATGATCAGGGTGCAAAGTCAGATCCAGAACCATCCCACTCCTCCCTCCCTCCCTCCCTCCTCTCCAGCTCCAGTGAAGAACAGCAGCTCTGACACCACCAGGGTCCCACCAGAGGTGTGAACCCTCCAGGCTGGCACCTCCCAGGGCTGTTCCCCTGGCACTGAGATCCCTTGGATTGCTTAAGGCAGGTTTCAGTGTACAGCAACGCAAACAACGACCCTCTTACACCTTCCCAGGACCTCCTTCCCCCCCAGCAACTCCCCAAAACAGGAACCAAAGCAAAAAGGGACACTGTGCCTTCCCAACCCGCTGGCAGCAGTGCCCATCCAAACCTGTGACCAGCCAAGGCATTTTAGCAACAGGAGGGGCAGAGCAGAGCAAAACCAAGCCAAAGAACCAAAGAAACGGGGCACTTGAGCTCTTGGATGAGACACTCTGCATCTTCTTCATGCTGTCCCACCTCCATCCCCTCGGCCAACATTCCCCTCAGGGCAGCTGGATGTGCAGGACAGCCGGGAATGCCAGGAAAAGGGGGGCTTGGAAGTATAATGCAAATCTCTTTTCTCTTTTTTTTTTTTGATTTCCTTTTTGTTTGTCTGCTTTTTTTTTTTTTTTTTTTTACATATATACACAAGTCTGACAATAAAATGTGGAACACAGTGCAATGTCTTGGCTGCGTGGCATCCAGGACTGGCTTAGTTGTGCATCGTGGTGTGTCCCGGGGACACACGGGATGGGTCAGTAAAATCGTGTCCTCGGCTGGGCTTCCATGGAGGAGCAAACCAGAAGCTGGTCCTGGTGGAAGGAGAGCAAAGTCCTCTTTAAAAGCTCACTGCAGTCTCTGGAGGGGAAGGCTTTCCTCAGAGGTGCCGTGGGCTGGGGTGCCCGTTATGGTACAGCTTCTGTTTGATGTGCACCATGTTCCCAGTCGCCTCCTCGTACTGCCTGTGGTGACGTTTCCTGAACTCCTTCAAGTTACAAAATTTGGGAATCCAGGACCAGGAGTTGTCTGCAAGGCAGAAAGGAGAAGGGAGATGAGATATGAGAGGGATGGGGACTGCTGTCCCACAGCAGTCAGGCACTAGACCACGCCTTGGCAAAGCCACCTACAAGAACTGAACAGGGACGAGGTGGCTGGGGCAGCAGGGGGACATTCTCTGCCCCTCAGCCTGGACAGTGTCATTTTTTAATCCAGTGGTCCAGCTCTCAGCCCCTGGGCCTCTCCTTGGAGCAACATTTCGGCTGCCATCCCGTTTTCCATGGGAATTCAGGGTGATTCCACCCAGGAATACACCCAGCCCAACCCCCCAAAGGACAGCTGGAAAGCCCCAAGAACGACAGCCTGGATAAAGCTGGATGATGGTGCTGGCAAATGGTGGGACTCGATGATCTTGGAGGTCTTTTCCATCCAAATGAGCCTGAGTCCAGGACTGCAGCTGCCATGGGGTGGCTGTGCCTGCTCTGACCAGCTACTATGAAGCACAACCTGATGTCTGAGCTTCTGTAGGATATTTTCTATTTTAAGCAATCTCCTCCATCAGGAAGGAGCTATAGGTTATTGTAACAGACCACGATTTAAGCTGATCAGGCCACAATGTGACATTGAGTCACTGCTAAGTGGTGCTCATGTATTTCAGGGAGGGCTCCTCACTCTGTACCAGCACAGAATTTGTATTACCCTACCCCTGTCTCACAGTCACAGGCACCAGCTCTCTTTTTGGAAGGAAATTTGAGCTTTGTTCCGCAGAAAAACAAGATTCCTTTCTGCTTATTGCCTTTAAAATGACTAATTTGCACTAATTTGAATGAAAAGGAAATACCTAAAAGAATATTGCACCCTTGGCCAACCTTTCCTTAAAGCCTTAGAACAGGCATAGACAGAGAGGGGGGGGAGGAAATGAAACAAAAGAGATCAATTAGCTTAACCACTAAATTAATTACTAAAAATAAAGTCTCCATTCACAAGGGGTGGGTTAGGTGGTGGTCCCAGGACTGTAGCTTGTGGCTCATGGCACACCTCCTGCCAGCCCTGCCTCTGTGGGCACTGGGGAGGGCACAGCAAAGGTGCCCTGGTGGGGGGCAGGTGCCAGGAACTCAAAACTGGCCTCAAAAAGGTCCCACTGCAAACCCTGACAATCGTCCTCCTGCCCTGCACCACAGCCCAGAGAGAGTCCTGACTCAGAGCCTGCTCACACAGGATTTGGGAAGACTAATGGGAAATTAATATCACTTTGATCGGAGTTTTCAGAAGGAGATAGTCCACTTCCCTAATTAGAATTTCATATGGCTTTGCAGATAAATCTTTCTCTTGCTCACCCTCCTTTTCCTCTGGGTTGTAATTTCACAGACACCATCAGTCAGAGCTGGAGACACTGAGATTTATAGGTGCACTGGGAGGGGATTTCAAGTCATTCCCTACTTTAATAGTTTTTCTGTCTTTTTTTTCCCTTCCAAAGATTAAAATCCATGGGGTGTCCATGCTGAGGGAGCAAACTGGGAAAGGGAAGGAGTGTCTGTTTGTCCTTCTCAGGGTGTTAACCCAGGATTCTGAACTAACTGGTCCAAAGACTAACTTGTCTGGATTTTTCCCAGAGAGGGTGATGTCACCACATCTGGACACATCTGGACAGCAGCTGACACAGCACAGATGTCTGCCATGGTCATCACAATGTCACAGGTTTATACAACCACACAGGGCTGTTCTCCATCAACATAAACCTGGCTGTAAATTAGAAAAATCCAGATTTTTTTCCAATTTTTTTTTTTGTTAAATCCAGATTTTGGAAGTTTGGTCTGGCCTGAAAAGCCTCAGCCCAAATGTGCAGCCACAGGACCCCCCTCACCATCCTGCCCTTTGCATCCTTTGCATCCAACACACACATTCCCCTTTCCAAAGCACAGCCCTCGGGGCTGGGATCCTCAGCTGGCTATTCCCACCTCAGCATTCCTGCTTGTATCTTATGGAATATCCTGAGCTGGAATTGACCCACGAGGACCACTGAGCCCAACTCCTGGGATCAAAAGGGCTGGGATACGCCTGGCCAGACTTGTGCCAAATCCACACGGAATAACCGTGGCAAGGGTGTGGATGTCCTCCCTCTCCACCAGCTTCCAGGGGCAGGGCAGGGGCTTTAGGGCAGGGGAGGAGCCCGTGGGGCTGCACTTACCATACCGTCGGCTGGTTCTCCAGGCTCGCACCGCGTAGTGGAGAACCCCGTCCATCCACACCAGAAACCAGCTTATACAAAAGCCCAGCAAAAGTCCCAGCATCAGATCAATCTCCTGCTTGGTTACATTGTCAGTCACAAAGTAGTTCTCCGAGGAGTCCACCACCGACTGGTCCCCGTCGTACGGGATGACATAATGGACATGGTGCCTGGGGCAGGGAACAGGAACAGGAGAAGCATCAGTGGGGAGCAGCAGAGCCCTTGTGGCCAGGGGCTGGGGTCACACCACTCCTTCCAGCTCCTACCACCAGCCCCTTCAAGCAGAAGGGCTGCCCTGGCTTTCGGTGCTGCTGCCAGCAGAGGAATTGGCAGGGAGGGAGGGAGGAAAGCACAGAGACCCGACCCCAGGCATGGAACTCGTGTTGCATTCCCGACACGGGCTCCCTGTGCCCGAGTTCTTCATCTACACGGAATATTAAGGATGGCACGAGGTCGGAGCAGCCACCCCCAGGGACACAAAGGTCACAGCTGCCTGTGTTGGAGGCAGAGGCCACTAATGCCTTGTTCCTGTGAGCACACAGGGGCTGGGAGCCTGCCAGGGCCATCACCACTCACCCCTCCCAGGAGGGAGAACCATCCTCGCCCTGAGCTGTCCTGCTCCATGTCCCACCTCCTGGAGTGAAATGAGACTTGTATCCCTCCCCTGTCAGAGCAGAGGATGTCTATAGCCACGGAGGAGGCATGTGAAAGCATCCCTGAATTCCTCTTCTGACAGCAGAGGAAGGAATTCCTCCTGCAGTGTCGCTCCTGGAAAAGTCACACGAGATCCAAGACCCCCTCAGGTTCTCCTGCTGTGTGACCAAGATGGTTTGGGGTGTTTCTCAAGGACCAGGCAGCAATTCCTGCCCGTAGGAGAGAGCAAGAATCTCTCCCAGCACAGCTGGAAAAACCCCTCCCAGGGCCCTGAGCACCTCTGGGGATAAAGGAGCAGCACTCCCAGCTCGGGAGCTTTCCAAGGCATTCACCCCTCTCAGGGGTTTGGGGGGGCTGGCCCTGTGCCTCATGCCAGAAGGGTGACTGGGTTGGTTTGTGCAATGAGGTGATGGAGATCAAGCTGGGGATGAAGATGAACTGCTTGAAAAAACCTGGTTAACCTTGGGAAAATGGCAGGGATGGAATGAGGGAGTTGTAGAGTAGGAAAAATCAGGCAGGTCTGTGGGGGCTGAATGGGAGGGGATCAGCAGTGACAGGTCCCTGAGAGCTGAGCATGTGGGATGGGAGGATCCCAGATGACGGGGGATGCAGGGTGCAAACCAAGCTGCTCTGGAGCTTCTGCATCTGCTTTGAACAGCTCTGAAGGTTCCCAGGGAGCAGCCAAGAGCCCTGGGGCTGCCCAGGCTCTGTGCTCAGCCCTCCTGCCCCTTCCCTCTGCCCCACTCAGAGCTGGGCACTGCAGTGCTGTCAGTGCTCCAGGGAGCCCAGCAGTGACCACCCAGCCGGGTGAGGTGCCCTCAGCAGCCCCATGTGCCCTCCAGCACCATGGGCACCACATCACCAGCACTGTCCTGCCACTGGAGGCATCACCAGGGCTCTCAGCTCGGGGCAGAGCTGCAGGGGCTCTCCCAGTGCTGCCACCAGCACCCCCAGCATCCCCAGCAACTCCAGCATCTCCAGCATCCCCAGCAGCTCCAGTATCCCCAGCATCCCCAGCATCTCCAACATCCCCAGCACCTCCAGCATCCCCAGTAACCCCAATATCCCCAGCATCTCCAGCATCCTCATCATCTCCAGCATCCCCAGCACCCCCAGCATCCCCAGCACCTCCAGCATCCCCAGCATCTCCAACATTCCCAGCGTCCCCAGCATGCCCAGCATCCCCAGCACCCCATCCCTCCCCCAGGCACGGACCCGGCCCTGCTCCCACTCGCAGGAGAGGAGGCAATCGCTGAGGCCTCTGAATATGCATGAGGTGCAGGTTGCTCGATAATCACGCCTGAGAAACGTCCAAATATTTACACAAACAAACCTCCACTCAAAGGAACCTTCTGAAAACAGCCCTAATCTCAGCTATGACTTAATGGGGGCCACCTGCACCAGAGGCACCAGTGCTGGCAGAGCTGGTACAGCCTGGTCCATGGCACGGGGGTGGGAAAGGCTCCTGGGTAGGGGGCCAGCCCATCCAGCCATGTCCAGTCCCCATTTCCATCCACCAATGGGACCAGACTGGGAAGTAACAGGAGATGCCTCCAGGGCAGCTCTGATGGCAGCTCACAGTGACCTCAGGGGTTAGAGCAGCCCTGCTCAGGCCTCTTCTTGCAAACCTGGGTTTGTAACCAGAGGTTCTTCCCTCATTTGGCTTGGGAAAATCCAGGGGCAGAGGGGGTGTGTGGGAGGGCTTCTCAAAAAGGAGCTCTTGTTCAGGAATGGGAGGGTTCCCATGAGCACAGACAGCTTTGCAGGAGGGGACAAGAGAAGCCTCACACACCTGCCATGGGCTGTGCTTCCCAAATCCCTGCACACCTTCCATGTCCCACATCTCCCAAATGCCTGCACACACACCTCCCTCCTGTGTGCCACGACCCAGGGACACCTGGCAGGTCCTTAACTCACCTCCTTCTGCCTCTTGCAATACAGACACAGCCTGAAGGCTGAATCCACAAACACCTCCCAAAACCTGAGCTCCTGGAGATGCTCCAGACCTCGAGTCCCTCAGCAGGAGCTGGTGGGTGTCTCCTCTGGAGCTTCACAACCCCTGGGGGTACCAAGAGCACCCCCAGGCCAAGCACAAGCCTCTCTGAGGCTCAGGAAAGCCAAACTTCTCAGACACATCCAGGGCAGACCCGAGCCTGGGAGGAGAGCACAGACCTCTCCCCACACAGGAGGTGGTTTTCATGGAGCAGCTCAGCCCAGTGGCAGAAGAAGAAGGTCCTGGAGCCCTCCCCTCTCTCTGCCAGACCCCCCCCAAGTGCTCAGGGATGTGACACACGCACAGGTCACAGCCAGCTGTGTGAACACAGGACACAGGACTCTCCTCACACACTTCCCAAGAGGTTTCCCTGCCATCCTGCTCCCTGCACAGCCCTCGTTCCCTGCCTGCTGGGCAGAGGGAAGGGACACAGTCACCTCCTCCCTGCCTTGTCCCTGCTCGGTGCAGGCTGACTCTGCACACTGCAGTGGGATCTCCTCCAGCTCTCCTCGCTCCCTTTGCTCATCCCTGGGCTCAGCAGCACCTCAGGGCAGCTCCAAGGGCCTGGATCTCCCTCTGTGCTCACAGCTCCCTCTCCATGGGCAGGGGACTGGCCCCCAAGCCCCAGGATTCCAGAGGCCAGGCTCAGAGCTGAAGTCTCTGTTCCTTCGTGGGACTCATGGGAGGCAAAATTCAACAGAGAGGAAACCCTTTGACCTGTCTGGATTTGGCAGGTCAGCTACCAGAAATCAAAGTTGGATCCCAAGTGCAAATTTCCTTAGGGAAAAAAAATAGTCCCCTGTCACTAAAGCTCCCCAGGAAACAGTTCCACACAGAGGAGATCCCAGAGCCACAGATCCACTCTGCAGAGTTTTCTGGAAAGGATTTAGCAAAGCTCAGGGAAAGGGAATTTTTCCTGCTGGTGCAACAGTTGGGAGATCTGGGCTGCAGGGAATTCTATCCTCTGTCTTGCCTTGACAGGACTGAGATGGGGAGGAGAGCAGGGACAGACCCCCACAAGTTTCCTGTTGCCACTCCAGCCTTTGGGGACGTCACAGAGTGATTCAGACACTGTCACATCAGCACAGCACGTTATTAATAGTGCACAAAGGTCCAGGGTCCCCACCACATGCCAAGGGGATTGGAAAGTGGAACGTGCCCTGGATGGCTCTGGGGGCTGGATCCAGTGAGGGAACGTGTCACCTCTGAGCTGGGCAGAGTGTGGGTGCAGGAGACCCCCCAGCTCCATGCCAGGCACTCCCAGGGAGGGCACACAGTGCTGGGGAGCAGGTTCTGCCTCCTCAGAGCAAACACCTCTGGCCAAAATGTTGTTTTCAGAACTGTGGTGTCCAAGGCTCACAGGCCCCTCCAGCCAATGCCTGTTCCACCAACCAAAGGCCTCTGAGAAGGGACAAAAAGCTGCTTCAGACTGGCACCACCTCAGCCCACATCAGAGGACGGGCACTGGAGTGAGTCTCTGGGGTCCACAGCCCCTCTGCTGTGAGAGACCTGTCACACGTGGTCCTCAAAAGCCAGACCCGTGTTCTACTCATGATTTATTGACAGGAAAAAGATGTACCAGGTAACCCGAGGGTCAATTCCCGGGCAGTTCCAGCTGCTATCAGTTGTCACAACAGATCCAGGCCAAACCATCCCCACTAGGTTAATCACATGCCACCTCTCCTCACATCATGCACGTTCAGCTGTGCCCACCCTCCCAAAATTGGAGAATATCCTGAGCTGTATCCACCCTGGATGTGCTGGAGCTTCCACAGGAAGCAGGTGCAATTGTAGGGACACAAATGTCAGCGCCCTAGGACAGAAACACCTCAGAAGCAGAAGGGTCTGGGGAGCAGCAAGTGAGAGACTGGACCTGCTGATCATCCCCAGCCAGACAACACCTGGCTCAGGTGACAAACTGGACAAAGGGAGCAGAGTGTGTGCCTGAGCTGTAGCAGCCCTGTCCCCATTCCCAGAGTGTGACAAAGCGGGGGGCCCTGCTCTCCTGCTCCCAGGACAGACAGGGCAGTGTCGTGGCTGGAGGTTCCAGTGCCGAGCTGCCCCGAGCGCTATTGTCCCTCCCAGTGACCTTGTTGTGTGTGCTCTGGCTGCTGCAGCCACAGCACAGCACGGGAGCCTCCCAAAGAGCCACTGCTTCGTTGTTTTAAACACAAAGAGCCCCTCGCTGCCTCTCGCTGCCCACATCCCCCTGCCATGGCTGGGCACTGATGCTCCAGCCCAGCTCCTGGCCAGGTGTCTGTCTCTGCCAGTGGCAGACACGTCACATCTCCCAGGCTCATCCTGCAGCTCTCCCATCCTGGCTGGACCAACCCATTCCCCACCACCAGCTGCAGCAGGATTTGGGGAACGTGCCTTATCCAGCCCCCGAGGTGTGCCCTACACAGGGCGAGGGGGAGGCAGAGCATCCCTGTCCTGCATCCCTGCCTGACCTTGCAGCCATTCCTCAACATTCCCAAGAGCCCAGTGCCCCTCAGAGCCACTCCCAGCAGGGCCACTCTGCACACCAGTGTGGTGGCACCAGTGCCCCTCAGAGCCATTCCCAGCAGGGTCAGTCTGCACACCAGTGTGGTGGCACCAGTGCTCCTCAGAGCCATTCCCAGCAGGGTCAGTCTGCACACCAGTGTGGTGGCACCAGTACATGGGGGAACACCTCTCCCTGGGACCCACTGACTGCCACGGCCACCAGAAGTCCAGGGCAGTCCTGGTGGTCTCCAGCAGTGGGCAATGAGCATTCCCAGCACTCCCAGCCCACCCAGACCACTCAGAGAGGGTCTGAGGGCAGAAAAGTTTAATGGCTTTTCTAGAGTGGCTGGGAAAGGAGGGAACAGAGCAGAAATGTTCCCCATGACAGCAGTGCCACCCTCACCAGTGATCCCAGCACCAGGGCAGGGCCCCAGCCAGCAGACTCCTCACACATGCCACATTGCACCCTGTGCCCAGGAACAGCCCATGGCATGGCAGGCTCTCCATGCACATCAGCCACTCAGGAGAGGTCCAGCACAGCCTTTCCCTCCTGGATCAGAGCCCAGGGAGAGCAGGGCTGAAGCATCCCTGGGACAGGATGAGCTGACTCGAGGCTGGCCAGGCCCTCAGCTCTGCTGCAGGGTGTTGGCACTCAGGTAAGGCTGACACTCCTCCTGCTCCTTTCCAACCCTGCTCACAGGAGACACTTTGCCTGGGAGGGACAGACTCATCCAAGGTCACTGAGAAGGTCAGTGGCAAGGAGAACACATGCCAGAGCTCCTGAGATCCCTGTCCTTTCCAGACAAGGGACGTGCAAGCCCCCCAGGCAGATTTGGCGGGTCCTTGCTCCATGCAGGTGTCATCTGTTCTTCCCTCCAGCTCCCTCTGCCTCCACGGACGCCCTTTGGTGTTTTTCCTTTGCATGACATCACCCAGCTCCTGATCTGCTGCCAGCTCTCTGCTTCCAGAGAGGACCCTTTGCTGGCTGGGACGGAGAGATTCAGAGCGGGGCAGTGCTCCACCTCTGCAGTCCTGCCAGCCCCGCTCTGCCCTGGGAACAGCTACATCCCAAGGGGGAGGGCCAGAGCCTGAGTGCAAGGAGGACCCACCACAGTGATTTGGACAGCCTGGATGCTCCACATGCCGAGGACAGAGAGTGCCAAGCTCCCCCAGGGATCTGCTCCAGCAGCCACATTCCTGCACGGCATCAACAGGAGCCAGCAGGAGTGTAAATGTGGCTGTCACCCCTTCTGCCTGCAGCCAGAAGGCAGATGTTAGCAGAGGAACAGTCCCTGCCATCCCCTGCCTGTCTGTGCAGGCTCAGCACCAGCAGCAGGTGCCAGGGCCAGCCCCGTCTCTCTGCTGACGTTCTCACTCCATGCACCATCCCTACACCAGCTCCCCTTCCCAAGCAACTGGCAGGGCTGTGATGGCACCGAGCAGCTGTGCATGCTCTCTGATGGCCTCGGGGGTGCTGGCAGCTCTGCCCTCCTCGGCTCTGCTGCTGCTGGTGGAGCAGCCCAGTGGGGAAGCCACGGTCCAGCCCACCTGCACAAGGAGAACATCTGCCACCCCTCACAGCCCACTGGAACATCCATCCCAGCCATCAGAGCAGCAACACTCCTATGGCAAAGACACTGTCCAGCCTAGGCTCACTCAGACCGAAAACAGTGTTTCAGTGGGCACTGTCACTCAAAAGGCTCTGAGTTTGGATCACGTTCCTTCCCACTGGGCAGGGGAGCAGGGCAGCATGTGCATCCTTACCCCAGCACCCCCCACCCATGGGCTCCTGTCCCTGCAGCCTCCAGCAGTCACTGAGACTTTGCACAGCACAGGTGTCACCGTCTGCCTCTTGGTTCTCCACAAAAAACCAGCCACAGCTCCCATCTGACCTCACAAACCCAAAAAGCACCCCCCAGGGCCCAGCGAGGCCGCTCTGGCCTCAACAAACGGCTCCCTTGCTTCTGGCATAAAGTGTTGAGCAGCAGCTCCAGCCTCCAGCAGCCCCAGTGACCCTGATCCCCTGGGGATGGGCATGGCAAGGCTTGGCATCAGCCCAGCAGTCCCAAGTGTTCACCCCCAGCAGCACCTGAGGATGGGGCTGGTTTTCTCCCCAGAATGTTTTGACCCCAGTGACTCTCCCCAGCCACACAGAGAGTGCACAGGAACGTGGATAAAACCCACACAGCACTCCTTTCACTTGTCCTGGGACCTTCTTGCTAGGCCAGTGCCCCATAAAGAGGAGAAAAGGCAGAGTCCAGGGAAAGGCACATCATTGCCCATGGGGAGAGACCCCAGCACAGCCTCCAGGAGCCTGAAGAGCTCTTTGAGGAGGCAGCTGGAGCAGACAATGACCTGAGCCCCCAGAACGTGGGCAGAGCCTGGGGCACCCTGAGGACAACTCCTGCTGCTGCCTGCCAGCCTCCCACCACAGACCCACACCACGTCCCAGCTGCCCCTCATCAGGGTGCAGAAAGCGTGGACAGGAACAAGTGGCACCTCAGCTGGAGCTGGAAACACAGCCAGGCCCCATCCCACTGCCAGAGGAGTGGGGATCCAGGCTGTGGATGCTCTGACAGCCTGGCAGGGCACAGAGCCCCACATCTCCTGACACACCTGACCTCAGCTGGCACCTGGGACACACACAGAGCCACCCTCGCTGCCCACAGCCACCAGCAGCACAGAACAGCTCCCAGCCCCTCACATGGACACGAGCTTGGTGCAGATTCCCATTCCTCCTGGAGAGCACATCCTGCTCTACACTGGATGCTCAGTGCCAGGTCCACAGCCCAGCCTGGGGTGCCTGGACATGGCAGACCATTCCTGGGGAAGGGGTCTGCTCTGACACCCCGAGGAAGGGTAGAACCAGGATAGGAGAGCAGAAGGAAAGCATTTCTGAATGAATTATTTAGCCTGATTGACATTACGACCCAGGCTAGGGCAGGAGGGAAAACGTTAATTGCAGCAGCTCAGCCCACTGCACATCAATCTTCATTCATTGCAATTCCTCCTTCCCTTCCATTTCTGCAACATTTACTTATTTTCCCCATTCCTCCCTGCAACACACTGAACTGCAGCCAGTTCCCTCCTCCAAGGACTCCCTTTGGTTATTGGCAAATGAAGTTCTCCATCAAGCCCTGGTACCCGTGCTGACAGCACGCTCCAGGACACATCCCTGCGCGGGGCGAGGCAGAGCTGCCGATGGACGGCTCCCTGCACCCAGGGGCTGTGCTCAGAGCACCTGGAGAGCTGACAGGAAGGCCACGGCACGGCCAGCACCACCTGCCTTCAAACCAGAGGGCTCAGAGCACTGGCACTGGGGCAGCAGGTCAGAGCCCACAGGGAGCAGTGAGGATCACACACCAAACCCACAGCCCGGAGGTCACACAGTGTCCCCCAGCACAGGGGTGCTTTGTGCAAGGGTCTCCTTCGGCGGGGTATGAGCACGTTGAAGCCAAAGCTCAGGGGCAGAGACTGCTGTGCTGTTTCTGTTGGCAAGAACCTTTGTTTCTACATACCTGAGGCAACTGGTAAACTTTGCTTTTTGCCTCCTCTCAGATCCACGCTTGGTGATTTGGAAGCTGTTTTGTGCACTTTCGAAGAAATGACCTAACGACGTCTGGGGAGAGTGCCATGGCTAATTTATCTGCCTCAACAGCATCTCTGCAGACGTAGAGTTCGAGCAGAGAGGAGTCCCCCTGCCACCCTCTCAGGCTTGGGCAGGACACTCTGCCAAACCACTGCTGAGACCTGACACTCCCCAGCCCCTCCAGACAACATTAAAGTCCATCACCAGCAGCCAATTTTCACCACCACTGAACCAAGCTGAGCAAAGAGAATAACTGGTGGAAGAGGCAGAGGAAAAAACCTAAACTAGCGAAAAACACCAAGAAGACTCAAAAAAAATAGCTAAGAGAAAGCTAATCCTTGCCAAAAAAACCCAAAAAGACACTGTGGATGTTTCTTCCCAATTGACCTTAACAGGGAGATACCTGAGGCGCCCAAGGAGCACCAGGTATTGAGGGTCTGCTCCTACAGCATCCAGGGCCTGGCTGCATTTGGCCCTGCAGGTGCTGCTTGTACCTTCCCTGCTGTTCTGCCACAGGAGTCTGGGCAGAAAGGTGCTGATCACCTTCGGTGTGTGAAGCAGAAGTGGAAGGGCAAAGCAGTTTCTCTTCATTAAGTGATGCACATCCCAGCACCAGCTCAGCTCCCGCACCAGGGACACCAGAGGGATGTGATGCCTGAGAGACAGGATGCAGCTGGTTCCAGAGGCAGCTCAAAGAGGAGTAAAGCTCGATTTAAACGTTGGCTGTGACAAGGGAGGGCTCCCCCAGCATGTCCTTTAGCTGGCACAGCCTCACGCTGCTTCACTCCCCCACAGACAAGAAACTCCTGCAGGCTGTGAGTAACCAGGCACAGGAGGGGAGCGAGGCATCCAGGGGTGCAGGGTAAGGAGCACCGAGAGCAGTCCCACGGGGAAGGGGGAAATTCACCTCCCCAAACCCCAGCACAGATCCCAGTTTCCAGCTGAGCACTTCGGCGATCACACACGACATTGTTTAGGGGAATTCAGCATTCCCAACAGCCATGGGGACAGGCAGGGATTTGTCCAGTCATAAACTTGTCCACAGCAAAGGCATCACTCCTGGCACAGGATCCACCTGGCTTACAGAACGGTCCACAGAACCACAGCCCAACCTCCTCGGGGTGCTGTGTCCAGCAGCATCACAACTCTCAGGAGGAAAAGCCCCAGGGAATTAATACCTGATCAAAGATGACAAAGCCTCAAAGTGACACTGTCCTACACAGCCACACTCCAGCCTGGACACGGATCCTCTCTGTTCTCCAAACCCCATTTCATTTAAGCCACAAAACCACCAACTGCAACACCCAGACCACAAACAGCCTGAGAACCATCACAACCCAGCGACAACAAAGGCAAAATGACAAACGCTTAAATCGAAGTTACTCACTCTCCCAAACACGCACACAAAGGAAAATGGACTTCCAAGCCCACAGAAAACTCTTCTTCCGGAATAAAAAAAACCAACCCCCCTCCCTTCTGCCTGTGTTCATGCAGGAGCTGCTGAGGAAGGTGAGACACAGCCAGAATGCAAAGATGGTAGCCCAGCCAGCAGCGCCCGTCGCTGGCCACCACCTCCCCGGGGAGACAAGGTGGGAAGGGGCTGGGGGGGCCGGGGAGGGAGATCCTATGCAGGTGAACTTACCTTCCACAGTTGCAGTGGCAAACTCGGTCTTCCCCTCTCAGATGCGGTAAGATGTAATTGTGAAATCTGTCCAACAACGCATTCATGTCCATCAAGCAAGCTATTGCCTGTAAGAGCCCATAACCAAGGCATCTGGTCAACTCTGGATGATGGAATAAAACATTGACTCTAGTTTGATTGCCAAAGACTGAAGCGGTCATAAAGCAAATAATCTCTGGTGTTTCCCGGGGCACACACACACGCACACACACTCACACACCCCGAGGTGCACAGGCTGAGGGACAGTGCGAGAGGGGAGGGGGGGAAGGCGAGAGGAAGGGGAGGGTGGTGGGGGGGGGGGATGATGGAGGGGAGGGAGATAAGCAAAATCTCTTACCATAACGATAGAGGCGCCCAGGATCATGAAAATCATGGTGTTTGCATTCATGGACATCAA